>CM034153.1:82247253-82847253 GCA_019776745.2 Taxus chinensis | reverse complement strand
TCTCTTGATAGACTTCCTTCTGATGAGTAGGATCTGGGTACCTTGCATGCAAAACCTCCTCCTTGGTGATCATAGGCTTCTAGTGTAATGCCTCTCTTGTGCACGTTGCTTCAGGTCGTGTAGTAATCTTCACTGTTAATGCCTCAGGTCCTGGTGCTATCTTGGGCATCCACTGATCTTCTACCACATGCTAGATTCTAACCATCCTAGCACCTTTGTTTTCTTACTTATGTTGCTTACTCAGATGCTCATATAAGTCTGGGCACTCTTCATAGCTATGGTTCTTTTCACAAAAAGAACATGTAATATTCTAAGGACATTCATGCCTATAGTGGTCAGGAGCTCCACATGTCTAAAATGTTCCACGAGGGAACTCACCTCTTCCTCCACCGTGGCCTCATCCTCCATATCCACTGTGATATCCACATCCTCTTCCACGACCTCCTTCAAAACACCCCTCATTCCTGTCATAGCGCGTTTGATTATGATCCTGATCCTGGTGCTCATTCTTACCATTAGAATTATCTGTTACACTTGTCTATCATACCCCAATGTCTATAGCATCCTGGATCTAACCAATCAACCTACAATCTTCAGTATCATGGGTCATGGACCAAAAAATTTTACAGTAACAAGATACATTCTTCCTTATCGCACGTTGTAACAAAGGACAATGACTAGCATCATGATTCAAATGACAGATCTCACAGTCCAACAGTAATGAGCATATAGATCTGTGAGGGAAACTATCCTTGGTGTGACCTTCCACTTCATAATCTATACACCAAATCCCTGAGCATGTTTCATGGGCTGAATTTTTTGATAGCTTCTCTAACTATTTTGTCATAGCTGCAATCTGTGCCTCTAATAATGGACTAACGCTAGTGTTAATTCTCCCAACTTCCTCAGCATGCAAAGCTTCTTCCAGTGCTTCACGTGGATCAATGTATGTCTTATGTGGTAGTGCTCTTCTGGATGGTTTAATCAATCCACCAATGAACCATTGTGCATGCTGGCTTGCGTGAATATCATAAGACAGTCTTAGATATGAGTGTTTTAAAATGGGCATCATACTCATGTATACTCTCATTAGGTCCTTGTTTGATATCCTTGAGCACTCTTATACTCTTCTACTCAAATCCTAGGATATAGAACTCTTTCAAGAAAGCATCCTTCAACACTACATAATCCACACAAGTTTGATCAGGGTCAAAATTCCTATACCAGTTGTGTGCACGTCCCTGTAATGTAGTAGAAAATTGACTTTCCTTTCACTCAGAAGTCATGATCCCTTTCGCGTGCCACAATATTTCACACATGTGCACATGCTCAGCAGCATCCTCTATGCCTCTATACTCTGGAAGATGAAGAGACATCTCCATATAAATATTTTGGGGTTGGTGTGGACCTTTCCCACCTGATCCAGAACCTCCTGTGTTTCCCCTACCTCCAGAACCACCAGATCCACTGGAACTAGAACCACCTATACCTCCTGATCCTCCACCTGTAGCTGGAATAGGACCTGTAGATGTACTCCCCTATGCTCTGAACAGTAGTACTATACTAAACCCCTACAGTCTGTGTGGTAGTTCCACTTCCAGAGGTGAATCTAACATTCACGTTCTTACATTGTGCAGATGATGCACCTGAAAATGTTCCTCCAAATAACATTGAAGTCCATTTGTCCTGCCATTGATGTACTTACTCTCTTATTTACTCTGGTTCTATTGTTTCCCAAATTCACTTGTTGATTACTTGTCATACTAGATACTAGAAAACCAAGCGCAAGGGCTAGGTCACCAGGTGGATTAAGATGCATGCCCGCGGCCCAGGTAGTCTCTGCTAGTGTACTTCTGTGTGAGGCCAAGGGGGGATCCCTGTCATGCTTTCCAAGATGGGGGAGTTCCTAATGCTTTGGCTCCACGTCTTCTACGTGAGATTCAAATCCTTCATGAGCCATCTCTCTCCTCAATGCCATACTTTCTGCAACGGTACGTTACTTCTCTATCTCCCTCTAGCACACCTCATTATACTTAAGCCACCTTTCCTCTCTCTTCCTTTTTACCACTAGGTCTACCATCTTTCACTAAACTTGTTCCTTCCCTCATGTGTGGTGAGGTTTAGTTAGCCATTGGTTTACTCTCCATGTTCAAAGTTACCATCAATATCTTGATCGCCAATGGAATGCCTTGTAAGATAAGCTCCTCTAGGATATCGTAAGAACTGGAATTCAGCTACCTCTGGACATGAATAAGTGGAAATTGAGTATTCCAAGATATAACTATTTAGGACAACATGAAACCACGTATCCACGGCTCGAGTCCAAATCATATCAACATCATAAAGGGCCTGAAATTCTTCATGTGTCTAGACAAGTGCACGATACCTCCAATTCCGCTTAGATGCATAAGCAATCAGCCACTCGTATAATTCTACTGGAAATATAGTGAAAAAGCTCTCATATAAGTTGTCATACATATTTTGTTCCACCCAAGTACATGTGTTAAACTTAGATCCAATGTTGAACCGTCTGTGCATATTCTTCCTCCAGATCACTGTATCCATTCTTCAATACTTGCTAAGGTCAACCGGTATGTCTTCATCGCGAACCATCCTGAGAACAACTGAAAAAAGAGGTCCCGGAAATGGAACCAATGATGCAGCCTAGAATTCACTAGATAATACCCTAGACGCACTGGCACATCACTCAGCCTAGACTAAGCGCTCACCCAAAGCGTGCAAAGGTACCAAGTCCCTCTTTAGGGTTGTTGTAGCAGAATGTTAACATGATGAAGACTTAAAGCATATAGATCCATAACTAATACATCATTATACAGTGCATGACAGATCTAGATCTAGGAAAGAATAGGTTTAAACAATAATCATGATAGAAATAAGAACATGCACTACCCAATTACACACAGGAATGACACTTAGGTTCAGTCAATATCTTCCATCTCTTAATTATCACAATAACACAGAAGCTTCTTACAATACTGGAAATCTATGCCGATGCACGCATGGATCTGATATGGTAATCCAGAAATATTTACATGTCTCTGTATACTTATCCCTCACACACACACACACACACTATATTATCTATCTCTCTATATCCATCATCTCCCTACCAGGTAATTCACTACATATATATAGGGTGGGGACTTTCCCTTCACCGCTTATCTATCCAAAAAATAGGTTGCATGCTATTAATAGCCACGTGTCATTTTCATGCATAGCCACACATGCAAGTGTGTTATCTATATACTATTGATAGTTAACTAAGATGACAATCTTATTCTTAGACTGTCTCCATGTAAAATCACTCTGAATCTGATCCTCCTAAAGTAGACAATGTGTGGTGCCCACGTCTCTACAACGTTGGTGTGTTTTGCATGTCGTCTTCTAAAAATATATCTTCGTGCTCAAAAACGGCTGAGTCCTAAATGTTGACTTGTCATGCACGCACACAGGTTCTTCATGTCCCTTCGTGCCCTTCGAACCCTTGAACCTATTTTCCCATGCGAACTTCTTGTGTGAGTTATGTCAAGTGTTCTCTGATCAACACACAATTTCATGTGCATGTTGATCACTCCACCTATTCTTTAATTTCTTGTACCTTTGTAATTTTTTGGGCATAACACAAATTGTGTATCATAGATGGGACTTGAGGCTCTTGTATGGTACCATGTTTTGATTTATGGAGTTTCATGGTAATATTTCATATGAATTATCATGGTTTAATTTCCTTCATGGATTTGGTTAAGGCATATGTGAATTATTATTCTATTTGTAAATTCAAGGAATACCCAAGAAAAATGCAACATGTAGCACTTAGATATTTTTACATCATATTTTATAGCATTTTCTTTATTGTGTCTCTTATGATTCATTTAGAGAGTTTGTAGGAGCATATTTTTTAAGTGTTTAATGATAATCCTTTTAAGCATGGTTCATTAATATAGATCATTTCTTACTACGACCCTTGCATTATTCTTGTATCATTTTGAATTAGGAAGAAGACTTGAGAATTTTCCTTATGATGTAGAGTGTATACAACTCATTATTTATGCTTGCTAACCTTTTCCCTTATACATGGGTTGATGAATCATCCTCATAAGTAGGTGGCTCAAGTGTCATGTTAAGACTATGGTGTTATTAGACTTGGTGATGTGGGATAGACCACATCATTTGAGATATGTCATCAGTACACTATAGTTACCTTATCATCTCTTTATTTCCTCTCTTTTTCACATATTGTACTCATTATGTCCATGTTTTCACCCTTTTTAGATTTGATTAATATTTACACCTATAGCCAACAAGGAATGAAATAGAAGCTACAAGTTGTTATTCTAATTAATTAAATTCTAACATTAATCATTCAATATCAAAACAACACATTAATACTCGCAATAAATATACACGATACAATACAAGTTTGCAAACATAAGGGATTGGGTGCACTTAGATGATTACAAATGAGTCTAGACTGATCGAGGTGATATGAAAGATGGAACAGGGATATATGGACCTGAGAGTGCCTTTATACTGAAATTATGACCTGAAGACTATCTTGGGCAAAACCATACAATAGGGGCATGAACGTTTATACAGTCTTGACCTATTTGTACAGTTTTAACCCTACTCATAACCGACATATGTAAATTTTTGGGTTTATCACTTGTCTAAATATATTTTTCACTTTCTTTCAGTCACTTTCAGTCACATTGATGGGGTATTTTAATTCTCTACTCAATATTTCAAACTCTAACCATGAATAAGAAGTCATGTAAAACAAATGTCAAGTTCACCAATAATTTAACAAAAATAGAATTAATGTTAAATCTTGATTGCAGAGTCACGTATAATAAATAGACGTTAAAGTACATATTTTACAGAAGCAATAAGCTAAATAAATATGAAACCCTAATTACATATTTTTATGGTGTCATATGAATGTTGTTGATGGTCATTTTTGGTCGCTTGTATGTCACTAGATAATCACCAAACACACATGTAACCTACAAAAAAATTGTTCACCTAAAAAAACCCTCAAACTACATCAAATCTCAAAAATAAAAAATGTGTAATATTTTGAGTCATACTGACCCCAACGGTCACCTGACTAAGTGAACTTATGACCAAGTGTTGTACTACATCTTAGAATCCATGTAGCTCTCATGAGTATGTGATAGAATTGTTCCCTAGTAATCCCTTATGTATGTGCAATTGATAGCGGGCGATAGTTATATGTACCAATGAAAATAGATGTGTGGATGGAAAAATGAACTTCCCCTTCCTATAAAGTGTATGCAAAAAATGAAGTCCCTTGTCCCTTGAATGAGTGCTAGATGAGAATGCCTTTGATGCTCTTATATGCCTTTGGATGTAGCCTTAGGTGGCGATAATAGATGTTTAGAGCTTGGTCCCTTATTTTGGTCACATAGCTTTGTATTTATCTGATTCTCTTGGTTGAATTTCGTAATTGACAACTTGGAGGCCAACCCATAAGAAAATAAGATGGGCCCAAAAAGAGCAAGTAAAGTGGAAAGAGGTCAGGACACCCAGAGGGGGTGAGGGCGCCTGGGCATTTGCATCCTAGATGGGCACTAGTTTCTAGAGTCATGAAAGATAAATAATTAAAGTACTAACTGGGATGTAGGGTGTAGAAGGCCAGAAAGAAGGCAAGAAACAAAGCAAAGAGGCCAAAGATAGTTGTCAATTACTATTTTTCTTACTTATGAGCCATATGAATGCTAGTATGTGATTAAGACCTAGAAATGTACCCAAGTACATGATTTTTTGTCTACATTTGTCCCCACTTTATGTTGTTGATTGAATACTCAATAACATAAATTAGATAAGAGATGCATCCCTAATAATCAAGTAAAATTTGATGGTGATAATGTGCTGAGGAGACATGTAAAAGTGTGAAGTGATAAAAATGAAGCGTGGTTGCTAAGACAGAGGAAGTAGCCCTAGGGGTGAAGTGTATTATGGTGTACCATGTTGTACTTGTTGGTGTCCTTGATGTAGGGATACTTCTTGTTCCGTATTAAGGATAGACCTATAAAAGAAGAGTGAAACAATAATCAAAGTCATGTATTATGAAAACTTTGTAAAAGAATACAAAAGTATGTAAATGTATGTGAAAGTAGTAAAAGGAAAGAGTGCACCTGATGTGAAAGATTGTAAAAGGGATAGAAAATGTTTTGATCATGATGTAGAAGAGTGAGTTTTTTGGGCAATCTCACGCCAAGAGAAATTTTTTTAGGTGATCTCATGCCAAGAATGAATTTTTTGGGAAATCTCATGCCAAGTGTGAGTTTTTTGGGTGATCTCACGCCAAGTGCGAGTTTTTTGGGTGATCTCGTGCCAAAAGTGATTTTTTTGGGGGATCTCATGCCAAGAGTAAGTTTTTTGGGCAATCTCATGCCACGGAAGAAGAGTGTTTGGGAGAGAGGTCTATTTTTACTCTCCTTACATGACTACTTCCTGAATTTACACACCACAGTAGATGGTGTGATTCATGTTTAGTTCTGAGTTATGTCGTATTAGTTCTATGGAGAAATGGAGAAAGAATACATTCTGCTTTCTAAAGGACTCTTGTACTGTGAAAACTGATTTGTGAACCGCTGAGAACTGTGTTGATATAAGAAATTAATTGTATCTACCCCAGAAAAGAGGCACCTAAGAGGGGTCAGGGACACACAGGTACTAGTTTTTGTAGTTGGGCACTGGTATCTGTGCTGAATTGAGGACCCAAGTCATATTGTGGTTCATTTATGAGATTGAATCATGTTTTAATCTAATAATGTACATATATGATCTAAATCTTTGAGCTATTATATGGGGTGGATGATTCACCCAATGTATGCCCCCCTTGTTTTCGGTGCATGTCACGTCGCTAGGAGAATGTGGCACAAAGAGAGGACCTAATGCTTAACTGAATTGTGTCCCCACAGGGGGAAATGATTTGCATGGTAAAAACCAAGGCACATGTAAAAAACATGGCCAGAAACATGTGTCAGTAGTAAAAGTAGCAATCACGTAATAGAAAACAGTGTAAAAAGTAATTTTTCATTCAAGATGGACCACGAAAAGTGGGTTTCAAACATGGGACATCGTTCACATTTTCGCAAGAAAATCAGGGATGAAACGGCCAAAAGTATACAGTGTGCATACAAGACAAAGGGCATATCCCGCAAACAATAGCATACAAAAGAAGACAATGGAAAGCAAGATGTAATAGACAACCATGGTGTCAAATAGTTCCTGAAAAGTAAATGTTGCACATGAAGCACCCATTAGCATGTTAGAGAGATAAAGAGTATGTCAAAGCATATATAGATCAATGTAAAGTAGTGTACTATTAATAATAGGAAGTAGTAATTAATGAAAAAATATTACTTGTGATATGGAAGAGAATGTAGATGCCCTCAGGAGCCTCGGTGGGATTGGTAAGAGGTAGAGGGCCGAGCATCATTGGTGCATGTAAATATTTGTATGAAGTCTACATTCACAACTAAATAACAAGTGAACACGCATGTGTATATAGAAAATATAAAGACATACTGGATATTTGTCTATCATAGTAAGAAAAGTGTAATGTGTAACTAGTATAGGCAAGAAATAGCAAGAGCAACCAAGATATGCAGTATGTTATGAATGAGTGTGATGGAGTGGTATGCAATGTGAATTTGATTGGAGTAGCGTGCCCCCCAACGAATTTGGATGAGTATGAGATGAGTTTCATTTATAAAATACCGCTCAACAATCAAGAATTAACCATAGAACAAGAGTGCATCATCGAGAAATGGTTTGATAATGTGTTTGAAAGATATGATCAATAAAGTATAGAGCGTAAAAAGTGTGAATGTGGTGAGGCTCATTTTAGATTCAGACCTGTTATCCCATTTTAGTGATTCAAGCTAAAATGGGGATAACCATAGAAATTTTTGAAAAAATCTACTAAAATACCCGTTTGGAGAGTATTTCAGGTTTTTCGGGTTTCAAGAACATGCAAACATGTTATTTACATGCACGATTCTAATTGTTTCCCGAAACCCGAAACCCGATTCAACTCCCTTGTGTCGGGCTTTTGGAACTCTGGAGCATCAGAACATGTGTGATCAAAAACATGCTTCATGTCACATGACTTCCGAAACCTGAAACCCAATTCAACTCCCTTGTGTCGGGTTTGCGGAACCTTCAAGCATCATGACATATCATGCCTTGTGTCAGGTTTGCGGAACCTTCGAGCATTTAAACATTCTTTGCTTCATGTCGGGTTTCCGGACAATCCAAACATGATGAAATGATATTCATGCCGAGTTGTAGGGTAGCTGGCACACGTGTCAAGTGAGATGTAATAAATGCGGGGCTTTATAAATAGTTGGATTTACACGTCATTTTTATCTTTTGTGCTTTTGGTTGTGTGGATTTTCTCCTACATGCTCTCTCAGCCTCTGAGCCCGATTTGATCCCATGCTCGCTTGCGTGATCCATTTTTTAATTATTTTTCAAATTTGCTAAAGGTATTTACTCTGCCTTTTTCTTATGAAGTTTTGTTGAAAATGTTTTTGTGATGTCCTTTGCATCTTTTCCTTTCTTTCTTGTTTTCTTTTTAGGTTTAGGGTTCTAGGTTTTTCTTCTTCCTTTGAGTTGTATTCCAAATAGAAATCATTGATTAAAAGTTAACCCTTAGGGTGCTTTGCCTATTTTTATTCCTTGGAATATGCCTTTTGTAATTAAAAAGAAAAGAAGAAGAAGAAAAAAATCCAAACTATAGAAATGGCGGGAAAATTTCATGTCTGGACATCTCAAAATCCTGATCCCTTATTTTCAGGTTTTGCAGGGTGTTTTACAATTTATAAGTTCCGCAATGTGTCGGGTCTTGAGTCTTGCTGGACATCTAACATATTTTGACATCCATTTTCCTTTGTGTCAGGTCTGTCGGTGTGTCTGACATCTTCCACTTTCCGCAATGTGGCAGGTTTCTATAGGTGTCCAACATCTAATATCTTCCGACACATTCAACTGTCTATCAGGTTTTGCATAATGTTCGACAAATCTTAACTTCCGACACATTCTCTCTAGTGCATCGAGTTTTGCATAGTGTCTGACAAAGCCTAACCTCCGACACACTCAGCAGTACATCGGGTCTGTGGTGTTGTTCAACAAGTTTTCAAACCTGAGTGTTCAAACCAAAAGTGATCAAGGCATTCCTCCTCCAAGACTCCTCATGTCGGATCCTAGTTCATCACAGGGTAAGTCAGATAAAACAGGGAAGATGAAGTACAAATTCAAGAAGGTGGAGTCTCCTTCCTACATTGATTGTAATTATGACATCCGGGATACAGAACTCAGAAATGTAAACATGGAATATTTTTGGAATACAGTCAAGAGTTCTTCCCAAACCCCCTGGATGAGATCAATAGCCGGCAGTTGCCTCCCTTTTGTAGCAAGATTCCCCATGTCTGCTCAATGCCCCGAGTTCATCTTGGCATGCACTTCAAATTATGACTCTGCTTCTTATTCAATGAGAAATCAGGCGGGAGAAGTCAGAGTCAAGTTGGACGGAGGTTACTTCGATGACCTTCTTAAATTGCCTAACTTCGAGGAGTATGGGGACATAGATCTCAATTCATCCCAGAAAGCTTGAGACAAAGACCAAGAAGATTGTATTAAACATGTGAATAAGAAGTTCCTGATCAAAGCTAAGCCGGTTGTCTCTAGGTTTCCAAGATTTGTTCCTAGAAGTGATTTCATTCAAGAGATCAATGATATCATTACTTTGCTGAGCCGGGTTTTTGAATTTCCTGAGTGAAATGTTTTCCAAGGATGGATGTACCAATTCATGGTCATCATTAAGAAGAATCAAAAGGGGATTGATTGGGGTAGTCTTATCAGTGACGAGATAGACTCCCAGATGAAAACGGTTTTGTCTACAGGAAAATTTTGTATGTCCTCATATGTCACTTATGCAGCAGCTGGCATGAGGAATTATCTCGGATTGGACACAAAGGGGAATAAGGTAGCTAAACACATTTATCGGTATTTTCCTTAGCTCACAAAGAAGGGGTCCGAGGACCAATTCAGAAGAGTAAATGATGCTTTCTTTTACGAGAACATCTGCAGGATGAACCCCAAACTGAGGAAAACATGCGTCTCTGATGAGGCATGGGATGAAGTTTCAAAATGGGGTTGTGTCTTCTTACAATTTAAGAAGTTCATGTATCTTCAAGTAGTCATGTACCTGAGTGATCCTTTCTGATTGCCCACATACCCAGGAGACAAGCTGGTCCTAATGGAGTTGGTCAGGTAATTGTTAGATTTTTGCAAGTTCCAACAGAGTAAGCACAAGGCCGCTGTATCCTTCCCAATTTCTATTGAAGGTATACCTACTCAATGGTGGTAAAATCCAAGAACGTAGTGCACGAGCTTCAGGACAAGTTAAAGAAGCACATGAAGCCCAGAGATGAGTTCAATTTTTGAGGAGTTCTTAAGTCATATGGAACCCTGTATCTGCACGTGCCTAGCATAGAAGACATCTGGGTTGATCTTCGCGATGAAGTTGCTATCCGTAGAAAAGATCATAGCAGGTTAACACTTGAAGAGATTCAGACACTCGAGCTCGCTGACATTCCAGAGGGTACTAGCAACAATGAAAGTGTTCTGGATCCATCATATGATGGACTGAATGAGGATCAATACATTTTCCCAGCTATTGATTGTTCTATCAGTGAAAAAGCTTCTATTGCAGATAGATCAGCTCCAATTCTCGCACACACAAAGGCATGGCTCACCTCTTGGGGAATGAGTTTCAAAGAAGATAGTTTTTCAAAGTTCATTAATTTGGAAGTGGTACCCTCCAAAAAGTAAAAGGACAAGAGCTCTTCTAAGAGGCCTATAAAGGTCAAATTTGTCAAGAAGGGAGGAGAACAAGAAGCCCCTTCAATTGTCACTCCAGTTGAAATGGTGAACGTACCAAAATCACCAACACCACCAGAAATAGGGGAAATCTCTTTGGAGGTAGAGGTGAGTCAACCTCTAATTTCACCATTTGTTGATTGCCCAACAGAAGTTAGTTTATCCCTTGCTTCCCAGGCATTGGCTTTAGGATCTGCACCTCCTCCTTTGTAACCACTTCCACCTCCTCCTTCACAATCACTTCCACCTCCTCTTTCTCCATCTTCTTCATCAGCCATGGCCAGCATTTTTTCCGGACTCTCATCTCTCTCTACCAGAACCAAGGTGACCATAGATATGCCTCCTCCTTCTGCACCTCTTTTTACTGAATCTGCTACCACACTTGTGGTTGTTCCCACTCCACCAGTGATTCTTCCTCCACCTGAAAGTGTGACCCTAACTCCTACAACAGTAGCAAATTCTTTTGGAATGCCTCAATGGTTGCTTGATCAGACTCCAAGGAAAAGGAAGGTGGCAGTTCCCATATAGCCTTTGATTTCAGTTCACTCAAAGCTTCTACTGCTAAATCAGCCAAGAAACCCAAAACAGATTCAAGGGTTTTAGTGGACACTTTAGGGCACAAGTTTGCGGAGATCGCCACTCCTGCAATTGACAAGACCAAAGAGGACATAGTGGCCTCTGACTATCAAATAACCAAGGTCGATCTAGGAAAGGTGACGGCAGAAGGAGCACAAAAATATGCATGAGATGTTATGAACGTGTTATGTCATAAGCTAAAAGAAACAAAGGAAAGCAGGGATGAGCTTAAAGAGAAAGTGGATCAATTGACCGAAGTATTACTCAAGCTCTCAAAGCCCCTTGAGTCAACACCATCATCCTCTATTCCTATCAGGTTTGATTTTTCATCGGTACCCATGATCGAAAAGATTAATGAAAAGGGGAGAAAAGTTGATGAATGGACCCAAAGGCTGCTCCTGCAGGGAAAAGAAGTCATTAAAGATACTGTGGAAGTTTATCAATCTTTAGAGGACATAAAGAAAGATGGAGAGAAAATGGATGACGAATCTTCTTCAAAAATCAGAAACCTGGAGTTGACTTTCGAAGCTCTCCAAACGCTAAAACAAATTGCATCCCACATCTTGGTCGAAGAGGACATCATCCCACATGCGGATAAACATTTCCAGCTAACCAAAGCCATCAGATTCAGAATAAATATTCTTAACAAAGCTTGCAGAAAACTGAGAGAATCAAGAGACCAATTGGTCGATGGAAAGAACGACCTAGAAGAAGAGCCGGTCAAGATCTGTGTGAAAGTGTTGAGTGAAGGCTCGGGTATCCTGCCTGTCGATGATCTTTACAAATAGATCCAAGAATCAATTTAGCATGAGCCAACTTACAGATTCGGCATGGAAGTCATTGACAGGTTTGTAAAAATCAAGCATTCTTTGGAGACCCCGAGGAAACTCAACAAGAAATTGAAAAAGCTTCTCGGAAACGCTAGCGATACTTAAGAAACATGTGAAGTTCTGAGTGATCATTCCACCACGCCGGATGAGAATGAAATGCAAGGTATAATCTGGAAATTCCAAGAATTTCAGAACAAGCAGGCTTTGTTGGAAGAAGAGATAGATGATGATTCATAATAGGCACGATGCAACATGTCATTTCAATCTTGAAATCGACATGTCTTTTTCATTTATGTTTCATCACGTAGGTAGTAGATTTTGACTTAGTCTCTTGCGTGAGAGTCAAGCAAAATAGGACTCTTGTTGAAATAATATTTCCTAGGGTTTATCCTATTTTCTCTCTACTCTTTTTTATAAATAAGGGATGCGTATGCATTCCAAAGTGTTGAGATTTTTGGAATATTGAGAACTATTTTGAAGAAGAAGAACTTTGTGTTTTCTTTCAATCATTCAAGGAATAGAAATCGATGTTATTTTTGCAAACTTTGTGTTTTGAGATTCATCTCTCTTAAGATATTGTTCTTATGTTTAGGATCTTAAGTTGTTCTTTGTTTAGCATTCTCAATCATTTTAAATCATTTCAAACATTACATTACATTTGTTATCTAGAACTCGTATGATTATTTCATGATCTGTGTTTTCTCGAAAGAAAATACATTCCCGTCATTTCCTTTCCATTGTGTATTCTTTCTAATCCATTTTAATTTAAAATCTGCAATATGTCCATCTACTATGGATATGGATTTTGGGATTCTATCCCAACCCCAATGGTTAGATTACTGTAAATATTGTATGTATCATTTTTGTTGTGTTTTATATTAGTAATAGGTAGGCAGCCTCACCTATCTTTGAGGAGGGATTCAATCCATGTACTGTGGTTGAACCTCATATTTTTTGTTGACAAAATATCGAACCAAAAATATCCTTAGCAGTTGAGTATGAACTATGAAACTAGAGTGCGTCATAGGGTAGTATGATGTGTGAGAATTGAAAGCTAGAAAGATGTATCATGAAGCGTGGAGTGTGAAATGTTCAGTGTGTGAGTTTCACGAATGTAGTATTCCCTCAATTGTCAAGTTTGAACCTTATCACAAGAGTGTGTCCTAGGGTATTTATGATACAAAATTTGTATCATGTTTTGTAGTGATGCTTAGAAATATGAATTATGAAGCACCGAGCATAGTAGTAGAAATGGTAGACACCTAATGATGTTAGGAGGGGTAAGTACACAGGATGCCCCCAAGTGTATGATGTGTTTAAGAATCAAGTAATGTCATCTAGAATATCGTCACGGTCAATATCATATCTAATTGGATCCATATCAAAGACTTGGTAAACAATAATGTGTGGTTGATCATTTAAAGAGCCATTGTGACATAAATTGTGCATGCCTATAGCATAATTCTTCATTAGTGAAGGGTGATTTTGGACAATCATGTGCATACCAACGTGTGATATTTTGTGTATAGCTAAGAAATGAATCATTGCAAATAGAAACATGGCCAAAAGGCATGGGAAATGTGATATTAGTGTGACTAGGATCCAAAGTGCCACCAATATAGTCAAGCCAAAACTATCCAAGTGTAAGTGGAGATGAACGAGGAGTACGTGCAAGGAATAATGATAAATGAAAGACCTAGAGGCCATAAGAAGCAGTAATAAAGACACATCCATGATAAATATGAGGAGAATGAGGTAGTGGGTGAAGATCATCAAGAGTGAAAGCAAGTCAGGCTAAGTCATTGTGTGTACAAACAGTGTCAAAGAAAGTAGGATCGAATGGAATATGAGACTAATAAGAGTCATGTATGAAAAGAGTACATGTAAAATGAGTAGGTGTCGACATGGAGTGAGATGAGGCTAGTGATATGACATCCAACATGTGGATAGACACCTAAAAAGTATTATAACATTAATAGAAGGAGGGGGTTTCTTGAATTGATATTCACCAGAGCCAATAGCAACAAAAGTATCATTTAAATAGGACTCATAAATCTTTAAAGGAGTAAAGTTAAGATTATGTAATGTGTCATCATTAATTTCCACAACATCAACCTCATCATTAGAATCATCAGTGTTGAAATTTCCATGTTGAATAGCAGTATCAAGGATATTGGTGGGAGTAGAGCCTAATGTAGGAGCTAGAGAATTCTTGACAGGCAGAATAGTATTATTTATGGGAGTGAAGAAGGTTAGTGTTATGATGTCAGTAGTATGAGTGGAAATGGATGGTATACTTGTAGAGGTGGAAGAAGGTGATAGAGTGCTATATTTTCCAACATCCTAAGTACCAATATTATTAAATGGAATAGGCTACAATGGAGGAATAGGCATAGCAATAACAAGTTTGATGTGGAAAAACTTGAATGGATATGGATCAGCAATAATGGTATGTTCATAGCCATCATGTAAAAATTTAACGCATCAATGAACTATAGAAGGGACAAAATGCATTGTGTGAATCCATGGTCTACCTAACAAAAGATTAAGCTGAAATGATGCATCGATAATGAAGAATATTGTAGGAACAATCTTAGACCCAACTTGCATAGGTAAAGTGATAATACCTAGACATGTGCGAATAGTGGAGTCATAGCCATGAATGAGAGTAGAATTTTTAGTAATTATATTATCAGTAATGCCAATTTTCCCAAGAAGGGAGTGAGTACATATATTTATAGCATATTTATTGTCAATGACTACACATTTGATACAAATGGTGCCTATATTAGCGGTGATAAGCAAAGGTTTAAATGGATTGTCGATAGCAGATGGTGATGTATCCTCATCACTAAATGATATAACATGTGGTATATTTTTAAGAGAATGAATAAGATGTGTAAATGCCACTTGTGAATTATTGCTTTCAATGTGGATAGAGCGAAGCGAGGCCTCTAATGTCTTTTGAAAATTGGGTGCACTTCGTAATAGATCATAAAGATATAATTTTTCTAGTGTATTCTTAAGTTGCTCTATGATGTCATAACCCTTAGATGTGGCAGTAGGAGCTGTAAAATTGAAATGTGGTAGAATAGAAACAGGTTGAGTCGTAGGTGGATGAGTGTGATGAGTGGTGACTACATTGATGGTTGGATCAACCATAGGAGTAATGAAGCAGGGATGATGCTAAATATGAACTTACATAAAATCAACAATAGCAGTAACCATACCAGAAACCTTAGTTGGGGTGAAAGAAGGATAAGAAGATTGATCCATGAATTTAGAAGAAGGAGAAAGATTGCAATACATTCTCAGAAGGTAGGATGTGAGCAGTGGGGTTCACCGAATGATTTAAAAAATATATAATTAATGTTAAATCCTAATTGCAAAGTCACGTATAATAAATAAATATAAAGTACATATTTGACACAAGCGATAAGCTAAATAAATATGAAACCCTAAGTGTGAGAGAAAGAGGAAAGGACTTAGTTGATTTGTGCTTGATTCTGGAATCGATCTAGACTAGAAAATTGATGAACATGAAATCAAGACTTCAGTCAATGTGCACTGTAAAATCTAGAGATTTCGAATAAGGTTGGACTAGGGTGCTTGGACTGGGTTAGAGGCACCTGGGCATCAGAATGCTCTCATGATGTGCAGATGGTCAAAACTTGATTTTTCTGTTGTTGCACAAATAACGTTAATGGTCATTTTTTTGTCGCCTGTATATGTTGGATGATATGTGAACACACCTGTAACCTATAAAAATATTGTTCACCTGTAAAACCCTCAAAGTACATAAAATCCCAAAAATAAAAGATGCAATATAAGGATTCTGACTGACCTCAATGGTCACCTAATTGAGTGAACTTACAACCAAGAGTTGCACTACATCTTAGACTCCATGTCGTTCTTGTGAGTGTTTGATAGAATTGTGCCCTAGGAATCCCTTGTGTAAGTGCACTTGATATCGGGTGATAGTTAGATGTACCAATGTATAATATATGTATGGATGGAAAAATAAACTTCCCCTTCCTATGAAGTGTATGCAAAAAATGCATTCTCTTGTCCCTTTAATGAGTTTTAGGTGAATTCCTATGATGATTGTATATGCCTTTGGATGCAACCTTAGGTGATGATAATAGATTCTTAGAGATTGGTCCCTTATTTTGGTCACATAGCTTTGTATTTATATGATTTTTTTATTTGAATTTCATAATTGACAAATGGAAAGCTGACCCATAAGAAAATAAGATGCCTAAAAGATAAAAGCTTCCCAAAAAGAGTGAGTAAAGTGGAAAGAGGTCAGAGGCACCTAGAGGGGATGAGGGCATCTAGGCTTTGGCGTCCTAGCTGGGCATTGGTGTCTAGAGTCATGAAAGATAAAGAAATAAAGTATCAACTGATTTGTAGGGTGTACAAGGCCAGAAAGAAGACAAGAAACAAATCAAAGAAGTCAAAGATAGTTGTCAATTATTAGTTTTCTTGCTTAGGAACCATATGAATGCTAGTAGGTGATTAGGACCTAGAAATGTACCCAAGTATGTGATTATGTGTCTACAACCAAATATTTTCACCCTGTTTAGATTTGATTAATATTTATAACTATATCTAAAAAGGAATGAAATAGAATCTACATAGGGTTATTCTGATTAATTAAATTCCAACATTAATCATTCAATATTATAACAACACGTTAATAGTTTCAAAAAATGTACACAATACAATACAAGTTCACAAACATAAGGGATTGAGTGCACTTATTCGATTACAAATGATTTTGAACTGATCTAGGAA
The DNA here is from genome assembly GCA_019776745.2 of Taxus chinensis. NCBI lineage: Eukaryota > Viridiplantae > Streptophyta > Pinopsida > Cupressales > Taxaceae > Taxus > Taxus chinensis. The sequence goes on along the minus strand of CM034153.1, from coordinate 82,830,115 downwards.
ATTTGAAAGATGGAATAAGGAGTTCTGGACATGAGAGTGCCTCGATACTAAAACTGTGAACTGAATATTCTCCTAGGTAGGACTATACAGTAGGGAAAATAACCTTTGATGGTCTTGACCTTGCTCAAAACTGGGATTTGTAAATTTTTGGGTTTTTCATTTGTTAAAATATCTTCATCTCTTTATGTCATTCATTATCGATCACACTTTAGGGGTCTTTAAATGATCTACTCAATCTTTCAAACCATAACCATGGATAAAAATTCTTGAAAAATAATTATTATTTGGTTTTTGGGAACCCTTGTGCATCGCTAACATTTTCATTACCTCAAAGAGGCCTCAAATTACATATCATTCTCTACCTAACATATGATATCTAGTTGTAGTGCAATCAGATTTGACATCCTTCCTTTGACAAACCTTGACTTTATTTTCTCTTGTAAATATCCTTGAGTGAGTGACGTTGAGTGCTTAGAAATGTGGGAAGTAGTCCCCTAGACCTAGTGGGAAGATTTGAACCTGTAGATGGTGTTGCTCTAGTGAATGTGCATAGGTATTTCCAGAGTGTAGGGAGATTTGGGTTCTTTTTTGTTAGCTTTTGTAATAGGATTCCATAAGAGTGTTAAGTTCTAAATGAGGTGATTTTCAATTGTTTCTATATTCTTTTGAAGGTGATTTAAATTACAAAGGCCAAATGAGAAGGATTAAATGGTCTAAAGAATAATTTACAACTGAAATTTCATGATCAAAGTGAGAAAGGGAAAAATAGTACACTAGGATCAGGAACGTATGGACGTTCTTGCCCTATTATATAAATTTGACCCTAGAGAGACAATATAAACTATGGAGTTTAGAAGATGGAAAACATAGTTTCTTAAGGGATTTCATGCTTTTAATTCTTAGAAAATTTTGGTGGATGAGTATGTATGATCAAGAAAGCTAGACAAGAGACCTAGATATGTACCAAATGAGTTTGAGCAAGAGAGAAATATCAAGACTAATAGTTTTAAAGAGTAGAATTTCTAAATTTGAGTGTCTACAACCATGTGTCTCATTATGGTCACTTTTATACACTCATTTTTACTCTTAACACTACTTTATATCATCATGGACCTTCATTTTTCCCTTGTTTATTTATTTTGCTTCCACTTCCCATTGTTTCCACCCTCTGACCTTAGGAAATTGTGTTAGTTTTAGTTTTTCCCATAGTTAACGTCATCACCCATGGGTGATTACATGGGGTATATATGTTTGATTAATCTTGTCACTTTATCATCACTCATTCATCATTCAAATCACTTCGCTTTGCTTGCACATTAAACATTTTTACATATTTCCTAGGTTTTAGACTTAATATTTTGGAGTTTCTCCTTTTTCATTTGGGTCACCATAGTGAGTTAGGACTAGATGTCTTCTTCTTGAGATTTCCCTTCTCCACCCATAGAGATTCACTCTCAGTGTTGTCTATAGGGAAAATCATGCATCATCGATTACACTACGGGTAATTATCTTTGATCCTTATGTGTCATTTGTTTGCATGCTTATTTTTGTGTAAATGGTTTTTCATTCATTTCTATAAATTAAGGTAGATGTATATAGTTTATTTGATATATTATTTTATATTAATATGGTATTCCCCTTGGATTTATCTATCTCTTGACCTACTATTATTATGAATCTTAGTATGATACCTCTCTTTATCTTAGATATAGGCCTTGGAAACTTGTGATCCTTAAACATCTTTGATATCTACATATTTTTTGCAGGCCTAGATTTGATCCCTAACATTTGAGAACACTGGAAATGATCTGTATTGTCCCATCATACATTTTTGTGAACCCTATATGAGCCTTATTCTACCCTAGATCAAGTTGGATTCCCTCTTATTTTTCATTATTCTCTAAATTTATTATGCATTGGACCACTTTGTAAATCTATTTACATGGTTGATCTTGCCTATGCCTCGATTTCTTATAATAGTATGACATTGCTACCTCTATAAATTTGTATGGATGATATCGTTTTCTTCACAACTCAATTCACATACTCCACCTTTGATCTTATTGGCCTTTATGTAATGTTCCTTGCACAATTGACCCCGTCAGAAATGTTTTCCCATAAATACATAATTAGTCACCATGTCCTAAGAGCCTCCAACCAAGGAGCATCTTTTCAATGGCCTTAATTATGTTAAAAACGTCATCAAAAACCTAGATAATGACATGAATTGCATCATTACTGAAATTAGAGGCCTAGAAATAGTTTCTTACTACTCTAACATTGCCAAAGATCCATAAGATGATATTCCCATTTTTGACATATATCAAAATGAATATAGTGATTTTCCCATTTATGACCCATTCCAACATGAACATACCAACTATCTCCTTAAACATAGTAATGATATTCACCTTTTAAACTCATTGCTCACTCTTTACTAGAAAATTCAAGTTGGGTTCTCCAAATTTCCACTTTCACCGCCAAGTATAAAACTCCATATTCTCCATTTCCTGATAGAATCACCCATGCTACAAATAGACCTGGTCCTATTCATCTTAGAATAGACATGTTTGAATTCATTAATGAATCTATATAGTGCACAATTGATCTTTTTTATGCCCTCTCATCATCCCTAGATGCCATCATCCCTACATTGCTTAAATTCGGTCTCATCTATCCTTATTTCACCTAAACCAATGGTATCATCCATTATTCTTCTAACACAATTGATCATGTAGAGAAGAATGTTCACCAGTTTTTATTTTATTACATTTTGGGGCTTCTACTGATACTTATGTTCATCATATCCCTACTATTGAGGCACCTTACACTGCCCAATCTCACTCATCATCTAACATGAGGGCATCTCATGATGCCTTTGATTTATCATCATCTTACACACTAATCAAGAACCTTATAATCATTTAATCCAAAAACAACAACTCTAAGAAATCTTCAAATAATAACACCTTCTCATTTAGAGTGTCCCCACTCATAAGTACATTCTCTTTGAGAGCTTTCATTTTCACACCAACTCACAGGTTATAACTAATCCCTCCATATTTACATAGCTAACACCTCGCCTATGACAACTTTACTTAACTACTTCATTAACATGATATTTTACTCCATTTTCATCTAACTTGGGTCTTTCTAGCCATTGTAAACTATCTTGAATACTTTGGTAATCTATTTATCTATACTTATAGGCCTACTAACTACATAGCATCATGTCCTAGTTAACACCTTTCATCCCATCATACTTATAACATCTAACCATTGGTTTTAATTTTTGTAGCCTTCAACATTGTTACCCGTTTTAGGTTATCATCTTCAATTCTCACAATACTCCCTCATTCACATGCCCTACTAGATAATTGATTTATGTATTAATTTACTAATTACCTTATAGTGTTTATTTTCAATATCATCTATTAAATATTATAAAAATTCATTGCGCCCATTGTTGTCATGTGAATTGACTAGCCCAAAAATGCAAAATTAAAACCATGAAAACTAAGCCATAATGCAAAGTTTTACCTTTTAACCCTCCTTAATCCCCTCCCAACCAGCCTGCCTCTGGTGACATCGTCATCTTGGCCTTGAAGGTATCCCTAATTAATTTGGTGAACATGTATCATTTTTCAAATAATTGTAATGAGGTTCATCATTTCATTTAGTGAAGTGTAGTGAAAGGCTAGTTTTCTTGAAAGCCTAGAAAGGCTAATTTTGGCCATTTAGGAGCATGTGTAAAACCCCTGAAAGAGTTAAAAAGGGGAATTAAGTATCTAGATATGGTATTGGGTAGCCTTGAATGTTTTGGAAGTATTTTATGAATATTTAGGAAATTGTTTATCATTTAGGGATAGTTTATACAACAGCAGGTTTTGAGGTGCAAGGAATAAGCAGTCTAAAAGTGAGTCCTATCCTAACTTCTCTGGATGATTCTGAGAGCTCTGTAAGGATTTAGGATACAAAAAATTAGGAACAAAAACATTTAAGAATTTTTTACATGGTGGGAACAATAATTTTGATATAAGCTATGAAATTTTCTTGAGGTAGTCCAAATAATGTAACTTCCCTTCGTAGTTCCGAACACAAAGGGGCCATCTATTTTATTTTCAAGAGGATTAAATGTCTAAAACTAGATAAATTGATCTTATAATGTGTTTTGGAGTCAAAATCATATAAAATTTGACCCCAAAACATCATCATAATCCTTTGGGATGAAAGAAGTAAGTTTTTAGGCTATTTTTGGTCAGCTAGTGTAAAATTAGGCTTTTCATTAATGAAAAGATGCATTTTTGACCTCATCGTGTCCCTATTTTCCCATTAGATACATGGGGGACACAAAAATACACCCTCATCCTCCTCCCATATGATCACTTTGGAGCACTTGGTGTCCCATGTGTCTCGTTTGTCCCCTAGGACAAGGGGACGTGATGGACACAAAATTGTGCCCTCAATCCTTCACCATCAGCATAGTTTCATGTCCCTAATGTCCCCCATATCCCCAAGGGGATAGATAGGACAATAAATTGTGTATCATGATCAAACTCATCCCTTTAACTTCCATGTGACCTCCATGTGCTCCACATTCATGTTTCTCAACCCATTCACTCATCCACACTAGCCCCCTTACTTCCACTTGCATCCATCATTCACAATGGGTGCACTTTTGTTTCCCCATTGTCCAAGGGGAAATAGGGTCAATAAAGTACACCCATTCCCATTCTCAAGCCCCTAGACTTCCATGTGACCTCTCACGACTCCACAAATGGTTTTCCCAGCCCCTCCATCTCATCCTCACTTGCTCTTGTGTTGTCATTTATCTCAATCCTACTCCAAGGAAAATATTGTTGTAGATCCTATTATCATTTGTGTCCCCAGTGCACCATTAAAACCTATTTTTTAACCTCACATTAACTATTATTTAACCCTAGTTGGATCCAGAGTTAGCAAGATGAAATAAAAGTGAAATAAAACACATTAAAACATCATTTTTTTCATTCCTTCTACATAAGTTTTATTTCCTCCATTTTTTTGTTTTCACACCTTAAAAAAACATCATTTTTACTAAAGATACTTCCCAAACTTCCTTATGTAACCATTTCATCAAAAATAGTAATTGTTCATATATTTTAAACCAATAGTCTAATCAAATTGAAATTTTGCCAATGGTTTTCTCTCCAGATAAACTTTGGAAAGAATGTGGCAGAAAATCCATTGATGCCTTATCTTTTTCATGGCAGAAAATTGGCATTCCAATGCCTAAAAATTCCTTTTGGATTTCCAAGAGTTTTAGCAGATAAAAAATGGTGAAATTTGGAGTAGGAGATCCTAGTGCAAAATAGAACACAATGATGGTGCTTTTGTTGCAATATGACATTGGTAAGTCCACTTACTGAAAATAGTATATGATATGAATAATGAGACTCTAAAAATATAAATTTTCCCAAAGTATCAAACTTTCAACATTTTTAACATCCTGGAATAGTAAGAAACACCAAAAAAGGTCCAATTGGGAAACTTTCTAAAAATGACAAGTTGGGAAAAAGCATATGTCTAAAAATATAACATAATCATTAGTGGAAATATATTAAGTGGATTAAGAGATTTGGATAAAAAGGATTGTGAAAAAATTCCAAAAATAGTAGTTTTTGACCCCACCTACTAAAAATAGAAAGTTCCAATTTTCAGTGCAGAAAGTTACGTGTAGTTCTTTTTCACTCATATTGTTGCTTTTTTTATCATCACAAGGCTAGGATGTTGTTTTTTGGTACAAAAAATAGATTAAATCCTCTACAAACTCTCAAAGCATCATTTCTGATAGGCCCAACTTGATGCATGAATCCAAAATGATGAGAAAGATCATTGTGAGTGAGGCTAGCAATCTTCTCAAGCTCACAAATAGTGCACACCTCCTAAGAGTGTTTCTAAACACTTAATCAATCCTTGGTGATGATCTCAATGCAATTTTAAGGTCAAAACAAGTGATTCTTCCTCAATTTCCATTCATATGACAATCCTTCCATTTAGATAAGGAAGACTATTTCCACAAGGAGTAAATTTATCAAACGGGTTTCCAGATGTTGTTGGCATGTTTCTACTCAAGTGACATATTAGTCAAGGGAGTGAATTTTGAAATAAACAAGGGTTTCATCATGATCAAAGTTAAATGAGTAATCTCGTGGAGTAATTTAAAGGTCATCATATCTCGAATCTATCATCATCTCTCCAAGAAGCAAGTCAAAATGGGCTAATCAATTCATCAAAGTATTCAAACCATCATGGGAATCATATGGGCAAGAAGGTACGTAAGTATCCCAAATATGAATTCATCTAAGTACTATGGATTTGGGAAGTGTAAATAGGTAATCTTCATGTGGGGCACCATGTGTGCAAGAACGATAAATCATCCCAATTTCATTTGATGTCATTCAAAATAGTGTTCGTAAACACTCAGTCAAACACATGGTAATGTGGTCACTCCTCAAAGGAAGAAACATTGCAATCAGATCTCACTTCAGTACCATCAAGGTCCATTAATTAATAATATTCAAGAATAAATATAATGAAAATAGGGTGTGCAGAGGTTCCCTATTCTAGGAAGCTTCATAAGAGGGTGGAATTCATTGTGGATCCCATAGAGCCTCCTGAGCCATACAAGATAGATCTATTATATCCTCCCTTCCTTCATCCAAATTTCTATCATTAGTAGCGTCAACCCCGAGATGATCAAGAAGGCGTAAGTGCATCTGATACAAGGGAAGGATAATGAAAACTGGATTGAGAAGATCCTCAAGAAAGGAAATACATTGCTCCCAGAGGTTCTCTCTCTACTTAGGTATGTTATTTCCACTATTTTGGAAGTGAAGAAAACAAGGGAAGAGATTAAAAAAGAGAATATCCATTGGGATGATTTGTTCCCACCCATGCCTGACATGTGTTACCTCAACTCCCATGCTCTCGTGATTAAAAATGTGTTACCATCAGTTGTTGAGAACTTGTCCCTAATTTGGATACGCATTATGGATGCTAGATATGGTATGATAAAAGATGTCATCTCTGAACTTGAATCTAGTGAAAAAAAAATTTCCTTTGATATTTTGGATGTGGTCAGCAACTATGTTCATAAACTTGGATTCCCTTCACTCACCGATAATTCATCATCAAAAGAACTCATTGGTTCCTTCCTGGTGTTGGTCAAAGAGGCAAGTGATCCTCTTTCCTTCTATGAGGATAGTTTGGAGTCCCTTTCTAATATCATGGGATCTATTTATAACATTGCAAGAGATCACAAAGTATTTTCTAATCAGTGCAAGAATATCAATTATTTTTACAAGACATGGATCAAAGTGTTAAGTTACATCCGTATTCCAGAATCAGACAAGGTGGAACCTGCAACATCCTGATTTAGTAGATAATTCAAAGGCCAGGAGCTCATTCCGGGAACTCTCCCTCAAACATCATGAATGGATAGTTATTCATCATAAAATATTCATCTTCACCATATCATTCAATCCTCTTTCTCTATCTTCCTTCTTCTCTCTCCATGTTCTAATCCCTCATTAAGAATGTGCTTTTTGTTATTTCTTCCTATTCACTTAAGTGACCCTCAATATTAACATTGTAAGAGTCATTTTTCATTAATAAGAAAAATACTCACCTCCTAGGAATGTGAAAGGTCACAAGTGATGGAGATAGTGATGCAGATCCCTATATGCAATCCTCTTACAACACCAAACCATGCATTAGAAGTCACAAATTCACTCCAATCAATCACCTTTACCAAAGAACCAACTCCTTGTTTAAGTAGCCAATACTCTCTTAATAGGCTAAAATACATTAAACCATTAGAATAAAAGCTAAAATTTTCTTAAACATGCTTGGATACACCTTAAGAACTTGTCCATGCACTCCACAAAGTCTCATACTATCACTTTCACCTAATCTCCTTGTAAACCTTAAGATTACCTTGTAGCCCTACTTAAAGGAAAATTCTGAGGAAATTAACAAAACACGAGGACTTAATATTTTCTAGTAATATTTTTAGATAATTTTTTTCCAATTAATAATACTACAAAGTTTCAGCACTAAATTCCAATCCCATGCAATTTTATTCTCCTTTTACTATTTTTGACTAGGTCTAGTTTTAGCCCTTCTTAGTTCTCTGACCTTCATGTATAGAACAACATGCAAATTTTCATACAAAATTTCCTTGATATATTGATACCCTTTATGGATATTTTTCTTTCTACCAATTTCTATGCCCTATTTCCTTATACAACTCACCCAACAACACTTCTCCTTTTTTTAGGTTTGTTCAAATTATGTCTCTTAAGAACTCAAAACTAAAACTTGATCATATATTTTTCTCGTGTGAATTTAGTGTTAAAATTTTACATGAATATTCTTGTGGTTATAAATACCCTACAATATAATTTTTAGAAGAACCTGCTTGATAAAACCAAAATTATGATGTTTTTAGAAATTTGTCCAAAACAGGGACAGTTACAGGGAAGCGAGCATTCAAAAATAAATACCTTGATATTTAAAAACATTCATAACCTCATTCCACTTCAAAAAAATCTATTTTTGTGATTATTAAATTTCATCTTGAATTAGTTTCAATATAGTATGCCTTCTTCAACGTGATTCACAAGATTTTGTGACTAGTTTCTTACACAAACCAAGGGTTTCTGAATGTGTTTTCTATGTTTGACCTATTAAAAATCCTCCATTTTATCTAAAAAGTTATGAAACATTTATTCATGTCTCAAAATACCTTCACACTAATTTTTAACCTTTTCTATTAATTAAAATTCCATTTATGCATGTTTTATCCTTTCCAACACAATAAGGAAATACTACAAACAATTTGCTTACCTCTACCCGTATGACCTTTCATTTCCGCATGCTTTCATTCATTATCCTATTATTTTCATTGTTTCAAACCCTTATTCATACCTTCAAAAATCATTCATCACGCCAAAAATAACCAAGAATCATCCATTAATGCACAAGCATTCATAGTTACATAGTTTCATGCTCAAGAAAAGTCTCTTCATTTATCAAATTAATGGAAGTACATGAATTCTTAAGCCTCTTGGATCTGTGACAAAATTACTTCCTCCTCTCAAAACCATCTCTCTCTCTTCCTATCACCAACCTCTCATCATCATTCATTCATTCGAATACATTCACTTTTAGGATAAAATGAGGTAGTTAGGTTGAGAAAACACTTAACTCACCTAGGCTTAGCCTTAACTAGATGAGGTTTAGGGTCTATTTAGGACCTTGAAAGTTACTTACCAATACATACATGTCTTATTAACCTCTTTATTACACTTTATAATACCTATAATAACTCTTATGCCTAAATTACATTGAAATACTAGTTTGAACATTTAAAAAGTGGTTTTGGAGGGAAACCTCCAAAAACAACCACCTATTACGTATAAAAGGAGTCCAAATGGACTAATAACACATCCAAAAGGGATCAAAAACCCCTAAAAATATAAAACCAAAACTTTTGAGTATGTACAAGCGATACTCCTGCATCATACTCGCCATGTGGAGAGAATTGAGCTCTATACATTAGGCATCTTCTTTCTTATCTTTCAATTGTGCTCCACTTGTAAGATTCTTCTCTTCACTGCTATGTTCTTCTCATCTTCATTAGCTACATTATTATTTTGATCTTCCTCATATGTATTTAATATATTTTTCATTTATTTTTCCTCAAAAATGAGGATGTCTTGTCTTTGTATATTCATTTGAGTTCTTATATGAGCTATTTCTTCAATGTTCTTCACCTCTTCTTCAAGAATACCTACAAACACACATGACCACAAAAACTTAGATGAAAAATCAAGATACTTTTGTGTCTCTTCACTTGATTCCTCTTCACTTTTAGTTCTTCCATCCATCTTCTCCATTTTTGCTTCATCACTCCTCATTTCTTCACCATTCAAAGCACATTCAAGTGCTTGTAACTCAGCCTCCAATTGTTCTTTTCTCACATATAAAAATTGAAATTCAGATTTCTCACATTCTTCATCAAGTTTCTCTTTGCAAATGCATTCTCCCTTCATCATTTTTTATTTCTTTGCTTCGTTCTTGTTTTCCTTCTGTTCCATCATCCTTAGCTTTATTTCTTCCTCTTTTATAGTTTTTTTCAACTGCATTTTCTTGTCTCTCTTCATGAGTGACCTTATGGGACACTTAGCCACTTTTTTATCACTATTTATATGCATTGTCTTTGCTTCATCATTGATACTTCCAGCTACTCCATATCTTCTCTCAAATTTCTTATCTCTTCCTCCATCCACACTCTTCTCTTTTCCTCTTGCTCTCCTTTTCTCTCTTCTTTCCTCTTTCTCTCTCTCATCTCTTTCTCTTTCCTCTCATTTCTCGTTATCTCAAGAAAATTCTTCACCAATCTCACTTTATCTTCATCCATCCTCACTAGACAAGTTTGTTTCACCTTTCCCAAGCCTCACCTAGGTTTCTCTCTCTTACCTAATATTTTGACTTCTTCTTTTCTTCTCTATATCTTCCCTTCTTTCTTCACTTTTTCTTCACTCTTACTTTTCTTTTTCTCAAGGAGAAACATGTCACTTAATCTAACACTCTCACAAGAAGGAAAATATTTAGTTCAAACAACTTCAATTCAATTCATCAAACAACTCAACATTCACTTATGTACAAATGCATGTAAACAACAATGGCTTATTACTTTCTTCTTCTCAACAAGGGGTAAACCTCAAATACCTTGATCTTCCTGCTCTAATATCAAAATGATGCATAGCCCTGTATACAATCCTCTTACAACACCAAATCATACATTATAAGTCACAAATTCATTCTAAGCAATCACCTTTATCAAAGAACCAACTCCTTGCTTAAGTAGCCAAAACTTGCTCAGTGTGCTAAAATACAATAAACCATTGGAATAAAACCTAAAAAATTTCTTAAACATTCTTAGATACACCTGATTAACTTGTCCATGCACTCCACAAAGTTTCATACCATCACTTTCACCCAATATCCTTATAGACCTTAAAATTGCCTTGCATCCCTACTTAAAGGAAAATTCTGAGGAAATTAACAAAATACAAGGACTTAATATTTTCTAGTAATATCTATAGATACATTTTTTCCCATTAATATGACTACAAATTTTCATCACTCAATTCTAATCCCATGTAATTTTATTCTCCTTTTATCTTTTTTGACTAGGTCTAGTTTTAGCGCTTCTTAGCTCTCTGACCTTCATGTCTGGAACAACATGCAAATTTTCATGAAAAATTGATTTGATATCCTGATACCCTTTATGGATATTGTGCTTTCTACCAATATTATTTATTCCTTGGTTCCTCATACAACTCACCCAACAACACTTCTCCTTTTTTAGGCTTGTTCAAACTAGGTCTCTCAAGAACTCAAAACTGAAACTTGATCATATATTTTTCCCACGTGTGAATTTAGTGCTCAAATTTTAAAAACATATTATTATGGTTATAAATACCATACATTAAAATTTTAGAAGAACCCACTTGATAAGACCAAAATTATGATGTTTTTAGAAAATTTTCCAAAACATGGACAGTCACAGGGCAGCGAGCGTTCAAAAATCCATAACTTGAGTTTTATAAACATTAATAACATCATCCCACTTGAAAATTTTCTATTTTTATGAGAATTAAATTTCATCCTCAATGAGTTTCAAGTGATTATGCCTTCTTCAATGTGATTCACAAGATTTTGTGATTAGTTTCTTACACAAACCAAGGGTTTCTGACTGTGTTTTCTATGTTTGACCTATTAAAACTCCTCCACTTTCTCTAAAAATTTATGAAACATTTATTCATGTCTCAAAATACCTTCACACCAATTTTAAACCTTTTTGATTAATTAAAATTCCATTTATGCATGTTCTATCATTTCCAACACAATAAGGAAATAATACAAACAATTTGCTTACCTCTGACAGTATGACCTTTCCAAGGTCTCCAATACTTTCCACATGCTTCTATTAATATCCTAGTATTATCATTGTTTCAAACCCTTATTCATACCTGAAAACATCATTCATCAAGCCAAAAATAACCAAGAATCGTCCATTAATGTACAAGCATTCATAGTTACAAAGTTTTATGCTCAAGAAAAGTCTCTTCATTTATCAAATCAATGGAAGTACATGACTTCTTGAGCCTCTTGGATCTGTTAAAAAAATCCTTCCTCCTCTCAAAACCCTCTCACTAACCTTTCATCATTATTCATTCATTTGAATACATTCACTTTTAAGATAAAATGAGGTGGTTAGGTTGAAAAAACAATTAACTCGCCTTGGCTTAGACTTAACTAGATGAGGTTTAGGGTCTAGTTAGAAAAATGAGAATCATTTGCAAATACATACATGTCTTATTACCCTCTTTATTAAACTTTATCATACCTATACTAACTCCTAGGCCTAAATTACATTTAAAAATTTGAACATTTAAAATTTGGTTTAGGAGGGAAACCTCCAAAAACCACTTATTACATATAAAAGAAGTCCAAATTGACTAATAACACATCTAAAACATCCAAAAGGACTCATAAACCCATAAAAATAGAAAACCAAAAACTTTTGAGTATGTACAAGTGATGTTCTTGCATCATATAGGTGAAAAATCGTGTGGGGGTAGATGAAGAGATAATTTTTAATTATATAAATTGGAATGGATTCTCCATTCCAAGGGGTTAGAAATTATTTATTGTTGTATGTTTTTGAGATTTGTATCACTACTATATAAAGAAATAAAAAATTTATTTCCTCTGTTCTCTTTTTCTATGTTCTTCTACTCTCTCTACATTCCAATTTTGTAAGCATTGTGATCTTGTAGAACCAAGAAGGAACTTTGTGTCCTTGATTGATAGATTTGTATAACTTTTGTCTATGGTTTATTGGTCTTGATAATAGATTGCATTTTTTTGTTCTTCTAATTAAATGTCTACCTACTATGGTTATTATATTTTTGTAATCATACTCATAATAGTAACCCTCTCTCCTTATTTCCCCTACTCCCATTTACCTCTCTCCATTGCAAATTCCTCCCTTGTACCTTGTAAAATCACTTTTCCACGGGTTTAGTGGAGTATTCATGTGTGATCCCCGGCCTAATGGCCACCCATAACTTTTAGTTAGTTTACATTCAATAATGGGATCCTTCACATACATAAGAACTAGGGGATTATCCCTGGAGTCTTGGTCAAAACTCAATAATTTGCAACACAAAAAATTATTTCTCTAACACCCACCACAAAAATCTAAGCAACACCATAATGTAAGTGTGCGGTAGATATATTTCATTTGGTGGAATTCATTATTTATTTCCTGCACTTACATTATTACTTCATTTCTAGCATCTATTTTTTATTGTACACATTACATCGGTATTTTTATGACGACCATATAGTGTTTCACTATTGTGACATGTGGTTATATTCAGTTGGGGCATATGTATACACCTCATTTTTTACGCTTGCTAAATTTTTCTCTTTTGTAGGGGTTGTTGATGCATTATCCTCCTGAGTAGATTCCTAAAAAGGCATGTCAGGATTAAGGTATTATTGTACTTGGTCACATGGGCTAGACCATAACATTTGAGAGATGTCACTATTATGTTAAAAGTACCTTATCCTTTTTTATTTCCTCTTTTGTTCACATATTATACCAGTTATGAGCACTTGTCTTCATTCCAATATTATCACTATTTTTAGTCATCTTGTACCTTTTTCATTTCCCTCATTTATTTATTTGGCTTCCATTTCCCATTTTTGTCTGCTCTTTGACCTTAGGTTTCCCCCAAGGCCGACACAAACACCTATGGGCAACTATGTCATTTTTTTTTACCCATAGCCAACGCAATTGCATATATTTGATCACATCAGGTATATATACATGGTCACTCTTATCATTTTATCATCACTCAATAATAATTCAAATTACTTCACTTTACATGCACATTGGACATTTGCACATATTTTTGTATGTAGTTATGATACTCAAGGTTTTGGTGCTTCTCCTTTTGCATTTAGGTCACCATAGTGAGCTGGGCCTGGAATTCTTTTTCTTGATAAATTCATTTCTCCACCCATAGTGTTTCTATATCGGTGATTTTGTCTCTAGGGAGGATCACGCATTAACAATCACACTACATGTAAGTATTTATAACCATTCTTTTGTCATTTTTTCATGTTTATTGTTGTCTGGATGGTTGGTCATTCATTTCTATAGATTAGGGTAAATGTATATTTTATTTTATCTATTTATTTTTCTTGTTATTTTATGCCCCTTAGCTTTATCCATCTCTTGACCTACTATGACTATAAATCCTAGTAAGACCTCTTTTTATCTTAGATATAGGCCTTAGAAACCTATAGCTATATTAGGATTAGGGTCACTATCCTCTAGAATTATGACACTTACGTTCATTAAACACATTTGGTATCTACTTATTGTGTGTAGGAATAGATAAAATCCCTAACATTTGAGAACATCAGTGGGGATCCATATTATCCCGTCATACATAGATATGTTTCATCCTCATGGAGAGAGAACCTTTTCTATGACCATTCCTTAGATATAATTCACCTTTCTTTTTTGTCCATTCGTGATGATGTGGGAGGGGATACATTTATGGTAGGCCACCATCAATTCCATTATCTTGATCTCCTTTGTATGTAAGGATGTGTATGGTGCCACACTAAAGTGTGATCAATCATGGTTTATTAATATTTTTAATGGTAGACTATATTATTTATTTTGAGCTTGTAGATGTGTCGTTTTTGTTACTTGAGACTTTCAGCATGCCCCTTTAAAAGGTAGGAAAATAATTTATCATCTAGAAGTGATAATTTGTAATCTAATGACTCTCATCTAAATAATTGGGTTCAATTCATGGAAATTTTTGAAAACAAAAAAATATGTTGGATGGGTAATTTAGACAAAAAAAAACTCATTTATATCAGGGTTTTATAGAGGCTAGGAGTCTGTTGGTAGTAATGGATGAACATAAAATATTAATGGAAAAAATGGGAGTGTGTGGATTGAACTAGAACAAGGTAGGATTGCTTTTGTAAATGGGGTTCAAGGACATTGAGGAGAGGTACCCATGGTTTAAATCCTAGTTATGGGTATACAATAGAAGAGGTTATTGGATTGGGACATGATGACCGTGGGTTTTTATACCCTTGAAAAATGTTTACTGGAAATGTAACTGTGCAATAGTTTAAATAGATCCATTATACATATGCGTAAATCATATATTTGAGTAATTTAATACATATTTTTTAGTCACTTTTGTTTTTTCATCAATTTTTTATTTTATTTTTTAAAACCATCTAAAAAATTTTACTTGTATTTTTTGTGAATAAAATTTCCCAATAGTTATAAGCAATGGGATTTCCTTAGATTGTATGTTTACAATGGTTACATGAGGTTATGTGTCATAAGTAAAATGTCTACTACCTCATTCAACCAAACCTCTGGAGCTCTAGGAAAATTCATATGAGGTTTCATGGGAAAATTCCATCTGGAGCTTTAAGAATTGCTTCGTCAAGTTGTCTCTCTTGCAGGTGTGTTTCTCGCAATTAGCCAAATTTTCAAGGGACACATGTCACCTCCTGGTGAGGGTGAATTTTTTTGTTCCTCACTAACCCCTCCATCTGGTTCTCAAACATGACCAAGTCTAGCACCATAGAGGGCTTATTTGGCCTATCTCACCTTCCCCACCTTACACCCTGAAGGTGACACTTAGAAACATATGGTGAGGGAAAAATTTCTTATCCCTCTAGTCCCCATTTCTAAGGGGATAGAGGGGAAAAAAAAATTCACCCCTCTCTAGTGCCCCCTCTAGTTTTTAATATGACAAAGTTCAAGCTCCTCAATGTTAAAACTAGTCTTTCTCCATCTCCCTCTCATGCAACCTCACTGCGCCACTTGTCCTTGCCAAAATGAGGCACATTTTTACGTCCCCCTTTTCCATGTTACTAATAGGAAATAGGGAACACAAAAATTTACCCCATCCCCATGCTTCCAAAACCCTATTTTATTCCCTAGATGTTATTACTTCACTGTGATTAAAATTGACTGTCCGGTAAGCTAGGAAACATAAAACAACTAATTGTTAAGCTTGTTTCCTCACCTAGTTCAACCTTGCTACCATTTTTGAATCCATGAAACCTGAAAATTCATTATATCACAACCACCATGCTGCAAAAATCATTCTAAGTCATCTATGACTATGAAAACAGATATTTTTCCACTTTTTGTTAATTAGAAAGTTGATTGCGCCAAGTTTTCAATTATTTTCTCTCCTCCCAAACTCCTTGTGACCATTCTAACTTTAAGAATACATTAATAGCTGCCATGTCATAAAAGTAACCTGAAACCCTACCTCTGAAAATTTCTTTTTTTATTTCCAAGAGTTTCAGCGGGTGGAACACAGTGAAAATTGGAGCACAAGATCGCAACGAGGAGTTCAATCTGAAAAATGACATTTTTGACACAAACTGAAACCATTTTTACCAGTTACTAAATATAACATACGGCATGCCCCTTCACATGATAAAAATATAAATTCCCTCAAATTTCAATCTTTGGTGACTCAACTCATCTGGAAACAATGCAAAATAGCAAGCAGGGCAACATTCACAATTTTCCCAAAACGTCAAGTCAGGAAAAAGCAACCTGCTAAAAATAGAAATTTTTTAAAAAGGGAAAACAATCATCAATGGAGGTAAATTTAGTGTGCCGGAGACTTTAAAAGATAAAATTTGAGTAAAAAATTAAAATATCCCAAAATAGTAGCACCTGGTCACACCTGCTAAAAATGTCTCATTTTTTTATGTAGAAATTTGTAGTTGGCTCCAATTTCACTCATCTCATTGCTTCTTGGCATCCTCATAGGGTTTTATGGTGTTTTCATAGCTCAAAAAATTAAATAAGCTCTCTGTAAGGATCCTGAAGTACCATATTGAGCACAATTATTGTTAGAGTAGGTATTTACCTTAGCTCATGTTCACCTAGGTAATTTATTTACCTTTATTGTATTTATCCTCACCCACTTATGTGTGTGGATATTTCTTTTATATTATTTAAATATTAGGAGATATTATCTAGTTGTTAGGTATAGTTCTTTCCTTGATCTATGGTATTGACTAGTTCTTTCCTTGATCTATGGTATTGACTAGATCCTTGATGTCTAGTTCTCTCCTAAATCTATGGTCTTGACTAGTTATTTCCTTGATTTATGGCTTGATCTACGACCTTGACTGGTTCTTAGATTGTTATTCCTTGCCTATTTAAGCCAGGCTCATTCTCAATGTATTGCATTGAGTTCCATAATAATATATGATATTGTTGTTCATTTGTTTGCAAAGGTTTTATGTAAAGCTATTCTGGTGAATTGCTTTCATCTTATTGATCATGGTGTTTGATTAGCATCTGTGTTTTTGGTTTGGTACGATCTGGTTATCGCTCCTTTCAATTATGTCTGGGAGTAAGGCAGAACATAGCATGGCGCAGCAGGTGAAAGTGAGGGATATTGTGGAGTTTGAAAGGATTTAGAAGGATCCAAGAACTCCATTGAAATAAAAACTAAGGAATCATCAGGTCTTGATCCACCATCTTGTCTCTGGTGAGTTGTTTGAATTGAGTTGGGTCAGATGATTGATTTGGGTGTGATGATTGAGTTAGGTGAGTTGATTGATTTGGGTGACCTGAGTGAATTGGTTGAGCTGGGTGAGTTGATTGAGCAAGAAAATTCAAGTGAACTAGTAAATATCTCATCCTTTTTCTATAAGGAGACACATAAAAATTGAGAACAAGAAACCATCCTGGCTTCAGTTGACAACATTTGCATAATATCTTAAACACTCAATCAAGCACCTGGTAGTGTGTTCAGTCATCAAAGGGCTCAAGCATCATGGAGATGGTTTGTGATCATCAATATCAATTGTAAAATACTAAATATTAAGATAGTGATCCTCAATCTCATTATGAGATCAAGGATGAATCGTCATGGGTGTTTTTCGTAGTCATCTTAGGCTCACATCAAGAGGACTTGCAGCAGTGTTCCTGAACACTCATTCGTTATTTTGAAGTTTCCATGCATCTTGCTAGAAGGAGGAGATTATGATCACCATGCCTCAAATCATTAAGCTTTTCATCAGCAGCAGATCAGTCAATCCTTTTCCCTTCTCCTCTTCTTTCCCCCTTTCTAATTCTTCATTGTACACAATCTTGGTATTTTGTCCTATTTACTTAAGTGCTAGTATTATTTGTAAAAATTAAAAGTACTCTTTCAAATTATAAGAGAGGTACTAAATTTTTCTCTTCTAAGGGAAATTGAAAGTCACAAGTGGAATAGGAACTTGAAAGGTCATGTGGGGGGTAGATGAGAAGACAATTCACAAGGCTATAAATTGGAATGTCTTCTCCATTCTAAAGGATCTTGACAATTTATTTCTTGGTAGAAATTGTGGATTTTTGTAGATTGATTGAGCTTTGTATTCATCACTATACAAGAAATAAAGGCTACATTTATTCCAATTCCTTTGATCATGTTTTCCTCTATTATATCTCTTTTCTAAAAATTTCAAAGCATAATGATCTTGAGTAACCGAGAAGTAACTTAGTGTCCTTGATTGATGAATCTAAAGACATATGCGTCTCTAGTTTTTTAGTCTTGCTAAACGCTTACATTATTTCTTTCCTCTAATTGAATGTTGAACTTCTATTGTTATTTTGTGTGAACTTTGTTAGTGCCTACTCACAACAATAACCCTCTCTTTCCTAATTTCTCTCATTTACCCCTCATCACTGAAAAATCCTCCCTTGTACCTCATACAAGCACTTTTCCACAGGTTCAGTGAAGTGTTTCTGTGTGATACTTGACCTATTTATCCACCCCACAGATATATATCAATTTACATTCAATAATGGGAGCCTCCTAATACACAAACACATAATTTGCAACATGAAAAATTATTTCACCAACAGTACTATTACCACGTATTATACATCGTTACGTGTAGGTTTACTACTCATTTCCCATATCAAGTTGTTTCATTACACTCACTCATTAAGAATAATATTTATTCCATTAAGTACATTGTTTGTCGTGATTAGTCCATTTGATATCAGAAGGTACAACAATATCTCTAAATATCTTCATTTCATTTTCATTGATATATTTATTGTTTAAATGTCATCATTCAATACACTTGATCATTTCCTTTGAATCAATGAAATCAGAAAATGATATATAACTTAAGAATAATCAGCTTTATTAATAATCAGTTGTATAAACAATATATCCTCATTTTCATATCCAACAAGATAATTCATAATCAACTAAATCATATATTCTGATTTAAATAAGGATAAAATTTATTCTTCATTAATAATGATATACAAATTAATCAAAGATAATAGATTAGGCCATAATTCCCATTTATATGATGTGATGGCATTTCATTCGCATTAACAATTAATTACAATAATTCTTTCTGGAATTATATCAAAATATCATAAGATGTAAATCAATCATAATCAAATACAAACAGTCACTTCAAGAATGTCGGCCTTTCCTGTAAACTGTAGGAGAGAGAATAGATATGGGTTAGTTCATAAGAATTGGCATGAGTCCGTAAACTTATATTCCATGTTGTAATCAGAATGAAATAACATAATAAGTTATGGTCAAGTTTATTCGTAATCAATGTGTTATAATTCTAAACTTCCTAGTTTATAATAAAAATACTATCATACATATATAAAAATGTTACTTCATATTTATATAAAACAGTATATTCACTTTCACTATTTGAAACCAACTTGTTAAACTTAACATTTATATGATAGTGAAACATAATAATGATGTCTTTTATTTCAATAATCCAATATTGAAAACATCAGTTCACCAAATAGAAGCCAATTCTTATTCAATTGAACCTTCATTCCTTTCAAGATTCCAAACAACTGTAATTATATATTTCTTTTGATGCACTCAACAATCGGAATGATATCAACAACATCAAAGGTAGAGCCCAAGACACTCGAATCTTATATTACATAAAATATCCCTCAATTGAATGAAATATGCTAATAGTCAAGCTTATAAAAGGAATTGTATTCAACCAGCAAGTTCATTTCGGTTTGCATAAACTTTATATTCCATTTCCACCAGAATGTATTCAATAAAATAATATTAATAGTAACGTACAAAAAAATATTCTAATCATAAGATAATTTCTATGCTTCAAGAAATTGTTGTAGAATAATCATATTTATTTATATTTCACTAACTCGTTATTTTATTTCCAGAACTCATATTAACAGAGAAATTATACAGATAGATAATATAATCAATAATACTCTATAAGATAGGTTTAACCTACTTATTTCCTTGTCCATAATTCACCAGTTCAAACAAAAACCAAAACGTGACCCTGTAGAGGTAAAAATAGTCACACTCGATAGGAACTATCAATCAATGATGATAACTAACCTTACAGATGAGTTGAACCAAATAGAAACAACAAACTCTTTAAGATCTATTTAAAAATAGCTAATCCCAGAAAGTATTCAGCTTAAAAACCAATTATCAAGCCAAAACACGATTAGAGTTACATAAAAGAATCTCGTACCCAATTAAACACATACAGATTCTAATCATTTTCCATATTTCAAATGAAATACAAACATGTTTACTATCTATACCTTCCCTTTTTTTTGAGTCACCAACCAAACCCAAAAATAATATGTATTTCAATTTCTCATTAAACCTAGAACCCAAACCATAATCCCTCCCATCTCTAAGTAATAATCAAAATAGATCATGTATATAGAAGGATTTATAACAGTCATGCTCTTTTAAGAGCTTTAAAACAATTAATATAAGAAATCTCAAAGAAGAGATGAATCTGAAAAATAGTTTCCAACTCAAGAAGTGAGTTGTTAAATAATAAACCCCAAAACATAATTATGCATCATATTTAATAATAACTCACAACCCATAACGCATGCAATTACCATATTTTGATTATCATACAAACCCCACAATGTATTTGGTTTAAGAACCCACAAAATAGACCAACCAAAACATTCTCATCCATTTCATTTCCTTGTATTTAATAGATTCTTCAAGCAAAAATGCATTTTTTATACATATTTGAAACCCATGTTTGCAAACCCATATGCATACATTTTCTTTTTTTTAAAAAAAATTACAAAACCACAAGTTTTTTCATAATAATAACGAGTGTGAGAAAAAAACACATGCATGTATCTTCATGTATTTTCCTCAAATCCCTTTGAAACCTTCCAAGTTGAATGTCTCCAAAAACCCATCAAAAATTCTAACAGCATACTTAAATACCAAAAATTTCGTCATAAACGGTAATAATAACAACAATAAATCACATGCACAGTCATTCCAAATGTATCCCATAAAAATATCCATTCCTATATCCATGTAGAGCTCCCAAAAAAACCAAAAAACCAAATACAAACAATGCAATGAAGGGTGGATTCGACTTGCATACTTATCTTCTCTGTGAAGCTTATTGTTCCCAAGGAACCTGACTGTCATTAACCCCTCATTCAACACTCATGTCACATCGTGGCTACCCAAACTACTACCAAAACCATAAACCTTGTATGGTGGGAAGTGTATTTCCATGAACCATACTTAATTCCAATGCCTTCGTGGTCTATGACCATGTTACAAAGTATTAACCAATCGGTGGTCATATGACCCATTTAAAACAAGCATAGATATCAATATCCATGTGTGTGTGTGTGTGTGTGTGTGTGTGTGTGTGTGTGTGTCTATGTATGTATTATATGTATATGTATATTATTCGTTAACTATTGTCAATAATCGTGTGTGTGTGTGTGTGTGTGTATTTGGTACTAATTATTATGTCATCAATTACCTTATTTAAATGAAAATTCATAATGCAGTCAAATCAACATCTAATAACTTAGACATGTATTATCGATTTCACTACGAAAATGTATATACACTAAGTCAGGATGTCACATACTTCCCCTCTTACAAGAATCATCATCCTGAGATTTAAATTTAACATCGATAATCATGTCAATTGTAAACAAAACTCAAGATTGACACAAAAGAAAATAGTTCATTTTCTCATACATTTGGAATTTCCAAAATTTATTAAATCTTAGATCTAAAACTCATTTGTAATCAGCCTTATACCAGCAATTTAATTCCCAAATAGTCTTCAGTATGGCTTAAATTATCATTTAATCATAATAGCTTTCAAATAGTTTTACTAAATCCCAAAACAGACCATCAAAATAATTGTTTTGATCATTGAAACAAGAAGGGAAAATCAGTTTTCATTTCATCCATGTTCTCCCAAGTTACGTTGTTCTCAAAATATTAGTCCCATTGGACCTTAAATTGTACAATTTCATGATTTTTGAGACGCATCCTACAATTTTTTGTCACTCTTATTGGTTCGACTATGACGATTCCCGGGTCTTGAACAAGTAATGAGTTCTAATTTATATTGTGTTATATCATAAACATACTTTTTAAGCAAAGAAATATGAAAAACATTATACATCATGGACAATTCAGGAGGTAATGCTGATATGTAAGCCACCAGACATAACTTCTAGGACTTCAAATGGTCCCACATATCTAGGTGATAATTTGGTAGACTTTCCAAATGAAATTGAGCTCTTTTTGGGTTTTACCCTTGTTGGTGAAATAATTTGTTGTATGGAAAATTAGTTGATTTCCACAAACATTAGTGGGGCTAAGCTCTTCCTTCTTATGTATGGTTAGGCTCCCATCATTGAACGTAAATTAATCTACTCCTATCTATTGTTGTGGGGTGGACAAATAGGCAGGGGATCACATAATAACACTTCATTGAACCTACAGAAAAGTACATGTACGGGGTACTATAGACACTAAATCATGCACTTTGGGTACATTTTTAGGTCCTAATCACATGTTACTATTCATATGATTCATAAATGATAAAACTAGCAATTAAAAACTATTTTTGCATTTTATCTATGTTCCGTGTCTTCTTTCTGTCCTCTTACACCCTACATCCCAGTCAATAATTTATTATTTCATCTTTTATGATTCTGGAAACCAATGCCTAGGCATCCCCATTCTTTTGGGAGCCCCCGACCTCTCTTTACTTTATTCACCCCTTTTGGGCATCTTTTATCTTTTGGGAATCTTATTTTCTTAAGGTTCATCCTTCCAGTTGTTAATTGTGAAATTCAACCAAGGGAATCATATAAATATAAAGTTATGTGACCATAATAGAGGACCAAGCTCTAAACATATATTACTATCACTTAAGGTTACATCCAAAGGCATTTCAAGAGCATCAAATCATCCATCTAGCTTCATTCAAGGGACAATGGAAAACATTTTTTACATACACGCATGGGAGGGGAAGTTTATTTTCTATCCACACATCTACTTACATTGCTACATATAGTTATCACTCGCTATCAAGTGCATCTTGCACAAGAGCTACCTAGGGTACAATTTCTGCACACATGCACAAAAACTACATGGAGCCTGAAATGTAGTGCAATACTCGGTCGTAAGTTCACTCAATTAGGTAATTTTCGAGATCATTCCAAATCCCCATTTGCATATTTTTATTTTTAGGATTTGATGTGTTTTTGGGGTTTTGCTGGCTATCTTTCTCTTTGCAGGTTACAGGTGAATTATGCGGGCATAGTGCAACACACAGGTGATAAACAGTGAATTTTAACGGCAATCTCGCAACATAAGAAAAAATTGTTTTTAAAATATTTTACATTCATGGGTGCCCAGAAATAGTCTCCAGTGCCCAAGCGCCCCAGTCCAAGCATATCTGGAAATTCCAAAATTCACTAGGCACAATTACGACAGTATCCTCCTCATGTTTATCATTTTTTTAGTTTATCATACTTCGAGATCAAGTACAAAATCAACTAAGTCTTCTACTCTCCCTCTTACACATAGGGTTTCATATTTATTTAGCTTATTTCTTGAGTCATATCTATACTTTAGCATTTTATTTATTGCATGTGACTCTGAAATATCTAGGTTTTTACAAATTTTAATATTTATTAAATCATTTGGTTAACCCATCCTTCGAACCATTATTTATTATGCCCATCACCCACAATGGTCAATTTGGATATTTTGAGGATTTTGAGCTTCCTCCATCTTCCCGTAGGGTTTCTAAATCAATGGTTGAATCTGATAACACCTTTTCCAACTCTCAAAAGTTTCCTCTTAAATACATTGAGACATCCGATAGTGAGAAATTGTATGATGAAGACACCAACATTGATCAAGAATAACTAGAAAGGTTACTAATTTTCTCCAAGCTTTGTGTGATAATCCTATGTATCTTATGCATATTCTTCATGCTTTGATGGTTGTTAAAAATTCTTGATATGTTACTTTTGTCCCTCTTGTAGGTTTTTCCTCAACTGTCGTGGCCTCCACTCAACCCCTTCATATATTTACTTCCACTCCCACTACTATCACTCTCATCATTCAACCTAATGCTTCCATTGATCAACCTTGAGATTTAAATACTCCTAATTTAACCTTTTTATATCAGGGTCTGTAAACTCAAAGTCATCAACGTAAGCAGGCTACTTTTCATGCATCTCCATCTCTTGAATCTACCTTACTCCTAAATACTCCTTTCGCACCTGCCATTTCTTCCTATGCACTTCCTATCAATTTCATTACCCGTAAGTTGCCTATTTTCAATGGCCATGGTTACCCTCAAGAGCATCTCTGAGAATTTCATGTGGCTTCTTTAGATTATGTGGATGATCATACTTTACTAGCAAATATCTTTTCTAGAAGCCTCCAGGATTATGCAATGTGTTGGTTCTATGATCTACCTGTTCATTCGGTAACATCATTCATGCATTTATCTGATGATTTTCTCGCTCATTTCTCAATCAATATCGGCTCTAATGTCTCCTATGCTCTACTTATGAAAATCAAACAAGGATCTGATGAGAATCTAGCAGATTATGTGTTACGATATAAGAACAACTTAGCTAAGATGTATAATGTACTAACTGATTTGGAACTTCAAGATCTATTTGTACAAATTCTCTTATCTCCTCTACAAGAGAGCATCATATTTGAGACATCTCCTTCATTTGATCATTCATGTCATACTCTTAAGTTATGTGAAGGAAAAATTATTTCCATGGGCAATCTTAAGTATCATGAACAATCATCATCTTCCAATCGGTTTCAAGGAAAATCTACTTTCAAGACCTCTAATAATCTCGTTGAATCCACAGAAACTTTTAACGTTGTTACTATCCTTAGAAGCTTCAATGGCAGCCTCTGAAGAGAACATTTAGATAATTACCTATCGCTCCACATCTTCTATTGCCACAAATTTTTGAGAGTATTCTTATTACGCTTCCTCCACTTTATCTATATCCATGTCACCATAAAGGCCACAATTATAATGAAAATTTTAGATACGACTATCATCAATGTGATGGGAATTCCACTGATTGATATTTCAAAATTCAACATATTATTCAAGATCTACTCGAAAATAATGCAATCGAGCTCCCTGAGCCTTTGGCATCTCATCTGATCAATGATAATAAAAATATCAACCTTTTCAATGATCCATTTCTCGAGCATAAAAAGCAATCAGTTGATTCATCAACTAATCATACATATTGTGATGTGCCTCCTCCTTCGTCAAGGGCCCTTGATTTTCTAGTTGCACGTATTGAGGCATCTCTACCATTCATCACATTCTCTTATCGTGATTTTCATGTTACATTTTCTTCTAATACATTACATATCAATGATTCTATTGGATCTTATGCTAACAAAAATATTATGATCAGCTCATCGTCTCCTCTTTGTGCGTATTCTATTACATTTCTCGTTGCTATCAATTATCCACTCTCACAAATTTCATATCCGATTCCCAAATTCTATGGTCATGTCAAGCTTCTAATCACAGTTGGGCCTCTCACCATGCTTGTGACCTAATCTTAGGTCTTCCTTGGCTCAATGCTACGAAGGCTATCTTTTCTATGACTTGCCTATGTCTTAAGCTCATTCATGATAAGCAAGTTATCCTTATCCAAGGTGTTCCATCATCTACTTCATTGCCTCATCCTCCTCTTGAGGTTTCCATTGAACTCGCTAGAGTATTTAGGTCCCCTGGACCTCTCACATCTAAAGCTCAATCCACTCTTAGCTCTCCTATTTGCACACGACACACTCATCCCCATCGGTCTACTAGTCCATCTTCTCAGCATAATTCCCCTACTTGGGTAGCCCCTTTACATAGGAGTTCACCACCTTATTCACATCCTCGCTCTACTTCACATAAGTCTCCATTACCTCCTTGGTCTACTTCCCATAGGTTTTTATCACCTCCTAGGTCTCCTTCATATATACAGCATCAGTCCCCTACACCTTCGGTCTTAAATCATGGTTGCATAACTTTATCTCGGAAAGAATCGGGTTGCAAACCCTTTCCCTTCACTTTTATTGTATAACTTACTCACCATCACACTTACTCCCCCCCTAGCATTATTAGGTGTATCACATTTATACTATTACGCTCTATGCTTTGCACCTAGTTTTTCTCATGCATCTTACTCAACTTGTATTGTCATTGCCCTATGACACATTCTTGTGTTGTGGTTCCCACTGTTGAGGGCATACTACACTCATGAACCTCACACACTGCACATTTCACACTCTACGCATTCACAACGCATCTTTCTAGCATCATATTCTACCGCAAAACACTGCCCTATGATGCAGTCTAGCTCCATGGTTCATACTCAATTGTTGAGGGTCTAAATCTGAAATGAACCTCACATCATTCACCCTCTACGCTATATTTTTCATTAATCTATCTTTCTAGCATACACAATTCAAACCATTTCCCAATGACGCACTCTTGTTTTATCGTTCATTCTTGACTATCAAGGGGTCTTTTATAAATGAACCTCACCTCATACTCATTCGCATTCACTTGAGGGTCACATTGCTCCTATCACATTCACTTTGCATTCCATTCCATCTCACTCATTTACATCATACTGCATATCTTGGTTGTACATTTACTCTTGTTTGCTTATACTAGTTATATGTACACTTTGTTTCCATATGTTAGTCAGGATACTTAGTGTATGTCATTATATTTCCTATATACACATACGTTCATTCACTTTGTTCTTTGGTTATGAATGTAGAACCTTCCGTACATACATTATCAAGTAGCACACAACATGGATACTTGGCATTGTACCTTTTATTAGTCCCACCGAGGCTTTTAGGGGCATCTACATTAATTGTACACATCTATAGGAGCTATTGTTTCATGTTTATACTACTTCATATTCTTACTAGCACACTACTCTATATCAAAACATCCATGTATTGACATACTTCCTATCTTTCTAACTTGCTAAAGGGTGCTTCATGTGCAGCATTTGTCTTGTAGGAACTATTTTCTACCATGGTTGTTTAATACTTTGCTTACTATTGTTTGTCATTATTTATCGTTGTATGGGATTGTTTACGGGCTTTTCCCTTTGTCTTTTTTGTCCATTTCTTGTATGCTTCTAACCACTTCGGCCCTGATTGGCTTGCGACATTGTGAGCAATGTCCAGTGTTTGCAACCCACATTTTGTGGTATACTTTGTCCTGTACTATGCTTGCTAGATTACACATTTTCTTCTATATGCATGCTTGTAACTTTTCTTCACTAACACATGTTTCTAGTCACTTTGTTTGCATGTGCCTTGGTTTCTACCATGAACATCCCATCCCCCTCCAAGGGTATACAGTTTTTAAATAACATCAGTTTGATCCTCTCCTTTGAGTTGTCCATCCTCCTAGAGACGTGTCATACACCCCAAATGAGGGGGGCATACATTGGGTGAATGATTCACCCCATACAGCAAATCATAGCTTTAGTATAGGCCTACATTAGTACATGAATCATAAAAATATTTACAGACTTTATAAATGGCCCAAATTCTAACTTGGGTCCTCAGTTTAGCACAGACACCCAGTGCCTAGAAATCCAGACACTGAGCACTCTGGGTGCTCCTAACCTTTCCTGGGTGTCATATGACTAAAGGGTTAGTTAAAATTAATTTATCATATTGACACCAGTTCTTTAGCAGTTTATAGAATCAGTTTTCACAGTACACATGCACGGACCTCCAACAATCAAAATGTATTTCTATCGTCCTTTTTTCTACTTGGATCGAACTACTGAAAAAAGTAGGATGACACCATCTGTAATTGTGTATAAAAAATTTGAGCAAGCAGACGGGGATGGAAAATAACACTAGACCTTTGTCCCCAATACTCTTCTTTCATGGCGTGAGATCACCCGAAAAACTTGCACTTTGCCATGAGATTGCCTAAAAAAATCATTCTTAGCATGAGATCGCCCGAAAAACTCAACTCTTCTGCATGAAATTGCCCAAAAAAAACTCATTCTTTTACAGTGTTTCAAAACTTTCTCTATCCTTTTCAACAATCGTTACAGGGATTAGGTACACTTGTTCCTTTTGATGTTTTTTCACAATATTATATACTTTTTTACATGTTTTCATCAAATAATTCACATAACACATGATTTTGACTACTCTTTTTGCTCTACTATTTTACATGTTCATCCTTAATACATAACAAGAAACAGACCCCACGTCAATAAATCACAAGCAATGACAACAACAATAGGTACAAACACGACACAACACATACGCTTCGCCCCTAGGGTCACTTCCTCTTCTTTAGCTTCCACACTTTATTTTTATCACTCCACACTTTTTCGTATCTCCCAAACATGATTTTTCCATCGATCTACATGCTTATCAGGTACGCATTTGTTATCTACTTTATGTTATCGAGTATTCACTCAACAACATAAAGTGGGGGCAAATGTAGACACTAAATCATGCACTTTGGGTACATTTCTAGGTCTTAATCACATACTACTATTCATATGATTCCTAAGTGATAAAACTAGAAATTAAAATCTATTTGTGGCCTTTTATTTGGGTTTTATGTCTTCTTTTTGGCCTCTTCCAAAGCTCGGGCACTGTTTTGAACTACAAGCTCCTTCATCTTCAAAATTCCACTTTCATTGAACTTGTCCTTAAACCTTAAAATATTCCCTAAACTTTCCTAAATCACTTGAAATATGTTCTTGGCTCATCAATACCACTTCCCAAAGAATTTGGGCCTTCAACTCTACCCCAGAGGATGTACACTTGCCTTAGAAAGGCTAAAAATGGCCATTTCTAAGTCTACTGAAAATTTTGTCTTGAGAAGCACTACATTGGAAGAACTTCATAAACTTGTTTTCATATTTCTAACACATGGGAAAGGCTATCAAAACACATCTGAGCACTTGGAGTATGGGGATAAGCATGGAACTGGGGGAAAATTTATCTGGAGGAGTTCTCAAGAGGGTTTACAAGCAAACATTTTGACACTAGGGTATAGTTGTCATGTTTTCAACTTGAATTTTTCCATTGCAAAAACACATTAAAATAGCTAGATCTAGCTTAGGGACTTGTTATGGATCAAGCGTAGTGAGGACAGAGAAAAAAATAACTCTAGAATCTCAATATACAATGTGGACCAGTGCCTTATCCATTGGGCTACAGAGTCATTTCTTCCAAACACATACAAGTGAACAAACACACAGAAGAGGAACACACCAAAAGTGGAAAACAACACACAACTAAAAAGGGAAACTTTATTAGAAGGGAGATATATTTACAGAGGCGGGAAATAATGTACAGATACCCAAAAATGGGTTGGAAAAAGTACATACCATCCTGGAAAAACATACTAAAATGTGATCTTTGAAGAACAAAAATCATTATCTGATCATACCATGCTCTTGTGGTGGCTCTGCATGGCTTGAGAAGAAGGAGACCAACCAAGATTTCATATTCATACTTTTATTACATTGAAAACATTCTTGCATCCAATGACAACTTTGTTACCTGTTTGAAGCTCTTGTATCTTGTAGCTTCCACTTGATGTTCTACGATCATGAGACACCATTCCTCCATGTTCTCAAAAGTAGACACATTGACCTTGTCATGGAAACATACTTCATCCTTAAATTGTAACATGGAAACACCCCTCAAATCAATGAGGCACTCAAAAGGAGTGAGCATAAACTGATTTTCTTCCCATTCAACAACTTCTTTGAACATCTCACTTTGTTGTTCTGAATAATTGATTTCAAAACTATAGGCCACCTTAGTGATACGAAGATCTTCATCATCGAGAGAGAATGTTGCAGCATGGCAACATGTTCAAGACCAACAGAGTCTTTAAAGATAATGAGTGCAATTTGATTTAGAAACCGTTCATAAGATTCATGTAAAGTTTTACTTTATTTCCTGGAACAATTGTTGTCAACACCTACCAGCTCAAAATTGATCTTGTCATCATATCCAAAATTGCATTTATTGATTTGATCATGGAAAAAATTATTTCCCTTGAGTGAATATTACAGTATGGATTCTTTTTCCAAATTGGTAGGACAAACAAGTTGGCCTTAACTCTTCTCACAAAAATTATGCACATTTTCACTTTTTCTTGAACAATCACCTTCAATACAAATTAACTCAACATTTTCTTTAATATGATCCTCCATGGCGGAGATGTTGTCTTCATAAGTGAGAATATTCCTAGGAGATTCAATAATCTCTTCTGCTTTGCATTTATGACCTTATCCACAAAACAAAGAAGAGGAATACTTACCTTCTCATTTTATCTCATTCATCCATGTATTAAGGAATACATCAAGCTCATTCGTTTGCTTTGTATCATCATAAAACATTGGTGGATGGAAAGGAGAAAAATAACTTGCATCATACATATCTTGCATTTCCATGGCCCTAGTCAGGATCTCAAGACTAATTTGATGGTCTTCAATTGCTTCCGCAGTCTTCAAAATGTCTTGTAGGGATTTCTCTTTGAAGTCTTTATACACTCAATCGCACATTTACTAGAAAGGTCGTTACATTGAGTTTCAAGGAGATGGTTGAAAATATGATCCACACATGTCTATGATTCATTTGAAACACCCTCATTCACTTGTTCGATACTTCTTATCATCCAAGGCTTACCTTCTTATAAGGATGAGCATATTTGGTTCTCAATATTATCTGACAAGGAGAGGAGATCCAGGCTATGCAGGAAGGGCACACCTTCGAGCTCAAGATCCATTTAATCATGCTCATGATAGAAGGTAGAAAACCATGTTGGGGCAGCATAACCTTCAATTTCATCTTGATAATTTCTAGTAGCATCTTCTTGTTCACAATGACAAGGTGAGGGTGGTAAAATTAGCTCTTCAGAAAGGTCGTGCTCAATTTTCTCATCCACCTTAGTTTCTAGAAAGAAATTGAATTATTTAGTATGTTCATCCATGATTGAATCCAAAAGAGAAATTATTCTTCAATATTCTCCACTTCATTATCCAACATTTCTACATCACTTGAAGAATCAAAATTGGAAAGAAGATTACCTATGATTACCTAAAATTTGTCATCTGAAGTCTGGGATAAAGGATAGATTTCTCATATTTCTTCGTTGTTGGTGGAGTCCTCGGAAAGCATTGGGTCATATGTTGTGAAACATGAATCTTCCTCTCTTGAATCAATTATTTCTTCGGCATGTTGTGCCTCGAACCAGAATGAGTTGATAAACAGAGGTTAAACCATTATGTCATATTCATAATCCTCTAAGGTGTTGATTTGATTCTCATCAGAAGGTTCAAGGATATGATATTCATCAAAAATTCCCAAGAATCTTCCAGGGATGAATACCTCGTAGTGTGAATAATCATCAACATCTTCCTCCAAAGGAGAAATCACCTCTTCTTCGTCCTTGTTATGAAGTGCTTCAAGTTGTTCATACCTTTCTTGCATGGCTTCAGCATATTTCAGAATTTTGAGGTAGATTTGAGGATCTGAATTTCCTTATGCAATACTCACAATTTTTTATACATATTTGGTTTTCAAGGCTATCATTTCTTCATTCTTATATGCAAGAAAATCATCCCAAGGAAGAGAGAAAAGACATGGCTCTGAGTTTCTTATTCAATTGTGTGAGGTTGAAAATGTTACCTTCAGAAGATTTTTTGTCTTCTTTGACTTCATGCAACATCTTATACCTTCTTTGCATTTTTTTCATCAATTTCTTCCCTACTTCCTCATCAGAAGGTCTCATTTTCTTTCCTTTATTAGTATTCTCCTTAAACTAAAGCCACCAGGATTTGATGATAGGTTCTTCATAAACAACAATTTTCTTCATTCTACACATTCTTTCCTTGATTTTTGGAGACATGTCACTAGCTTTCTTTCCCTTGCTAATTTCAGATTTGTTCTTGAAGCAAGACACCCTTTTGTTGTTCTTGAATTCTTATCCTTGCAAGAGTTGGTCCAGAATGATAGTTGATCAGACATTTACATTTCTTGGTAGTCGTATTCTTCTTCTTCACTATCACTCATTGGTACCTCATTCCAATTTGGAAATTTCTTCATTGTGTTGTCAAAAACAAATGTGACAAGGCCCTCCAATTTGGAAATTTCTTCATTGTGTTGTCAAAAACAAATGTGACAAGGATTCGTTACTTGATGGAGTCACCTTCAAAAAACAATTTTTCTTTGATTTGTGATTTTTTTAAAAAAAATTAATATATATTGTTTATATTTTGTATTTTGTAGAGATCTTTACGGGTGCACTTAGTAAAATCTCTCCCTAGCAGAGTCGCCAAAAATTGTTGGTGAAATAATTTTTTGTATGGAAAATTAGTTGATTTCTGATTCAATAAAATCTAATTTTATTTTATGAATCTAATATGTACAAAACTACTATAAATGAAATACACCGAAATATGAATGCTACACAATTTATTTAATTTTATCAATGAAAGGAAATAGGATGAATAAGGCACTTGCCTTGATTTTTCTTACCTCGCAGTGACATGGGACTGAGCAGTATGATGAAACAGAAGAATAGACCATCACAATGAACCACAGAGAAAAGTAGTGGAGGTGGAACCAGCTAGACTGGGGCACCTGGAGAAGGATGGGGGCACCTAGGGTGCTCTAGTCTAGATTCTGGGTGCCCTAGTCTCTAGAAAATGTCAAAACCTGGTTCTGATATGATTATTAGGGATTAGTACTTGTTTTCCATTTGTCATGTGTATATTGCACTTGGATCGTCGAGGTACCTGTAAACCTGTAATTAAGTAAACACCTACAAAACCTTCAAATACATATCAAATCCTTAAAAATAAAGATGAAAAATGAGGGATCAGGTTGTCCTCATCCGCCATAATGGTGGACTTACAATTGAGCATCGCACTACATCTTAGACCCAATGTAGTTCTATGTGCTTGTGTGTGTAATAGTGCTCATAGTTCGCCCTCACGCCAATGATGCCAGGATAGTGGTCAATAGCTAGATAAAAATGCAAATGTGTGGATGGAATAGAATGAACTCCCTTCCTATGCAATGTGTATACAGAATAATGTCCCAAATGCATTCCCTTGCTCTATGTAGATAGCTAGCCCTTGATAAGAATATTCCACCCATATAATGGTATGTATGTTGTGTTTATATAAGGATCTCTTGTTCAAATTTCAACACTAATGACCTGACATGCCAACTAGTAACTCTGAAGATGATAAGGAAAATAAAAAATACCAACCTCAAATGTCAAAAATAAGATCAAACAAAAAGAGTACAGGGGCACCCAGGATGAACAAGAGTGTTTGTTACTAGTGTCCAGCCCTGGGTACTAGTGTCCAGAGACAAGCCACAAAAAATGAGTGAGAAATGACAGACATGGATCCCGAAGACCTGACCAAAATAATATGGATGAGAGAAAAATATGCAAGACAACATAGAAATAAAGACCAACAAGAAAAATAGATGGACTATGGGATGGGTCACCAGTGAATACTTTTCGTACACAATATCCATATATAAAACAACATACTTGGCAGTATAATAATAGTAGTAAGCATGTGATTTTGTGTCTCCATTTACCCCCACTTTATGTCGGTGAACGAAAGCTCAGTAACATAAAGTATATAGGGATGCATACCTGAGAATTCCAGAGAAGCCCATGTCACTGAAGTACATGAAGAGTGTAGTATAAGTACGTGTCGAGTGAGAACATATAGCCTTGTGAACCATGAATCAGCGTGTTGATCCATGTGGTGTAACAAGAGATGTGGGAAGGTTGTGAGGAGCGCTAAGTGAGAGTGATGATTCTAGTGTTAAATGGTTGAATATTTCAAAAAAAATTATGAATATGTGATGAGGAAGGGAGTGATCAGTTCCCAACCCAATTGTGTGTGTATAAAAAACTGAGGATTCGAGTGTCCTACCACTAAAGGAAGAGTTTAGGGAGAGAGGCCTAGTTTTACTCTCCAACTTTAACTATATCCTCAAAATATCTAGTCACTGTACATGGACAAAGATCAAATTTTGATGCTTTTAGATCGAAATTTTTTTATCAAACCTGATAACCCATATAGGAGTGTTGAGTTATGGATCTCAATTACTTCAGTTTAGCAGGCAATGGAAACTTGTTGGAAAATACAGTAACCGTCATCGCTTAGGGGGGAAAATAGAGCAGGATCCAGTGATGAGAAAACATAAGGATTAAGCCAACCAAACTAGGTCGAGAAGTGAGGCAAGCTCGAATGAAGGGAAAACACACGGGCACGAGTCGCAGCGAGAAAAGGCAAGGTGAATGGATCACATTTTGGTCAAGGTTGACATAGAGTCGAACAAACCAGCAGATCATTTTAAGAATGATCCAACACGATGTATGGCAGTGACAAGGTAGAGGTGAGGCCAATGTAAATGAGTAACACGGGAATCGAAGACTAAAACTCAAAAAAACCAAGCAATTAAGGAAACCCAAACGCATGAGGAACAAAGCAGATTGAACCAACAACAAAGCATGGTGAGGTGGAATAATACAAATCAAGCCACAAGAAGAAGCGACGAGCTAGGAGGTAAGGCAAACGAGTGAGTTGGGGGATCTATCTCTGTTCCCATCTCAGTGAGTTGGGCCGAGTTAGGCCCAAAAAATAGATTTTAAAACCTCAAGAACTACATAGAACCAACACCAAAAAACTCTGAACTGAAATGTGAAACTACAAAACTCTACATGTAAGGTCGGTAAACCCCTAAAAAACATGAACACACGATCCGAGCACCTCGAATGATATTTAAACCCGAAAAATGAGACAAAATCAATGCATTCAACGCACAAATGGAATAACCATTATGACGCTTGCACATGAAACCTAAAGAACGCCAAACTGAGATTAGTAGGGAAATGGTAGACGGTGAGTACCACTGATCCCAAAAATATGTGATCTGATTCCATGACAAAGAAATTGAAAATGTGACAACACAAAGATCTATGAGATAATGCGAACATCAACCAAGTTTCACTCTAGTAGCATGACGAGGTTCTATGGGGGAGCGAGCATCAACCATGAAAATATGCATGCAAAGTTAGGAAAGTGCCACAACATCTCAATGTCCTCTCATAGATCTGAAAAAAGGAAGGGGTACAAATAGGGGTTTTATGTAACCCCCGATGCATGTAATCATACCTCCTTGAGTGGAGAAGGGGAGTTACATTCCTGTAATAGAAGTAACTCCCTTATGATGCACTGATGCACGTAATCTAATGATGACCCCTATGACACCTAAAACCTATGACCTCACCTAAGTGAGATGACTCGCCACGTGATGTGGAGAATGACTCACACCAACATGGGCAAGAAATATTTGTATAGATAGATCTTTAAGCTCAATATCAATTAGAATTTTATTTATCTTGGTAAACATGGTCTTGTAAGATAGGACATAATCACTAATGTGTTTAATAGAACCTTGTCACATAAACATTTCAGGGTAGGAAATTTTTTCCTCGGTGGTGATAGATAACTATGCAAGGAATTAATTAGCTAAAGGGGTAAAATATTGAACTAAATAAATAGGAACATCATATAAGAATTGTAATCCAACTTCTTTGAGACTTCCAGGAAATTTTGGTAAGTAAGGTATCATTGTAAGCATAATCCAAGGAAGCGGCATAGAAATCTCAAAGGTGTTCTTTAGGATCACCCTTGCCATCAAAACTAAGAAACTTAAGTGCAAAAAAAACCCATAGAAAATGGATAAGAAGTCATTTTGTGTGTGATGGATTTATAAAGTGATTGATTAGTATCGGAGTGGTATCTAGGAATCTAGTTGGAATAACGAATGTACAAAATATTGAATAAAGCAATAATGGCAAATGAGGAATCCATTGTGTGAAAAAATTGAGTTGAAAAGAATGCAAAACAATTTGAATCAACAAACAATGCTACATTTCTCCTTGTAAATCAGCAATACAATAGGTGTACTATATATGAGGAAGAATGTGTAACTTCCACCTAGAATCATGGATATAACTACCATTAGACTAGTGGAGAATGATCCTAGAATAGAATGTAGCTACCTTAGCTAATAAAGGTGGTAGTTAACTCTCGACTATTAAAGAACACATAAGTAAGCTAAATCTACATGTGAAGGAGTGATCTGAATAAATAATTAAATGAAATAATAGATATCTAACACCAACACCCTCTTAATCATAGATTAGGTGGGAAAATTAAATGGGTCCCAGCAGTGAGGCCTGGCTAGGTACCCAAGTGTAATGCAACTCTCACAAAGCGGAGTAAAAGGAGAAAACCCAATGGGAAACCCCCCCCCCCCACAAAAAAAAGTGACAAAGTAGAAAAGTGAGGACTAAGAAGCCTCACTAGAAGTTGCAACTACATGTAGCCATTTTATATCCTGCAAACTAAGCCCATGTGTGCCTCCACAAATAAGAGAGAGAAGGTAAACATGGAATGTTTCAATGGTGAAT
The DNA here is from genome assembly GCA_019776745.2 of Taxus chinensis. Taxonomy (NCBI): domain Eukaryota; kingdom Viridiplantae; phylum Streptophyta; class Pinopsida; order Cupressales; family Taxaceae; genus Taxus; species Taxus chinensis. Next base: position 82,793,050 of record CM034153.1, on the reverse strand, counting down.
GTATTAGTAGTTCCCTCTATAACAAATAATGTCTCTTCCTTTCAGAAAAAATAAATTTGTAGCAATCAAACTGCTAAATTCCCATCAATTGAAATGCAGGTAGGAATTAGGATTTAGATATATATGATCATGTTGCAAAGGATCAAAGGAGGGTCTCGAACGCATAGAAGGAGTAGGTGATGGTGCCTTGTCCATAATCTCCATAAGTGATGGTGGAGGTACCACATACTCAAGAATCATGTCCTCTCGATCAATGAAATGAATAGGAGTATAAACTTAAGGATGAGTAATAGGAGCCTCAAAAAAACACCTGCAAGTGTGTCCTTTCTAGGAGGAGAAATAGTTACAATAGGAGAAAAACTAGGAGAAAAGGATACCAACAAATCTCATGCAAATCACTAAAATTACCATCGCAAATAAGGGGATGAGAAGGAATGGGAATTGTGTGGACAATAAGAGGTGGAGCAAAAGTGGGCTCTCCAAACAATGTTGCAAGTATGTCCCAAGCTTCCTCTAGTGACGTGACATATGTAATGTGATATTGTATGTAGTTTGAGACATAGAGGCGAATATAGAAAAGTGCCCCTACTTGCTTTGACTTGAACCATGCAATATCATTTTCATTAGTGAAACTATGAGCACACATAGCACCACTAGTGATTCTCTAGAAAATGTTATCCATCAAATGTATCCTTGTATCCTCTTTCCATGTGTCGTAGTTGTTGGTGTTGAGTGATTCAATGGACCATGAAGCCCTATTACAAGAAGATTTTCAAGGAGTTTGAATGACTCCCATAAATAGAAACCCCTTGTGTCTCAATTCGTCTACTGACAAACTAGAAAAATGCAGATGTCGAGTAAAAGTGAGAATGCATCCAAGAAAATATAAGATGAAGATACAAGGTGATAAAAGGCTCCACAACTTGCCTGAAAACAACTTTGATTAAACCCCCCAAAACGTGGAACTTTCTAATTTAGTTTATTTTATAATAAAAATAGAATTAAGATATGGAGAAAGAAAAAATATTCACTTTTGAAGAAGACAACATTGAATTTTGAGTTACCGATCAAAAGATATTAAAGAAAGTTTACCGTCATTAATAGCCCATTTAATAAAATTTGCACTAAAACTTTAAAATGCACTAGAGGCTAAAATCAAAGGCACCCTTATAACCAGGCATTGGAATTGGCAAGGAAATAGAAGAAATATTTGTTTTTCTTGTAAGGGGGTTTTGGCGACTTGTCAAACAGGGCCTCACCCTTCATCTTCGATAAACAAAAATACAAGGGATTTAAACAAGCAATATAAATCTTTCTTTTTAACTCTTTTTACAATATTCCAATTGTGTTGTTATTTCTATACAAAAAACAATTAAAAAAATTAGTGCAACATAGTAAAGTCAATCAAACCTTCTACTTGCCTGCATGTGGAACTCAAATGAAATAATTTTAATGAGAGCAAAATAAAAACAAGTTATTTTCTTCTTTATTTTATTTTTTTAAAAGGCATTCCTGATTTTTAATTGATTGAGTGCAGATTTAATAAAAATTTGACTAAAAAAATTAGCTTAGAATACATGCACAGATGTTAATAAACAACCAGGGCTCTGAGAAAGTTTTTATTTTGGGAAACTTAGCTCATTAATCTAGTCATACGCCCACCATTGGGGAGATGGCCTTTTGTTTTAACAATCCCCTCTATGAAATCCGTTCATAATTTGTAACATCTAACCGATACCTAAAAAATGTTTTTGGTGTTGTGAACAAAACCCAGAAATCATTTCTATTTTCGTCACGCAGAAGGTGTGAATCTGATGCAAATAAAATTGGGTCTGCAAAAAAAGCCATTATAGCAACCCAAAGTGTGATCCTACTTGGTAATGGCCGCCACAAGAGAAAACAACAAAAAACTACCAATATTCTCTTCCGTAGAACAAAAACTTCCAACAATAGATTGATCCAACACTGATAAATTTTTAACTTGCAAATATTAGAAAACTTTAGATCTCATAATAAACTCAAACAACAATAACCAGACATTCGATTTACCAAAACCGACGCTCTGATACCCTATTGGAGTGTCCTCCAAGAACGCGGCTGGAATAACGAATGCATTGAAGCTTGAACAAAGCAATAACGGAAAATGAGAAAGTCATCATGTGAGAGAAATCAAAGAGTTGAAAATAATACAACATTGTTTGAATCAGCAAACAATGCTACATTCCTCCTTGTAAATCAGCAATATAATAGGTGTACTATATAGAAGGAAGAAAGTGTAACTTTCACCTAGAATCATGGAGATGACTACCATTAGACTAGTGGAGAATAATCCTAGAACAAAATGTAATTACCACTTGGTTAATAAAGGTGGCAATTAACTCCCAAAGACTAAAGAAGACCTAAGCAAGCTAAATCTACATGTATATGAGTCATTTGAATAAATAAATAAATGGAATAAAATGAATATTATACACCAACAATTAGATTCCATGTCAGAGAATATGTATAGGAACCTTGTTGTAATTGAAATATTTGATATTTTAAACTATGAATAAGGGTTTCATGAGCTTGTGTGCTAGAAGAAGTATGTGGACCACTATGGGTATATAGATGATATATTAGAGTAGAAGTTGACATAAGCATAGACATTGTAATAGTGTGAGGTTAGGCACTAGTTTCCCCAAAGATATAGGCACCGTAAATGTATGAATATCAAATGTATCAATAGTAAAAGATGTAAGAACGAACTTTGGAGAAGAGGACACCATAGTGTGCTTGAATTGGTCCCGAACAATATATAAAATAGAATCAGTGTAATATGGATTGTCTTGTGAAATAGAATCCCCGTCTTTGTAAATGTTGTGTTTGAGTATTAGATTCGTGATAGGAGCCCTCTCCTTTAAGATGCTCACTGATGATAGTGACGATAGTGTTAGAAAAAATATAAACAGCAGAATATGTGTGGTCACAAGTAATGGAAATTACAGCATCGTGATGTACATCTAAGTCTCCTCTATAAGTAGAATTCAGTGAGGATTGGGCCATACGGTAAGCAAAATCAAAATATGAGTCCCCTTCCTCACATGGATTATAAGCATGGACCTGATTAAAGGGATAATAGACCATACTAAAGCAAGGGTAAGAACCCTTAGGCTTAAGGAAAAAATTATAACAAAGTTGAGGATTCATGATGACACCAAAAACAAATCCTAGAGCTAAGAGAAGTATTAGACATAAACAAAGGAAAGGTAAACCCTAGGGTAGATATGGTTTGAGTGATATGCCCGAACAAGGGTCATGTTCATCAAACCTTTTACCTGTTTCCTAATTGGTTAAGTTTGTATAAGTGAATTAGAAATAGGTTAAAGAATGTTGTAAGATGATTATTTTGAATTAATCAATATATATTAACCATACACATTTAGAATAAATCATTAATACTTGCAACTATGTTAATACAATATGACAATTGCTTAAAACACATAAAGGGATAAGTACCTTGTTGTGGAAAGTCATACAGGGCTGATTTGGGTGTGCAGACTGGGATAAATAGGTATTCTAGATTTGGAAATGCTTCCTCTTTGATTTTGGAACTAGAAATTGCTCCTATACAAGTTTGTACAAATATTATATAGGCTTGACTAAGTTTGTATGGCATTGACTTCTTTTGTACACTCTTGAACTTGTTCAAATTGTGGTTCTATAACTTCACCTACCCTTCATTTTCCTAGAAATCAGTGTCATTGTTTTTCGTCATGGATCATGCAACTTCAACATCACCTATAATAACATACAACGAGGTAAAAATCCTAGATGCATGCAGCAAACTCCATTAAAGCATTAGATAAGAAAAGGAGAAATCAATGTGTGGGTAAGGTTAAACTACCCTTCGCCAACCCTAACTAAACCAATACAAGTATTGCACTACATCCCCTCGAGCATGAACAAGCCTCATGTAATTTTCATAGTCTAGGTTCAAGTGTGTGTGCATATCTAATTCAAGCCCCTATTGGTTCCCTCGTGTCTCTTGACACAAATATATTATGCTAATTATAGAATAGAGAATGCACCCAATATGGTAGTAATGTGATGTGGTGTGCTTCATATGTTTAGTCTATCTTTGTTGTCCCTTAAATACCTTTAACAATGGTTGGAGTGACTTGTTCTTGCTAACACATTGCTCTAGGACCTTTGAGTTCTTAAAAATGGAGGAATCTAAACTCTTGAACCTAGTTTTAATGCTTCAGACCTGTAGGGTTGTTGCTCTAACTGATGTGCAGCTATTTTAGAGATTTTTTGGAGATCCTTGAGTGTTTTAGTGTTAATATTTGCAATGGGAACTCATGACAATGTCATGTGAGTTATAAAGTGTAATTGACATGTTTATATAGGATTTCATAGGTTAAACATTCACATTAAGGCCGACCTATGAAGATGAAATGACATGCATAAGCTATTCAAATTGGACAAAGATTCATTAGATAGAAGGTTCCGGGATCGTACAAGTTGGTCAAGACCATGCTCCATTATGGCCCTGAGGTTTACGATTTTGCATAGGCAATTAGTGATGTAAAAGCTAAAGTTTAGGAATGATGCTTGGGGCTAAATTGCTACTTTAGTTAATCAATAGTCTATGTATGAACAACAGAGCAATGTGCAAAGATGAGAAATTCAAGGGGGGAGAGACAGAGATGTACTAATTGGGCTTAGAATGTGAGCATTTTTCTTAGGATAGGAACAAAACCGAATGTGTCATTGCCAAAGGATACATTACCAAATTTGAATGTTTGCAATTTGCACCTAGTTATGCCATGGGTTAGAACCTGATTTTTCATATGGTCCTAAGATATGCACCTATTCCATATATAGTATATAAATAATTAAACCCATATATATTCCCTAAATTTTTGGATATCACGTGTACCCAATGTGCCTAGACTAGCCTATTATCTAGATAGAGATAAGATATTAATTGGTATAGCCATCAAGTTCTCTATTATGCCCTTAGATAGACATATTCATACTACATATGGAAAAGGGCGTACTCTTATATCATTTATTTATAACAATATAAGAGTAGAAATAGGATAGGCATATGGTTACTCTATTATCCTAGTTACCCTATAGCTTAGGTTATGTTGGGCATGTATTTTATAATGGCAACCTTAGTACTAGATACATAGGTTAGTGCCCATACATTTTAGATTAGCATTGGCCAATATTAAGTAGAGATGTGAAAAACAAAGCATCTATAAAAGAGGCAAAGGCATTTCAGTATTCATTGCACCCAAGTTATTGTATATTGTTTGATACCCTCATATAGTATACATATACTCTAATCAGCCTACAAACTTTTCTTTTTGTTTGACTGAATAACTTCCTTTACTACCTTGCCTAGACTCTCTTTAACCTACTACTAAGTCTATTTCTCATAGTCTAGCTAGATACGACCCACCTACCCTCCTACAATGGATTCTAGACCATGATACTCATATCTACTATGTTATAATCTTTGCTTCTACTATTGGCATGTCCCCTACCCTCTACAAGTCACCTATACTCTCTTATCTCTGTAAAGATGATATATACTACATCATTTTGTATCATGTATATAAACTAGATTCTAGTTTATTGATATTGTAAATGTTTGTTCTAGGCTATATATGTGATTGAACTTTCTCCATCATATTTTGTAGATAGATATAGAGGAGATTCGGATTATGTATGTGTAATGAACCATTACACCAAAACCTCAAGGCGTTAGTGAAATCCACACCTGAGGATTATATCAGTATGTGATAAAGTTTCTCGGTCATATTAATAAGTAGATTTTAGTTTGGTCTATTGTAATTTGTTGATATATAAACCAACTAGAAATCGTATTCTATATGTAACCCTTTCATATCTATAAGCAATTCATACCACTAAACTAGTAAAATGATATGGCCTTATGATGGGAAGGCAAAATGTTTTGAATCTCATTTTTCAATGTGTGATGGTAAGAGATGATGTATGGAATTTGATTTTTTTGTTGCACACATAAATGTTAAAGTGACTAGACCAGATGATGAGAAGCGAAGATGTGTGGAATTGAGATCCCTATTTTACATTAGTCAATTCATCACACATGACTACTAAAGAAAACCGACATGATGATGAAACTAGACATGGCATAATTTTTGAAGTTGAAGCTTTAGAGCTTTGTAGTATGCAATATCTTGTGATCTTGTTGCCCATTAGACTATTGAAGTGATTTGATGTGCACCTAGACTAGATAGTTTTTATAATCATAGTCATTTGTGGTGCAAATAACTTAGAGATAAGCTTTGTTGGTTGGTTAGTTCTCATTTTATTGTGGTTAGGTTAAACATCAATATATACAGTCACCCATCATTTCTTGGTAGAATATCTCGTTAGGTGAACACCTACAAATATATAATATTAAATGGTTTGCTTATAAAATGTTATATTATGCAATATATACATCCTTCTATTGGGTTAGCTATATGTAGAATATTCAATTAGGGTATAGGAGATTGCTTATTAGGGCACGAAGCCTTTAGTTTCCTTAGTAAAAAATAGGTGGTTTGGATATAATCTATCTAGTTTATATGGTATTTAGTTAAAAGGCATTAGGTGTTCTGGTTATATGCTCTTCAGTTTCGTCTATGTATTTGTTCAAGTTTTGATATATATCATAAGCTCTCGTGTTTTGATATATGTTATAGAATATTTGGTTAAGTTTGGCTATATGTTAATCAATCACCGAAGCTATTGTATGATTATATAATATTAAATATTATAATGTATAAGGGTGTGGAAGGGTTGGATATATGATAATCACTCATGATATAGCCAATTCAAGTTGGATACCACATTGACTTTATAGATAGCATAGTTATGCTATAAATAGTATCTCAATTCTTCAATTTGGAAACATGAGATAGATGGGCCTATTTGGTGTAGGATACAGGATCTTTAGTCATAATAGAGATTGTTTGGGTTGGCTATACGGTTATAGGATATATAGTGATGGATGATCGTGTTAGAGTAAAGTGGGTTAGGATAAAGACTAGTCTATTTGATTATAGATAAATGATTGTTATATAGCTAGAGGAGGTTATGTTATATGATAAATGATTGTTATATAGATAGAGGAGGTTATATGTATGTATGTATGTATGTATGTATGTATGTATGTAGCACATGGTTGAGCCCTGAAGTCGGTTGAGGGACCCTTATGGCTTAAATTTCCCTTACGATCAAATCAGAGGCATCATTTAATGCCCTAGCTATGAATAAACCACAAAATTCAATTTGTGCCCTAAATACGCTTAACCTTGAGAAGTGGCAACTTTTCCCACATTCCTATACCCTTTTTATGTCGTGTTTCCAATTGATATTGTCTCACTTATGGACCCAAAAAAATTAAAAGTCAAAAAATAGTTTTAAAACATAAAATTAATGGGTAAATATAAATTATGGCTTCCGCAAATATCTAAGCTAAAACATGTCAAAATTGTTGATTTTGGGAAAACTATGTACTCAAATTCCTTTTAAGAACATTTGATGGAATTGTGTTAACAATAGTGATTGGGAGCTATCAAAGACGATGGAAGGGTGGAACCACTTCAAATAAAATTAATACTCCTATATTTGTAAGGAACCAAAAAAAGTTTGAAAGACCAAAACAGAAAAGTTTCCATAGATAAATAAGAGCTTTAATTTTTTTTAGGTCAATTCATGGGTCATGAAAGAGATTATTCTGGCAAATAGAAGTCAGTCTCACTTGGCTATTCATATAATAATTTGACGTCAACGAACCACGCATAAAGTGAAACCACAAAGTAGAATAATCAAAAGGGGGATAAAATCAAGTTGACTAATGTCAACAATAAATTAGCAAGGACAAGGATTAATCACTCACTCACAGTCCAACCAAACTTGAATGAAATGATGTCTCACTCACAAGAAAAGAAGGCATTGAATCCTCCATTCAAAGCCAAAATGCAAGGAGGATACCACATATTTAAAGGGAGAGGAGAAAATCAAACCATTGCCCTTAATCCATACCCATGCAATGTCTCTAGTCAAAACATCACCAACATACCTAAACAAAGCTAAGATGGTCAAGAGAAAAATGTTAAAATATGAAAATATATATCATAATATTTACTTAGGTTGTCTTATATTTTGAAAGTTTCCACACTAATTATATATTGTTGTATTAGATACATTGTAAATCAAACTACTCATCTAATATCTTAATATTTCAATTAGATGTCAACCTCCAAGTGAGGTGACTAATGTGTTATAGTTAGGTGCCAACCTCCCAATGAGGTGTCATACACTCTCTAGTTAGACCAGGTAATTAGAAGAATCTCTCTTTTTAGCTTGATTAGTTTATTAGTATTCACTTACAAACCAATCTCTTTTCCTTGGGTAAAATATTCAAGGAATGAAAATGGAGAATTAGTGGATGCTCTTATAATTTTGTCTTTTTAGTCTTGTGATGCAAGTTCTCCATTGTAAGTTTGTGTGAGGCTTATTCAAAACAATGAGATCCTTCTGAAATCCCATGGCAAAATTCTATAAAATATAGTATTTAATACAAATTCACCTTTTCTAGAAACATACATTGGGCAATGATCATGAATAAGCCAACTTGAATGTGACAAAAAATAATTACAATGTGATTTTATGAGGAAACATTAGATATGACATGACATATATGGCCAATGTGGATGGTGCTATGGTAAATAATAGTTCAATAGAATAACTTCTTATAGTTACCAAAGTGCACAAATAGTAATAAGGAACCTCCGTTTAAGCACTACGATCATTCACATGATCCTTTGTCTTAGATGAAATCTTCCACTCATCTCCTTCTCTTATATGAATTTGATGATGCCCATTCTCCAGGTCAATTTCGAAAAAAACTTCACCACAAACAATCCAATGAGTCAAATATGTTGGCCACTAAAAACTTGAGCTTAATAGTTGATTTACTTATACCCCTACAATATATGCACATTCTTCATTCTCCTTCCTTCTTACATATCAACATTGTTGGTGCTTTCAGCTTACTCAAAGTAGTCCTCTATCCACCACAATTTGAATTTTGATGTTCATTTCTTCACTCATGGGTGGATTCATTCATTGTGAACTCTTGTTTCCTTCACCCTAAAAAGAAATCTTCCACCTACTCGTATTCTTAAAACTTTTCTAAGAAAAATATCCAATCAATCATATACTCCAAATTCATACCATGAAGTGACAAGAGCACCCCAATTCTTGAATTACCTTCAATTTGAAAATGGTGGCAATGAGCCTTTCTTTACATTGTAGCCCCACATCTTCTTCTAACAACCTATGTACATGAATTTCTTCATCATACCTTTCTTTTGGAATTATATCTCTATGATGGCATATCTCCATCACTTCCAATCTAGCTGGACATATTCTAAATACTTAAAAGAAAGACTATAGCTTGTGATGTTCATCCTCCTCTTCCTATGACAATTCCTCAATAAACCATTCTCGACATCTTAATTTTTCAAAAGACATAAATCAACTCCGTCCATGCAACTCACTCTCATAACTCAACAAGGCAACATCTCAAACTGCTTGAATATCATATTGTGCTACAGCTATATCAAGTTAATAAAACAACCAACCACTTACAATACAAGCGTCGATTGCATTCACATGTATAAGGGAAATTTTTCATATTAATGGAGAATCACTACAAACTTTTGGACAACGTATATTTGCTTACAGCACAAATGTGCCCAAAAAGCCCTCTTTCATACACACTACTCCATCGCCCCTTAACATTTATTTGCCCCTTTAACAAAATCACAAGATTACATTCATTAGCTATTTAACTACTAATCTTCTAGTGTGTATCTACCTTCTCCCTTAATAACATTTTCCCGTCAAAAAGTGAACGCAAATTCTTCTAGACTATTGGTCAAATCATTTAATACTGTTTAATCCACTAAACTCCACCATTATTCCAAGATAAAGTAACTATTTCGGTTCCTGATGATTTGGGTTTTGTTTGTGTGATAATGGAAAGGTTTTGCAACAGGAACGTACATGCATTGCTAAGTAGAGAGTGCAAAATGCTAACAAAGATGCACAACTCTAGAATAAGGGTGTGCAAAATAGTTAAGGCACACAACGTCGGAAAAAAGTGCAATGCTTTGAGAAGGAGCGCAAGAGTCTTTTTCCCCGAGTTACACTTGGGGTGCTTCACAATTTGCAATTAAAGGCTTGAAACGGGAGTTTATGATTATGAAATAGGGATTAATGTAAGGGGTGAGAGAAAGCATCCCTAGAAATTAGGAAGCCGTAAGGATAAAGGAGTGAGCCATTTAAAAAAACCAGTTGTAGTTTAAAGGCTATTAGATTGGTCACTTTATTTATTTGCGGTCTGAAGGTAAAAAGATACAAAATCTGGTTTACTGGTAAGTCATTTTTCATCACCGACAATTGCTTCATGTGTGCATGCACCCTCAATTTCCATTCTGAACTGAAATTGTTAGTCTCAAACTAAAACTGTAACGAGTCCCAAACCCATACAGAGCTTTAACCCGACTGCAACTAAAACCATGTCTCATGCCCATACAGAGCTTATCCCTACTCCTGTACTTTGATTTCTTCATCTTTGGATAAAAACAGCATCTTCACCTCCAAAAACAAAACAAAAAAACTTTCCTTTCCATACATTTACTATCTGTGAATATGTTTTCTAACACACTTTTCTGTTGGGAACTTTTGAAATTGCTATTATAGTTTACCACTGTTTGTGTAGTAGAATATCTTTGCTTTATAGGGAAATTTTGCATGGAATGCTGGATAAAGACAAACAAAATCACAATTAATTCCATATTTCCCATGCAATTTATTGCATTACTAAACTTACACATTTATGATGCCCTCAAATGCAGGTAACTATTTAATAAAATGTATACAAACATACATCTCAAATTTGAGCACACAATCAAATAAATGGTTAACTCCTTACAGATAAATTGTTCAAATCTAGTCAGTCACTCTATCCCTATTACCATCGCCTCAATAACCCTCACTTCAGCATCACTGCTTAATGTTGGAAGTTCAGCACAGAAATGCAGGTAACTATTTAATAAAATGTATACAAACTTACATCTAAAATTTGAGCACACAATCAAATAAATGGTTAACTCCTTACAGATAAATTGTTCAAATCTAGTCAGTCAGTCACTCTATCCCTATTACCATCGCCTCAATAACCCTCACTTCGGCATCACTGCTTAATGTTGGAAGTTCAGCACAGAAAATAGCAGAGCATGTAGCAACAATTAACCAGAATTAAGACAACTATTAACCAGTATCACTGCTTAATGTTGAAAGTTCAGCAGAGAAAAATAGGAGTGCATTTAGCAAAATTATTAACCAGAATAAGACAACAGCACTTCAAAAGTGGCATTAAACTACAAATGGGAAGAGTTGTGGAAGGAAGTGAGTGACTAGCCCTCTCTCATTTCAATAGCAAAAAATGAACACACCTCATTCAAGGACCACAAGTTCAAAATGCATGGGAGTGAACCAGAAAATATAATTTAAATTCCATGGTCATTGCACAACCACTCCCATGTTCTTTCTCCAGAAAACCACTAACATCATTTCAGAAAACAAGGTCGTGGTAATTTCTATTCTTCCTAAAACTGTAATGTACAGAGGCCTGCTATAAAACAAAGAGCTGCATAAGAACATACTTTTAATGCTTAGCTGCATAATCTATCCATCGCACTGAATTTGTTCACAGAAAAGCAGTAATGGTTCCATGCTAGGGATGAAGAAAGCGCAACTTCCAAGGGAGAGCTTGCCCCATATTGCTGCTTGCTTGTGTTACTAATAAAAATGAATGATCAGAAGACACTTGCAGAGTCACAAGTGACTTTACTCTCTACCTTATATGATTTAACCAGATACTCATTTTTACCAAATTTGAAGTATTCAAACATGGTTTGCAAATCCAAGTTCTCTAAAAAAGTGAATAGTTATTTATTAACCATCTGTAGGTTTCACAAGTCAACTGTCAAGAGTTCAACTATTAAGAGTAAACAAAGCTGACTGAAAAATAAAAGCCAAACTTCATACAACTAAAAATTCACTGCAAACTTAAAAAACCTTAAAAATATTCATAAAATTCAATTCAAAATGTATAACCCAACAAGATGCGCTAACCTACAAAAATGAAATGGCAGGGCAGCTTTCAAGCCTCCTACGCTCTACAAATAAGTGTAAGAAGGGTTTCATAATAGACTGCCAAGTTCAGAATTCAACAATGGAAATTAATACCACTGTAGACCATAATGTTTACTGTTTATTCATCATCCTCATCAGCACCAGCATTCAAAGCATTCAAGCGGGCAATCAACTTAGCCTTCCTTTCCTCATAGGTCAGCTTTTTCAGGTGGTAACTGTCAACATTCAGAATACTGTGTTAGTGTCATATAAAAAAACTAGAGACCTAGAAGACTTCACAAGAAAGAAAGAATAGAACACTTACTGCTTTTGCTCCTTAGGAACATGTTTCTCTGTATGCTTCACAGATGGATCTGCTCTGATGGCAGCATGCACCTTCTTGTACATTTCTTCTACATCTTCAGGTTCAATGTCTTTTTTGATGTATTCACTGAATTGAGATTGATACTTCGATGGCTCATCTTCCCTCAACAACTATAAGAATTGTAGAGTGCAATAACAAGCCATAATTAGATATAAGAAAACATATAGCATAAATCTCATCTGCTTTTCCCTGACACTACAAGAATTGCAAAGTGCAATAACAGGGGTTGATTAGATAGAAGAAAACAAAACTTAAACCTCATCTGTTTTCCTTTCGACAAATACAAGAATTGCAGAGTGCAAACAACAATCCTTAATTAGATACAAGATAACAAGACAAACCCTGTCTGTTTTCTACCAACATGTATGAGAATTGCAGACTGCAATAACAAGAAACACTATCCGATTCGACATACAGCACAGCCATTAAATAAGAAATGAAAGCAACAATATTGGGATCACTTAACATTTTACAAGTACATATTGTTTGATGCATAAGTAGGGTCACTCCTCTAGAACTAATCTAATGCTCAGGGTTTCAGAAGCCTACAAAAGCCTAACCTTTTAAAGTATCAACAATCTCAAATATAGCCTAACTTTTTAAAAAATGACAAACATCAACAAATGATTTTCAAGCATTAACTTGTCTCAAATATAGAATAACTTTTCAAAATTCAACAAACATCAACAAATGATTTTTAAGTATTACCTGTCTCAAATATAGAATAACTTTTCAAAATTTAACAAACATCAACAAATGATTGTCCATGAAAAATAATCAGAATGGATGGCAAGCTTCTCACCTTCATATATGCAGAAACATGTCCTCCAAATATATACTTCCGGTGAACATCAGCATCCAGACTTTTATCATCCTTGCTGTAACCAGCAAATCGCTTTTCACTATGAGGAATATCTAATCCTCCATCCAGAGCTCCCTGAACACAAAATACAGCAATAATAAGTCTCAAAAGAAGAAGAAAAAGATCAGCAAATAATTATATTTCATTTACTGTGAACTTATTAGTATGTCAAATTACTAGAAGACCAAGTTATATCTTCATTGTCAAGACAAGTATACAGCACACTTTTACTAATATTAAAAAAGATGAAAATACAATTTGGACTGCAAAATATATAAATAAATTGGATGATAAACATCTGGACTGACAAATAGTAAATACACAAAATATTGTTGTCATCCAGAAACAGACAATCTCCACTTCAAGCAGAAGTTACAACTTGTCCTAGTTAGGGCATGGTCCCATGGAGGGGGGCTCCTTAAATATCTCAGCGGGTGCTGCTGAGAAAATTTAGGAGCATCTTAGCAGTTTTAAGGTCCCATGATTTTTTATTAGTTTCCTCAACAATACCCGCTGAGATATTATAGGATCCCATTGGATATTTATGGTTTATCTGTAGGAAAATAAAAATCATGTTTCTCTCTAAAATCACCAAAAAATAATGGTGAGAATGAATATTAGACTCTATCAACCCTAAACTGTAGGGGGGGAACTCCCAGCCCCCATTCTCCAGCCACCTCTTAAGTTTAGGGGGCTAAGAAGGTGGAGCTCCTATTTTTTAGGCCTAGATTCTATTATTTCCCGTAGCTGGCTTTAAAAATAAGCATGGAACCTTCTGCTGCAAGAAAATAGGAGCCCAAGCCCCTCCATGGGACCATGCCCTTACATGAATTGCAAAAAGAAAGTGCCAGTCATCACAGCCATTCAAAACGACAAAAATAACTAAGCCAAAAAGAATGAGATTCAACCATTCATGGGAAAAGGAAAAAAAAATTGAAAAACTTAGTTTGATCCATGAATGAACAGATTGATTTGCATAATGTAGCATAAGATTAAGTTCAGAACCAGAAGATCTCCACTTCAGGATTTAGTTATAACATCACTACTTAAACCACAATGAATAAACTTAAACAAAATACATGATTAGGCAACTAGTTTAGTTTTAAGAGACATAATCCTGCAAAATAAAGAGGCAATAGTTTGCCAACCTTGAGAGCTCCAAATACTCGGTTTCCTGTCGTTGTCCTGACAAGACCCACATCTAACAGTGCCCTGAAAGGCCTCCTGGTGTCACCTGGCTCCACACTAAAGTCCTCACCAGTGGCCTGAAAAAAACATCAAACCAACAGTCATTCCCAACAGGTAACAAAGAGGGCAGTATGTTCCCAACAACATACTTAACTAAGAAATAAGTTAAAAATAAATACAAGGGCAGGCCAATGGAACTGGTGAATAGCCTGCAGCAATAACAGTAGCAGGGTCTGCACCATGCAGTTGTAACACTGCGACAAATATTTGAATCAACTACATAAAAGAAGGCAATGAAACCCAAACCCCCAAGGTATACCAAGATTCATTGAGAACTCTCAGAGAAAATGTGCGACTGGATAATACAAATAGATATGTCCCTTGGCAGTTTCTAAATATCTAATTTTGAAATACAAGGCTCCATTAATTTACAAACATGGAAATAATGCTTTGGCTCGAAAGATGCCAAATATATCACCTCAAATTTTGAAGCCTTAAATTTCAGATGCAGCAAGCACATTGTCACGAATTAACACTATAATGCAACTATCAGATCATGTATTACCTCCTCATTGCCAACATATTCCTCGTCCATCTCAAGATGCTTCAGCACCCGACGGGCCAGCAAGAGACCAGTACAATAAGCTTCATAAGAAAACAAGAAGCACATAAATATCTATTGTGGTAAAAAAATTAGACTGTTGTTAGCACTTAACATGGCATTGGTAGTATTATAGAACGTCAATATATAATCACTGAATTGTTAAAAACATTTAGCAATATTAACACATAATACTACACACCAAGTAGCATAATGGACCACCCAAAATGTCATGATCTAAGCTAGATTGCCAAGACTCACAGATTTGTAAAAAATTAATGATCAATGCATTAGAAGATGGTGAATAGGTGATTACAGGATAAGCTATCATATGAGCACATGTTTGTAAGTGTATGTACTACCCAGACAAAACACCACATTCAGCATAACATATACTATGATCTTGTAATCAAATGCGAAATGGGATTAGTAAGGCAATGTATGCACATAATACCAACAAAAAAATGTATGCCTATAGAATACAGAAAAAATGCACTCGCAGATGCTGAGTTGATATTGGGTTGTGGCTTCATTTTCTTGCCCAAGAAACAAAGACCAGTCCACATGTCCAGTGAACCAAAATAATAAATAACTCGGTTGTTGAAATTGCTGCCCTAGGGAAATTTGACTCTTAAACACATTCGAGGTACAATGTATAAAACACAAACAGGAATTCCCACTTTAAAACCGAAGGAGCACATTCATATTGGACTAGTCTTTGAATAATTTATGCAAAGGCTGTTTTAGATCTTTGAAAGGTAAATATAATGGCTGTAAACAAAGAGACTCTATTTCAATTAAACAAAGCATGATACAAAATGTACAAAACATATAGTTAATAATAAAACAGTGTACCAAAACAAATGAGCAGTGCAACATGAACAAATTAATAGATATCTGTGAGTGACCTTGATTGTTGAAAAGCAAACACAATTGTTAGCATGGATAGCTCAATGAAATACAAAATAGTGACAATGAATTACAATTTCAGCTGGTATCACATATACCAATCATCAAAATCACAAACATGTTGTTGACAACAACTAGAATAGAAAGATATTCGTGTGTACCAGCAGCATAGTTTGTAAGACCAACTTCCAAGCCATATCGGGGCAGCTCGTGAGAATAGGCAGCTGCCATTGTTACATCTCCAGCCAATGTTGCGTATATGATTTGTGCAACAATATCCTTGTTACTCTTTTGTTCAAAAAACGGTCAAGGATCACACGCAACAAAAACAGCGAAAGACATTTTAAAAAGAAGCATATGTTTTCTACATATCCAACACCCTGAATGAGATTTTCTTCTGATAGAATTACAAAATCGACTACCCAGAACCCTTTTTCGAAGAACGCTAAAATAATAAGTTTTCATATTCCCAAAACTATTAACTACAGAATCATACATTTTCTCGTGCACGCATAAATATAAATTACATTTTAAAACCGAAAAGACTGAAACAACCAGATCATGGAATTAATTTTTTAGGGCTTGAGAGCAACCAATAATTGTTTTCATTCAGCGTAATAAATGCATTATAAAGGATACGAAGCGCACAACAAATCTGTACTTGGGGGTGTTATACTTGTTCTTATCTTGATTTATCAAACGGATTCTTGCTCTATAATCCGTCTTTCCCTCTGCACAGATCTTAGATCAGCCAAAACCGAAAAACCCTAAACAAAACCTAAATCTAATAGCCTCAAGCTTTAAGAGTATAAATACCTCGCCTGCGTTTGAACTTAACCTGAAACCTCTTGAAATAGGCCTTGGATTTCTGGGCCTTGACGAAAACCTGCACAGATATTTTGAACCACAAAACAGAATCAAAAAATCATAAATCACCAAAAAACTATTAAAGATGTTTCTCCTTTTGTTTGTTTTAACAGTACGAAGTTTATATCGATCTGATTGTTTACCATGGCTACTCTGATATGCTTCTCCTGCTACACAGCTCAAACGAGCTATATTCGTTTACTCAGCCCTTTGCCCTGTCTGCCTAAATGGACTCTTACAAACCCTAAGCCCTTTTTTAAAACCCTAGAATACTACATTCATATTTCACGATCTAGGGTTTGCATCGACGGCTCACGATCTAAGTATCCCTACGTTAATGTTGACCAAAGGATTATAAGGGATCGATTACTCTTTTTCTCAATTTGATGATAGGGAAAAGGGCACTAATTACATGTAGTTTTCTTGATGTTATGGGAAGTTGAATCGAAAGGAGGTGTAATGGTTATGGCAATAGTAAAATATGAGAAGCATGGCTGAATTTTCTTTTGAAATCATAGAAGAGGAGAGGGGAAGGTCGAGCAAGCAAATATACTCATTCTCCAACCAACCAACCATTATGTTAGTAAGAGGGTCATTTCCATTGCAGTGTCGTCCTTATCGACTAAGGATTACGATATATTGGGGTTTATGTGTTACAATGGACATGAATCCACTAACTAATGGGGATTTATTTTTTGACTAAATATGGATTTTAGAGTCGTAAAAGTAATTCCAAGATGCACTAAAGAGCCATATCTGACTTGGGTAGCATGGCAGCAAACATACTTAACCCGCAACCAAACAACCAATATGTTAGCGAGAGGGCACTTCCATTGTGGTGTCTCTCAATTCAAGGAATGTATGTAGGTTTGAAACTTTGTTTGAGAGAGGCTATAATAAGTGTTTTTTTGTAAGTGCCTTACTAAGTGATGTAGGAGCATCTATGTTCATGTGCAATCTTGTGTTGACCAAAAACACTTAGTCTTAGTTACAAATAAAGTTTTGTGTAGTCTTGTGCGCAATGCCTTTGCCACAATCACATGCCACTTTTGAGCAAGTTGCAAACTTATTTCCCTACCTCAACCAATTTTTTAAAATTTGTACAATATTGCAAAAGCCACACAAAACTACAAAAATTACCTAAAATTGTGAAAGCCACATAAAATTATGGAATCCATGTAACATTGTGGAATCTGCATAATATTGTAGAAGTCGCGCAAAGCTTGTTCATGTCATGCAATACCAAGAATGCCATGTAATCTTGTTTAATGCTGCATAATCCTACAGCAACCGCAAAGTATTGAGGAAGCCATCAAACACTTACACATAATGTTGATGCTTGCTTGAAGACCGACGCTGCCATGAACCAAAAAATGTCATTGTCATGTCGGTAAACACTAGTAAAAACCGAAAAAGAACAAATGATTGGATATGCACACCTAAAGTTCTTGTCGACATCGCTAAAGTTGTGAGCATGCGCACACGAACCTTGATCCATCCTACACGATTAGGACCACTTTGTTAAGCCCGATCAAATGAAGAGGGATATTCCAAACAAATCAATGGTAGGATATTGACACCTGAGAGTGTATTCTTCTGGGGATCTTTACCTCCTGCCTTTGCACACATGAATTTTTTTTATAAATGGGGCTATGTCCTTTGTAAGACATATTTTACCTTGGAGAGATCATTGGATCTAGTTTATCCTTGGATTTCGAGATTTCACTTCAAACTATTAAATTGAGCCTTGTATGGTTCTATAGAAGCTTATCAGAGTTTGCAAGCTTAGGATAAGTCTGGGACAGTAGAATTCTTGTATAACCTTATTTCTAAGAATGTTATTGTGGTGTGAATGTATTGTGCCTAAATCTCTAATTATTTCCTTGTAAATTAATAGAAATATTGTCATTATTTATGTTTCAGAAGTTATGTTTGAGATCTCGCCTTTGTGAGGTCTACTGTGACAACAGTTGTGTGGTGTAAGGTATCCCTTCACTAGGAACCTTGATTGTGAATGCATTATTTTTGTATTAAAGCTTAGGATTTGAGAATCCTATTGAGGCTAATCAGATTATAAGATTTGTGAGTCTTATTGTAGAAATTGGTGTGATTGTTAATTTGGAGTTTGTGAATGACCTTAGGATTTGTTACTCTCCATGTTAGGGGTGTGGGTAGAATGTAGTTGTGAACATCTCCAGCATTGTGTTGTTCGGTAGAGGGTGTGAGGTCACAAAATCTTGATGTGAGAAGATTGTGAGGAAGAGATGGCATGAAAAGTTAACAAAGCACCGAGATTAGTTGACTTAGTTGATTCGATAAGGGGAATGCAAATTCATCTAAAGACTATGGAGATACAAAGGTGCTACCATTAGTTGATTTGATAAGGAGAATGCAAGCCCATCTAAAGACTGTGGAGACACAAAGGTGATTCCATAAAAACATATGAGAGTGATGATGACTATGAAGTAACACCCACAAAGCAAGAAGTTGAGATAGAGCATGGTTATGCTTGAGAGGAACAATTTTTGTGAGTAATCACAAGGATTAGAAGAAAATCATGGATAATTGTTCCTTGTTATTTTAGGAACTTATATATTGGGGATTTGATAGATTGGATCAAAGAGATTAAATATTACTTTAAATGTAAAGTAATATAAGACAATAAGAAGCTTAGATTTGTAAGTACCAAATTAAAGGGTTGTGTATCATTGTGGTGGGATCATGTGCAAAATGAGAGAGTTCAAATAGGTAAAGACAAGTTGAATAAATAGGATCGAATGGTAAAAAATTTGAAGGCTAAGTTTATGCATGTGGATTACTAGTCTCATCTACTCAAATAGTCACAAAACCTACGTCGAAAGGAACTAGGTTTTAAGAAGTACACAAAGGAGAACTCTATATGCTCAACATCAAAATTGGCCATTTAGAGGATGATGTTGAACTTATCTCGAGGTATGTAAATGAATTACACATTTCTATTCAATATGAACTCGGGATGATTAGGTTGAGAATAGCAGAGTAAGGTAGACAAGAGGGTACCTCATGAGGAAAGGGAAAGTTCTCGCACAAAAGTGTAAGTTCATGATATAGTGTGTAAAAAAATGTACAAGAAGGTAAAGTGAGCACTTCACGTAAATAGATTCATGCACAAAGAGGTGGAGGCAAACCTACATCCAAAGTTAGAGGTCGCAGATAAGGTAGATGATTCAACAAAACTAACTACCTATCTAACTACCCTCTTACGACACCCTTTTGGTCATATTTCCTCTTGTAAACCACCTAAACAGGTTGTTATAGCCCCGTTTTGATTACATCAGCTCCTTATTCCCCTTTAGTCTACTTCTACCATCTTCCTAGACTATCAATCCATTTCATTGGATTGATCAAACCTCTCAAAACTCTCTCAGAACCCTAATTATCCTCTAAACAGGGTTAACTAAGTGTTAACCATGGTCAAACTCTTCTAAACATAGTCAAATCACACTTTGACTTGCTAAAAGTGTTTTTCGGAATTTAGCATTTGTCCCACATGCACCCAAATCTCCCATTTTCCCACATAGAAAACTATAAATAGGGCTAGACCCCCTCCCTCATTTTCCAAGAATTCTCTCTTCTTCCTAGCATAGATTATAGCATTTTGTTTAGGCTTTTGAGTTTATTTCATTTCTTCTATTTAGCTATTTTCTTTGCTCTTGCATTTTACAATCAAATATGGAGTAAAAAGGAAGAACCATTGGCCTTGAAGTCATTAATGGGGAGATTTCTTTCTCTTAAAATACAAAAATGAATGCTTAGATCCTCTTAGGTTCGTTATTTGAAGCTTTCAAAGAATAAAGGTTAGCTTCATTTGCATAGTTTGCTTGTTTATTTCAAATTAATGTATGCAAAGATGAAACCCTTGCTCATTTCTTATCACATGGTCCATTGATCAAATTGTTAAAAGCCTTTGGGGTTTCTTTAGAGATTCTTACACCAAATCCATGGCTTTTACAACTTTTCATTAAACACATTTGGCACGCCTAGTAGGACACTTATGTCCATCCTCCATTAATGGAGGTCTTTTGAGTTCTTCAAAGTTCATTTTCAAGTTTTTTGGATCAAATCACTTGTTATTTCCTCATTTTTGTTTCTAATACTAGATAAATGACCTTCATTTGCAGGTATTTTGTGGGTTTGATGTAGAAATAGGACACTTTGACTAACAACTAACCTGTTTGCTCTTGAAAATTTGAAAATTCGTGTTTTTTGCAAGTTTTTCACAGGGTGCGCATAGGTGTAAAACAAGGGGCGCGTATACGTTGAAACCCCGGCGTACCCGTCGGATCAAGCGCGTACCTGTCTGACAAAATTCATCATTTACAAATTTGATCTCTACAGGGACGAGCACGCGTCTCCATCGTCTGGGACGCGTATCCACCTCTCTAGCCGCGCATGCGTAAATGGTTTAAATGTGTAAAAAATTGACAATTTTCTGTTTCATGCTTGGGCACGTACACGTTGAAACCTAAGCGTCCACGTCAATATGTGCATGTCTCTATCATGTTGCAAGTGTCCGTGTTTTATTGCATTGGGTTTCACTAATTTTTTACTGGAGGCGTACTCGTTGAGTAGGGCACGTACCCGTCAGTTGGGAAGCGTTGGTGTCGGTATAGGCGCACAGGTGTCTGTATTAAAATTGGAATTTTTTACAATTTGTAAAAATCTTTTCCCCTGATCCATTACTACAAGTTTCTAGGACTAATAATTAAAAAAATAATGTTTTTCCTCGGCATTTCAGTTTGCATAGTTAAAGTGTTTTGTTCTTGGCTTAAAAATTAGCTTTGTAGAAGTGCATATGCTCTCTCCTCACGTCTTCAAAGGTGATCTTGGAGATCAAAAACACTTATACAAAACTCATATTGAATGTTTAAAAACACTTGTTTTATAAAGGATAAATAAAAACTTTTATGGTTCAGTAGGCTTTTTCACATTGCATATGCTCTTCCTTCATGCCTTTTAGTGATCTTAGGAATCAAAAGAAAACGTGTAAAGTTCTCTTTCTCAAAACATCCCTCTATAAGAACAAGAAAATTACTAAAAATTGTTGTATACAGGACCTAACGCTTGTAGAAGAAAGACGTCCAAAAACCACAAAACCTCTAACATGTGTTTTCATACATGTTTCCAAATTGTGTGCTACTTAAAACCACATTTAAGTTAAAAAGATAAAAAAACACACCACTTTTAAAACATTGTATTACAGGTTTCAGAAAAGGGTATGTTCGCTCAACTGGAACATAACCCCTTTGGCATAACACCTTAAGCTACAACAATGGGGGCGGTTCCAAGAACCCTAAAGTAATCCACCGCTAAGTAACCTCGTGGATGAAATAGGAAGCGCTCTGCTTACCCACTTGACTAGTACGCCTTGTGAGATAGAGTTATTGGTTGTCTATATGGTGACCCCAGTGAGAGTACATGTGGATGCATTTATTGCCCATTGTGCTTAAAGGGGGTAAAGTAAAGCCGAGATACTCCCAAACTAGTCATTGCGACTTTTTAGGTAAATCGCACTCGCTTAAGACAACTTTGTAGCACCTAGGTGAGAGAACTTATTAAGGAGACCATTTTGCCTTGGAGCCCACTTTACTTGTCCATTATTATGTCAAGCCTTCACGAAGTGACAACTCGTTTGGAATCTGAACCTTGTTTCTCGAATAAGGCAAATAACCCTTGTGAGTTTGATCTAATTGTCTTTCATCACGAAACTAAACCACGTCTCACTTTTGTTTAGTTTTATTCTTGTCCTCAGATGAGGTGAAACTCTGCCCAAGTGATACTTGGTTTGTTTTCATCTTTTTTGATCTATACCCTTGCATTCTCACCACCCACTTTTTTGGGGTGAGAAAGGTGCATACCTCGCGCGTTTTTATCAGAGATAGTGTTTGCCACTTTTTTGTCCGTTTATACCCATCCATGTTTGCGGCTGGGTTGTTAAACGTCTAAAGTGCACAGGTACACTTTTCGTATCTTTGATAAAAGTCCTTCCATCTTGATTTCAAGATCATCTACACCACTGTAGGTTCGGTTCGTCTTGCATCTCTTCTTAATTTTATAGTTTTGTTTGCATCCTAGATGCACAATCTTGGTACTTACATCGTATTCTCATTTTTTATGAGAAAATTATATAAGTCCCTTTATTAGGCGGTTACGTTCCTCGCATGATTAAAAAACTCCTTGATATACTTATCACTTTTTTTTGGTTTCGACGTCATCTAAGTCTTCTTGAAAAGTGTCGATAACGCCTTATATATATCGTAATAAAGTTGTCATGATACTAACACCTTGCTTGCTCGGTTAATGTATCACGGTGACATTGTTACGCTATATCTAATCGTGACTTCCTTTTTTTAGAAGGTTTGGCTTTCATCGGCATTCAAACTAGTCTTAAATATATCTTGTCGAAGAACTGTGTCAACGTCACGTCAGTACTTGGGCCTTGTTAGTGTTCTAACTCGACCCATATATTTGTACGGTGTTGTCGCTATCTATTTTTAGGGCATAGGCTTGGTGGTAACAAAATTGAGTGGTTATTACATTTAGGTATATATATATATATATATATGGTGTTCCTTGATAAAGATGACTACATAACACTACATCTAGGATACACTGTCATATCATAGATTTCTCGTTTTGTTTTGAGTAGCTTGCAGAAACCATACACTTAGGGGTTACGCTAGCTGCACACAAACATCTGTTAGTAATGCCTAGAATCACAAAAATGGCTACTAAATCAGACGACCATGACATAGGAGAAACCCCTTTCACCACATTCTCGTTCAGTGGTCATAATTTGGCCCCTCTCTTCTCCCAAGTCAAAGATACAAAGCCATTAATTGATCATAGTGGAGAAGAGTCGGACCCTTCCAGAGAACAACAGAGGTTAGACCTAACAAAATTTTACAAACTCCTATATTATAATAAAGATCAAGTACTCGCAAGAGTCTTGGAACTAGGAGCTAAACTTCCGCAAGAGCGCGAAGAAGAAACAAAGGTCATTAACCCTAATTTAGGAGAACGAAGGTTCATCTTAGATATAGATAACCCTTTTGATGTGGGATACGCTTCCACTTCTAGGCCACATAAGGCCACTATCGAAGGAGAACCATCGCAAAAACCTCACTATAAAGCTTCACATAAAGTAAAAATTGAGCGTAAGGCTTCCCCTCCTCCAAAATTTGATGAAGAAGAGGACCCCTTAGTCAAAGAGGAGATCCTCCAAAAACAAATCTTGAAGTTGAGCCAGAAGTTAGCAAACTTAGGCTCTTCAAGAAGAGGCACGTACAAGGATAGACAAAAATAAACTTGGAGAATTTCAATTTGATCCACAAATAGACTATACTTTTAAAGCAACTCAGGTACAAAGACCAATGTCACCTACTAAGGAGCAACTCATTCAAAAAGAGTTACAATCCATGAAGAATACACTCACTACATTATAACAGGGAAATGTAGGCCAGAATAGGAAATATTCATATGAAGAACTATGTCCTTACCCCTTTGATAAGGACATGTTACAATAGCCTTTCCCAAAACACTTTATTATTCCCAAATTTGATAAGTATAAGTGCAAAAGTGATCCTCGTGATCATATAAAAGACTTCTACATGGCTTGCCAAGAGGTCGCATACAGTGACAATTTAGTAATACAACTTTTTCCTTGCAGCATAGGAGCCATGGGATTGGAATGGTTTTATGGCATACCCAAGGGCTCCATTACGACATGGCCCGTATTAGCAGAGAAATTTGTAAGGCATTACTCTTATAATATGGAAAGTGATATTACAATGAACGATTTGTGCAATACAAAACAAAAACCTAATGAGACATTTGCAGGGTTTTTACAATGATGGCATGGGTTAGCCAGTCGCTTTCCTTGTGCCTTGCCAGAAAAACAATTAGTGAGTATATTTGTTCCTAACTTGAACCCTGAAATAACCTTTTACTTACAGATGCATTGTGGCTCCAACTTCAAAGAAGTTATAGAGAAAGGCAACCAAATTGAGAAATCCCTCATTGTCAAAGGAATGCTTAAGTTTGTCGTTAAAAACAAACATGAAGCCAAATCCACAGACAAGCCCAAATTATTTAATAAGAATAAGCATGTTGTTGGTGATGGTATTACAAATTCTAAAAGAGTTCAAACTATACAGACCGGCCCTCTTTTAAAGCTTTCACAAGGGCCTCGTCCTAAAGCACCTACAAAACATACGTTCACGTCCTTAACAGAATCCTTATCTATCATCCTAAAATAATTAGATGACGCAAAAATGGTAGAGTATCCAACCAAAACAATACCATACCCGGAAGATGCTCCAAAATCGGTTTGGTTCAAAGATCATGAATATTACGACTTCCACCATGTTAAAGGACACAAAATAGATAGGTGTTTAAGATTGCGCCATTATATCCAAGACCTCATCGAGAAAGAAAAGATCGTTGTGGACTCTCCCCCTGAGTCTAGGAAAGGTCCAAATGAAAAAATGGGTATTTACAAAGAACCTTTTCCTAGCCATGCGGATAAAAAGAAAAGCAAACCAGATCAAGGGCAAACTTCCAACAACTATAGGACCACTACCTATGTTTATCCTAAAAATGATAGTCTGTATGATTCCCTCATTGGATGTATTAGCTCATCAAATGAACAGATCGCCACCATTCGAATATTAGAAAAGAGTTGCGTAGTAGGGACAAGACATACCTGCTTAATCATACCAGATCCTATTCTTATTCCTCGTGAAGGTCAGTTTAATCTAATAGAGCAGTTAGAGAAAACACCTACTAAGATATCTATTCTTGATCTCCTCAAAATATTTAACACCCATAAGAATATCCTATACAAGACTTTGTGTAAAATTCAGGGGTTTCCATAGATATAGACCCCACGAACCTTCAAGCCATGATTGCGTGCATGGACTCCAATGATCATATTACTTTTGATCATGCTACAATCTCGCATAACAACCCAGAACATAACTTACCCTTGTATCTCGAAGTGGTGGTTACCCGTTGCAAAATCAAGAGAGTACTTGTAGACGGAGGATCTAGTCTAAATATTTGCACTTTGAAGTTGGTTAAGCTGCTAGGTCATTCAGAAACAAAGCTAGGAGCTAAGACTATCACAATCACCACTTATGACAATGAAGAAAGAGAATCGGCAGGGACTATAGTGGTTCCCATGGAGGTAGGACCAACGTGTCATGACACAACGTTCCATGTCCTTGACTTGGACCTTCCATACAACATGCTCCTGGGGCGCCCATGGATCCATGCCATGTAAGCTATTCCATCAACTTTTCATCAGTGCATCAAGTTATGTCATGAAGGTTAGGTGGTTACCATTAGGGGCGACCTAGAACCATTCACACATTGTAGGGCGTTGCATAGTTTTTCTCATGCAACTTATGAGTGTCCTTCTACGGATGTAGTGGCCCCCCTACAAACAAAAGCTATGAAAAAATAGATAGATTCAGAGTCTCTCACGCCTTACAATCAAGAATTTCCTTCATTGGTCAACCCATTCTCTTCATGGGAGGCAACATCAGCAAAGTATGGCCCAGATAAGCCATTTACTCTTGAACAGGCTTTGTTGATATCAGACTTATCAGTATCCCCCAGGACAAGGGGCAAGCCTTATTTTCAGTTCAAGAGCACTCGCGAGTAATGTCCTAAATCGTTGGAAAAATTTGTCCATAGTGGTCTCCTATCTGAGGAGAAAATGCTAGAAGATCCTACCAGTAGAGTGCCAGAAGGCACCATGGCTTCATGCGATCAAGCACCTCAGTACATTAAAGGTCACCGCATGATGTTTATCATGGGCTATAGTGGATTTGGATGTGGCATTAATGCACAAGGCTGTCTAGAGCCTATTCCTATCCCTTGTTTTAAGCCTGATAAACATGGCCTTGGAATAAGGCCTCATGATGCTCTACCCTTTGAGAATGACGCCACCTCTTCTGAATGTGAGGAAGTTTCATCTCATTCTGATAGTGACGCAGATTCCCAATGTAGCCTCTATGAGGATCTTGTCTCCACGAACCTATTCCCAAATTGGTCGGTCCTTACCTTATCCGAATCCATTTCCTTAAACAAATATCAAGTAACCCTTGTATATCTTGAACTCATAGATTGGGATCAATAACTTCATGTGCCCCTAGATTTCTTTGAAAATGATGAGGCATTCACAAAGTTCATAGGATTCAGGGATTTTATTCCGGTTGGAGACCATAAGAAAGGATTTAAGATTCAGCTAGACACCTATGCGTACTTCGGAGAAGCAGAGATGTGTGGATGATTAAATAAGAAGGTTGTAAATAAGAATATCACCACTACTGAGAAAATTTGCAAAAAGGATAAACAGAAATCCCACAATGACAAACTCTTTGATAAACTCGTAGACAAACAGAACGAAGAGTCTAAAAATGAAATAGTTTATCCCTTCAAAGATTATCATGAGCTACCACAGGAGTTTGATCTTACTCTTCCTCCCGATCCTACATGGATGGAAGATGCTTCCAAAATGCTTGTTGAAGAAACAATCAACGTCAACATTGGCTCAGAGGAGCAACCTAGAATACTAAAGTTGGGAGCTTCACTCTCAGCTTAGGAACAAAAGATCTTTGTAGAGATCTTAAAAGAATACGCGAACATATTCACATGGACATATACAGATATGGTTGGTTTGGACCCAGAGCTCGTTGTGCACAATCTCGTTATGTACCCAAATGCCAAACCAATCAAGCAAAAGTTGTGAAAGATGCATCCTAACGTGGCGCTCTTAGTCAAAGACAAATTAGAAAAGTTGTTGGCTACTGATTTCATTAAACCTATTGACTATTCATAATGGATCTCTAACATAGTCCCAGTACAGAAAAAGCCTGTAGGCATCAGAATCTGCACTAATTTCCGTGACATTAACAAAGCATTCCCAAAGATGAATTTCCCCTACCTAACATTGACATGATAGTTTATTCCACTGTTGGTTATGAAATGTTGTCTTTAATGGATGGATTTTCAGATTATAATCAGATAGGGATCATAGAAGAAGATCAACATAAAACAATATTCATCACCCCTTGAGGAACATTATGTTACAAAGTCATGCCCTTTGGGCTAAAGAACGTTGGGACTACTTATCAATGGGCCATGACAATCATCTTCCATGATATGATAAGTGACATCATGGAGGACTATGTTGATGACATCTTAGCAAAATCAAAAAATAGAAAAGAACACCCGACAGTGCTAAGGTGTATTTTTCAATGTCTACGAGACTATAAGGTTTGCTTGAACCCTAAGAAATGTGTCTTCGGTGTTTTATCAGGAAAGCTCCTAGGGTTCATTGTTTCACAAAGAGGGATTTAAGTGGACCCTTCAAAGGTTTCAGCTATCACAGAAATGCCACCACCTAACTCTCAAGCAACTAAGGAGTCTGCAAGGGAAAATTCAGGCAATCCGTCACTTTATTTCACAATTGGCGGATAAGTGTCGCCCCTTTACCCATCTGCTCAAGAAAGATGTCACCTTCAATTGGGGACTTGACTGTCAGAAGGCCTTCGCACTACTCAAACAATACTTGGCCAACCCGCCTATACTCATGCCACCTACCCCCAGTGAACCTCTCCTCTTATACATTTCCGCTACCCAGTTTTCCATTGGTGCATTACTTGCCCAATATGACTTGGAACATAAAGAGAGAGTAGTTTACTATCTCAGCCACACCTTGATCGCGTATGATTTAAATTACCCCCAAATAGAAAAATTTTGTTTGGCCGTTGTCTTGACATTCCAAAAGCTTTGCCATTATCTCCTGAATAATAAAACCAAACTCATATCCAAAGTTGACCCTCTCAAGTACCTTTTATCCAAACCTACCCTTACAGGCTGAATGGCTAATTGGATCATTCTCCTAAGTGAATTTGATATCGAGTTTGTGAATCAAAAGTCTTTAAAAGGACAGGTGCTAGTGGATCAGTGGCAAAAGCTCCTCTCCCAGGGATGGAACCTTTGTGCTTAGATCTACTGGATGCATCTATGATGTATATTGAAGAATCTATGGAATGGCAGGTACATTTTGATGGATCTTTCACTTTCCATGGATCCGGAGTAGGAGTGGTCCTTTTCACGCCAATGGGTGATGTCATACCACGAGCATTCAAGTTGGGATTCCCGTGTATAAATAATATTGCAGAATACGAAGCACTCATTGCTGGCCTCAAACTAGTTATTACCTGGAACATCAGACAACTACGAGTTATTGGGGACTCTCGACTCATCATAAAATAGGTTAATGATGAATACAAGGTTAAAGATGAGAAGCTTGTTCCATATAAAAAGATGGTTGAAACCTTGAAGGAATATTTCACACAAGTTATATTTGAGCAAAAACCAAGGTCGCATAATAGATCCACAAGTGTTATGGCTACTATTGGGTCTCTCCTACACATGACACCTGAAGAAAGTAAGATGCCCTTTTTCGTAGAGCATTTACAAGTGCCTGCATATGATATGCCAGAGTCGTGTTTGGCATGTGAAATTGTTGGTCCTTTATCCCCTTGGTATGACCCTATCTTTCAATACCTACAAGATGGTACCCTTCCCCCAAGCATCACCCATTCTGAAAGG
The DNA here is from genome assembly GCA_019776745.2 of Taxus chinensis. Classification (NCBI taxonomy): domain Eukaryota; kingdom Viridiplantae; phylum Streptophyta; class Pinopsida; order Cupressales; family Taxaceae; genus Taxus; species Taxus chinensis. Next base: position 82,763,335 of record CM034153.1, on the reverse strand, counting down.
AAAGCCCTTATTTGCCACATAGCCCGTTATACCCTCCAAGGGGGCACCCTTTATCATCGTGGCTATGACGGGAATCTGCTTCGCTGTTTGGATGTTACTGATTTTATCCACACCATTAAAAAAGTACATGGTGGTATTTTTGGAGCACATACTAGTGGCATGGTCTTAGCTAAAAAGCTATTGAGGGTAGGCTATTATTGCCCTACCATGGAATCAGATTGTTGTAACTTTGTAAAGAAGTGTGAACTGTGCCAAAAATATGGAAACTTGATACATGTGTCGGCGCAAGCCTTACAACCTATTGTGATGCCTTGGCCATTCTCTAAATGGGGCCCGGATCTCATAGGGAAGCTCCATCCTTCTTCCTCAGATGGTCATACTCACATCATCACTGCCACTGAATACTTTACCAAATGGGTAGAGGCTATCCCTCTTACTTATGTCACCGGTGCACAAATTTCAAAATTCATCATGAACCATCTCATATGTCATTACGGGATCCCATCAGCCATTGTCATTGATAATGGTAAATCCTTCAAAAATAAAACAGTTAAAACCTTGTGTCAACGCTTCCATATCCAACTCAAATCGTCTACTCCCTATTACCCTCAAGGTAATGGACAGGCAGAAGCCACTAATAAAACCCTTGTATGGATTATGGAGAAAATGGTCAGTAAAACCGGCCATAATTGGCACCTACAAATACATCCCGCCCTTGGGCCTATCATACCTCCATCCACACTCCTACTGGTGTGACCCCATATTCACTTGTTTATGGCACTAAAGCCATCATACCTTTGGAAGTGGAGCTTCCCTCCCTGAGAATATCTCTCAGAGACTATCTTGATAAAGACAAGGACTACAGAGTTGCTCGCTTAGCAGAGTTAGAACTATTAGATGAAAAGCGTACGAGAGCACTCAACCACCTAAAGGTCTATCAAAACAAAGTATCTAGGGGGTATAACAAACACATCATTCATCGGGAATTTGATGTAGGAGATTTAGTTCTCAAAGAAAATCAGAAGAACACCGTCAAAGACAGAGAGAAGAAAGGAAAGTTCGAGGCTAACTGGCTAGGTCCTTATGTAGTGATTGTAAAATATGAATTAGGAGCCTATAAACTTGCATACTTAGACGATGAAGAGCTTCCAAAATCTATGAATGACATGCACCTCAAGCGGTTCTATGCTTAGGCATGACGAGAATATCAGATAAGAACTAAAAATTTGAAAAACAAAGAAAAAACAAGCAAAAAATGAAAAAGGTGAGAAAATAGTAAAGAAAAAGTAGGTCGTCCTCATGTGAAAACCACGCAATTGTGGCACAATGGGTAGGTCTTTGAGTGAAAACTAGTTTTTGGCACTCAAGGAAGATTCACTAGATGCAAGTTACTCTTATGGCAGGACGGGTAATCGTCACCACTTTTTAGGTATGACTTCCTTTGCTAAGTCTAGGAACCCTACTAGAGCTACCTTTGTCATACCGTGATCTAGTTTATTTACTCTTATATCTGCATGAAGGACATTACCTCTGTATGCTCCCATCTAATACTGACTGTACATGTACCATTATCACCTTCTCATACATACACGCGTGGCATTCTGCCTTTTGTATATTCCCACATCACGCTGGGGGCATCCATGCTTCTTTGTTCTTGTACATTGCTTTCAGAACATGACCTTGGAAAATACAAAAACATTTGCAAAAAAGATACACAAAAACCTAAACATTTGGATTTTTTCCCTTTTTCAAGGATAAAGCTACATTCATTTTCACAACATTATCTTAGGGAAACCTAGACAACAATGAAGACCGCAGCTGTAAAAACTTATCTTTTTAGATAAACCCAAAAACATTAGAAAATATATCAATGGTATCCCACAAAAACAAGGTAATGCTATAATTGCTTTTAGTTGTTGGTTTGTATAGTTTTGATGTACTTAGCCTGTTGAGTTGTTTGTTCTTTAAGTGGATCACGTGCTTACCTTATATTGTATCTTGTTTGATTTAATTGTGTATTGCATTACATTCATTTAGGAGCTCTCATACTTGTGAAAAACTGTTGTAGGATTCTTTGTTTGTTATGTGCATCTATTAGACTTCATTTTACTTGCTTAGATTGAGTACCATTTTTCTAACTTTTGTGTGTGATTGTATGTTGTATTTTGTTGTGTTGTTTGAATGTATATTTTTGTTTAGTTTTGTTAACTTTTGCTTGTATGTTTTGTATACTAGTTTGTTATCACATCTATCATATATCATTTCATCACATTTCTAACATCATTCACTACATTATATATATACAAAAAATGCTAAGTATTACATCATGCATGTATGCTAAGCTAATCATCACATATCGTATCATCAATGGGGGTAAGAGGGGTTGCACATAATCACAAATCTATCCCCCCCACACCAATATCATCTAGTATCATCCCAAGTGCTAGATAAATATCTCATAAATTTAAAAACATGTATTGTTATCTACAAATACATCATCAATATGAAAGCATGAAACAAACACATTTCTACATTTAAGGTATGTCACATACATAAAGGAAAGTGCAATCATACATCATAAGGCAATGTTCGTACACAACATAAATCACAATATGATATGTCAAAATGTCCATATATACATGTATAACTGTCTAAGTTAGTGCTCAAAATATACATCATCGATATAATATGGCATCAAAAAAGGGGCATACATAAAAAAGAATCAAGCTTTCATCACGAGGTGTCATCAAAATAATGGTACATACAACTATACATCAAAATCAACCTTCATAAGAGGCATGTATACAAAGAATCTGTACCAAAAGAGAGAGTAAGGGCTCAACCACAACTCTCACCCTCGCCAGGGTTCCCGGGTCCATGACCTGGTACACAGAAGAGAGGCGACTGTGATGGACCTGCATCAGGAGTACCACCCTGCTGTCTGTCTGGCTATTATCCAGCCGGCTGCGCTGTAATAGGCTGTCGAATTGATCTAACTGAATGGCCTGACCACCATGACCTCGAGCCTGTCATGCTCGCATCTAACTGCTAGAAAGATACCACTCGCTGAGTTGCCGGGACTACCCTGAAATAGGCTATCCTATAATATAAGGCCTCGCCACTGGATCTCATGGCATCCCGTATCAAATCAACATCTCCAGAAGCAAGGGCTACCTGTAGGGCAGCATCACGCTCACCTGTCACCCTACCAATATCAGCATGAGCCTATCTCAAGGCCACGGCCTCTCGATCTCTGTTTGCGATAATAACCCGCACCTGGGCCTGTGCCTAATCCCTTTGTGCCAGGTAGCCCCGTGCCTATGTCTGGATCTCATCCCTCTCGGTAACAACCATCTATACCTGAGTCTGAGACTGGTGTAATAAGCTCAATATCTAAGCCCCCTGTGTGGCCATCTCCCGAATCTGACTATGCCATAGAACACTGTCGCTACCCTGGGTGGCCTGTGCTCTAGCCTGATCCCTCTTCGATGTCAAAATCTGAACCTAGGCATGTGCCTGATCTCGCTCTGCTATAAGGGTGTGTACCTACACCCTAGCTGCATCTCTCTTTCCAGCCACCCGTAACTATACGATAATAGCTGTCTGTAACTACTGTTAAAGAGCAGCCAGCCACCCACCATCACTGCTACCCTCTGGAACATCGAGTGGCGGGGCCTGCTCTGGAAGTACCTACTGGAGAGGGGTGTATATCCCTGTTGGAATGCCTACTAGGGGAAACTCTATGTCCATTACCCTGTATACCTGTCTCGACCTCGGCCTGGGGCCCTGTCCCTATGGTTGTTGTACTGCTGGACCTTGTCCCTGTGGCTACTATATTGTTGGACCCTGTCCCCTGCCTCTGACATATCGGTGCGCGTCAGGCCCACCCTCATCATCATCATCACTATCAACACCACCAATGGCTCCACCCTTGTCACCACTAGGAGGCCCTACTGGAGGAGGTCTCACATCGGCGTTATACGCCGCTCTAGATACAGTCAAACAACGTGGAAGCACACCGTGATACCAGGGCCCGTACTCAAGAGTAGTGTCGGCATTTCTGATCTGTCTCAATGGTACCCACATAATAGGTGCCACCTGTAGGAAACTGGCCAGTGCTCTGTTATGAGTGATCTGTGGCCCCATATCAAAATGCTCTCGGGCTCTATGAGCATACCATCTATCTGGACCAGGAACATCTTGGGTAATGCCGAACTGCCTCTAGCACTGATCGACCCTGTATATCTCTCACATATAGTTATGGTTACCTAGAATGAAATGCTCTACGGTGGCGGTACTGAGCTTTAAGCCATCCTTAGGCCACTGGAAATGTCTATAAGGCCTCCAAACCATGGAAGCCTATCGTAGCTCATCTAGCTCACGCTGATAATGATATATGACCCCCATGTTGGGTCACACATCGTCCCCTGCCGGGACCCAACCCATTGTTGACGGCTCGTCAGGAGCCCAAACTCTCATAACAAATCTGGGTGACCGATGGCAATGTGGTCCCATGCCCAAATCTGCAGCAGACGAGTAGGTCTTACCGTCTTGTGACGGTAGTAAGTAATCAAATGAAGATCCCAATATAGATGTGCTAATATACATTGACCCCAGCAGTAGGTCTCTCCCTCCACCAAACCAAGAATCACTCCTAGGAGTCCAAGCGGAAATGAAGCACCAGTCTTGTTAGGGAGTAAAACTCCACTGTAAAAGGCCATCATGTAGACCACTACCAAGTCTAACTCTGGATCATCTATACATCGTGATAATCTAATGGACATCACACGCCGTGGTATAGTCGGGACGCCGAATAAATGTACAATATGTCACTAAATATCGGTTCATCGGCTCGTAATCTGGATGAGTTGACCCTGATTAGGGACCCGCATGATGCGTCATACGTCCTCCAGAGTAATGGTAATCTCCCTAGTCGGGAGCCAGAAACACTCACTCTCGCTGTGCCATCGCTCTGTTATGGCTGTCAAAAGGCCATGATCCAATGTAATCTATGGCATCTCCGCCACACGAGACAATCCTGTCACATATAAAAGGCTCTCTAGAGTCACTCTATCATCATCATCAAATTGTGCCTCTATAACAGTTAACCGACTGTAGTGCTCGTGAATATGCAGAACGGGTAGTATACGCTGCAAAATCAACACAAGTGTTAGGCACTTACTTACTTCTATCTATTTTTCTAAGGAAAAATGCTTCTTCAAAATCATCTAACTTACTAAAAATTCTTTTCTTCTACACATTTCTAGTCTATTCTTCTATACTTGGCTAGTTTTAGCAAGTTGTCTTTTCCCCCTTCATTCTAGCACCTACGCACTTCCTTTGGCACATGTGCGCCCTTACCAACGCATATGCGCCCTTACCGATGCATACGTGCCCTACCTCTTTTTTATCCCTTTGACACAGGCCACACAGGATGCCTACATGCCCAATGTGATGCCTACGTGTCTACCTTGACACGCATGTGTGCGCGTGACTATTTTACCCTCGCTGAGTGCATACACGCCCCTCTGATACTAATCTCCTTCCGAATGGGTACACATGCGCGTATCCGCCTCTTCCAATGGGTACACGTGCACGTACCTGCTTCTTCCAACAAGTACGCATGCGCATCCCTGCCCCTCGTGAACAGATGCATGTGCGCGTCCATGTCCATTTTGACGCATATGCGTGTGCGTACCGTCAAACCCACACACACGCCCACGCGCATGAGTCAAAAAGGTCCTAGCTATCCTAGAAAAGCCCTAAAAAGTACAATAAATGCAAAATTAACTTAAAGGGATAGGCCACTCACGTATGGTCTATCTGTTGGGTCCCATATGAACTCTAAGATGCAATCTGCACGTATCCTCCTACTTGGTATTCTCGCCATCTCACTCCAAGTCTATCGCTCTCACTCGCGGTAAAAATTCGCAAGAGCTCTGGTAGAAATGAATTGGACGTGATTGATTTACCGACCCTGGGTGGGTATATTAACCCATCGCGATGCCCCTGGGGCATGTTTTCTCCACCGTGATCATTCTAACCCTCTTCTATTTGTTGTGATAATTATTTTTGTATTAAAATAATTATTTTTACTAATTTTCCCACGTTGGGGCACTTTGTGCCACCCTGCGGTTTTTTTCTCCGTCACACTGAAATAATTTATGGATCTTTTAGGTGCCTTTTCTTGCATCTTCATCTACTTTTTATTTATTTTTCCCCATCATGGTAATTATTTCTTCATTTATTTTCAATAAATTCTTCCTGACCCATCTTTCTTCTTGTGGTAATATACCCTGGCTCTCTGGCAGCCTCGCTTTCCCATTACCGTTTTGCGCATACTTTTAGAAGATCTTTGATCTTTTGAAATTCTTCTAACCGATCAAAAATCTAAAAAAGAAACAAAAATCAGAAAAATATTTAAAACAACAAAAACATTGAAATTTCTTGGAAATGGCTTTAAACTCGGTAAACCGGTCATCTATGGCTGAAATTTTGAAATATTGTTGAAACAACGACTCGCGCATCGTCTAAATCCTGAATCACCTACACAAGCTATGTTGCTTACTTCGTTTGTACTTTGGGGCACTATCAATTGCCTAGTACTGTTTTCGTCGTGCGCATTGCTTTTTCACTGTACCCAAGTGTCCTCCATCTTTCCCCTTACATAATACACCTTGCTTGGGGCATCATTATTCACCCTTGTGGTTTATCTGAACATTTGGGACTACATCTTGATAACAAAATATTTGTGCAACAATCTTGAACGTTGTTGGTTTAAGTGTGTGTGATTGTACTTATTTCCCTGTTAGGTGATATTGTTTATTTCTCGTATTGCATTACATTCATGTATGTCGCATGGAGTTGGTCATTTTTAGCACAAGAAGGTTATTTGTATCTTGGCTTTTCATGTCATTTTACGCTTCCATCACATGTTCACATTTTAATAAGGAGTAATGAGGAGGATTCTAAGCATTATGATGATTATATATCAATAGCAATTGATTTATGGATAGCTCAATATCCCTCTCTCTTCTTGTTTCTCCTCTTCTCTGTACACTTTTCTTTTTGTTGTTTTCTTTTTTGATCGCCGATGGAGTTTCTTCATGACCCCATCGACACTCGAGGGGGCATCCGTCATCCTTCATCCTACTAACTTTTCTTCTACCCCTTCAATTTTTTCTACTCGTTTACGTTTGTCTACTTTCTTTGAAGTGACGTAGCTTACGTCACCCCAAAGAGGGGCAAATGTAGACACTTGTAGTTTGATCAATGCACTATTATTCCTAATATTGCACTACCTACTCTCCTCCTTGCAAATTGACAACACACCGTCAGTTAGACCTATCTAACTACCCTCTTACGACACCCTTTTGGTCGTATTTCCTCTTGTAGACCACCTAAACAGGTTGTTATAGCCTCGTTCTGATTACAACAGCTCCGTATACCCCTCTAGTCTACTTCTACCATCTTCCTAGACTATCAATCCATTTCATTGGATTGATTGGACCTCTCAAAACTCTCTCAGAACCCTAATTATCCTCTAAACAGGGTTAACTAAGTGTTAACCATGGTCAAACTCTTCTAAACATAATCAAATAACACTTTGACTTGCTAAAAGTGCTTTTTGGAATTTAGCATGCGTCCCACATGCACCCAAATCTCCCATTTTCCCACATAGAAAACTATAAATAGGGCTAGACCCCCTCCCTCATTTTCCAAGAATTCTCTCTTCTTCCTAGCATAGATTATAGCATTTTGTTTAGGCTTTTGATTTTATTTCATTTCTTCTATTTAGATATTTGCTTTGCTTTTGCATTTTACAATCAAATATGGAGTAAAAGGGAAGAACCATTGGCCTTAAAGCCATTAATGGGGAGATATATTTCTCTTAAAATACAAAACTGAATGCTTAGATCCTCTTAGGTTCATTATTTCAAGCTTTCAAAGAATAGAGGTTAGCTTCATTTGCATAGTTTGCTTGTTTATTTCAAATTAATGGATGCAAAGAAGAAACCATTGCTCATTTCTTATCACATGGTCCATTAATTAGATTGTTAAAAGCCTTTGGGGTTTCTTTAGATATTCTTACCCCAAATCCATGGCTTTTACAACTTTTCATTGAACACAGTAGATAGAGGAATGATGTTAGAAATCATGTTGCTCAACATGCTGATGTTGAGAGTTATGCATTAATAAGTAGCATAAAAGAACCCGAGAGAGGTGAAGCACTTGTGTTGAAGCCCATATTGTTGAAACCCATGAAAGAAGAAGATGTACTCATGCAAAAGAAAAATCTATTCAAAACCGTTTATGTGTTTAGAGGTAAGTATTGTAAAGTCATGGTTAAAAGTGCTAACAATGATAATCTTATCTACGAGGAAATGGTGAAGAAGCTCATTTTGAAGAAGATTGTGCACCTAAATCCATATAAGGTGTCATATTTTTTGAAGAAACGTCGATTACTTATGAATGAGTAATGTAAAGTGTGCATTAAGATTGATACACATGACGATTAAGTCATGTGTTATGTAATGTTTATAGATCTTTGTCATGTGTTATTGGGAAGACCTTGGTAGTATGATAGGAAAGTGGTTCATGATGGTCGCACAAACACTTATAAATTGGCAAAAGACAAACGAAAGTTCCCTTTGAAGCCATTGAAGGATTCAATCGTAGAGGTGGAGAGGAAGTCTACAAGCATTAATAGTTTAAGGGAAGGAATTTCTGAATGTGGTAAAGAGGGATATAATGTGTTTTGCGTTTACATTGAGGTTGGCACAAAAAATAGGGGAGTGCACATCCACGCAAATAGAGGAGATCTAGAAAAATATGAGAGATGATTGGTGAGTATGTCAATATCATGACAAAGAATATTCTAGATAGACTACCACCAACACACAATATATGTCACCAGATGGACTTGATGTCAAAAGCAAGTTTGGAAAATAAATCCACATATAGGATAATGCTTATGGATAATGAAGAGACGAGGATTCAATTGCAAGAATTGATTGACAAAGGGTTCATTAGAGATTTTTTGAGACCATACACAATATTTGTTGTATTTACACATAACAACGAAGGAGAATGGTAGGTGTGTATTGATTCTGAGGCCATCGACAAGATTACAATCAAGTATAGGTCTATGTTTCCACATATGAATGACGTAATGGATTGTTTAAGTGGAGTAAAGTACTTCATAGAGATTGGTGTGAAGAATGGATACCACCAGATCATAATCAAACATGGAGATGAGTAAAATACCACTTTCAACACACAATATGGTTTTTGTAAATGGTTGGTCATGTTGTTTGGGCCAGTTGATGCACTAAACGCATTCTTGTAGTTGATGAATGAAGTGTTGAAACCATTTATGGGAAAAAAATCATTATTTATCTAGACGACATTCTGATTTTTAAGAAATCATAAGAAAAACACTTTATCTATTTGCGAAAAGTGTTAGAGCATATGCGAGTGGAGAAATTGTTGGTTAACTTAAAGAAGTGCAATGTCATGAACATGATTTTCTCTACTTGAGATTTGTGATATCTCATGAAGGCTGGAAGATGGATCTTGAGAAGGTGTGAGCTATTGTGAATTGGTTATCACTAAGAAGTGTCATGGGGGGGATAAATTTTGGGAACTTGCAAGCTTCTACCATAAGTTCATCAAATGAGTTAATGAGACTTATGTAGTAGTCACATAGGTGATACAAAAAGACGTGAAAGAGTTTGTGGACCATGAATAAAGTATGAATTTTTGGAGTTGAAGCAGAAACCCACAAAGCAGCTAGTGTTGACTTTGACCAATTTTTTTAAAAATCTATATTAGGTAGATTATGATGTTAGTAGAGTAGTATTCAGATTGGCGAAGAGTCAAAAAGGGACACCCATGGATCATGTATTTAAGTGATAAGTTGAATGACACATGGAGAACGTACAATGTCAAGAGTTTTATGCCATTGCGTAAGCTCTAAAGAAGCGAAGGCACTATTTGTTGCCTAAAGTGTTTGTATTATACATGGACCACCAAACACTACAATCCATTAATAGTCTAGGGAAATTGAATCAAAGACACGTGAAATGAGTTGAGTTCCTATAGAGCTACTCATTTATCTCGAAGCATAGGAGTGGAAAATCAATTTACGTTGTAAATGTGTTGAACAAAAGATGTTTATTGTAGACTTAAGATGAAAGTGAATGTAATAGGGTTTTAGGCTAATGAAGGAACTCTGCAAAGAGGATAAAAACTTTGTAGAAGCGCGGAAAGCATGTGCATAAAAAAAGAGCACCAATCACACCCTTGTTTAAACTACTTCCTACATGAGGGGTTGTTGTTCAAGGGTACAAAGTTATATGTACTGTAAGGATCAACGAGGGATAATTAGGTCTAAGGGAAACATCCCAAAGGAATACCAAAGCACTTTGGGATAGATAAGACATTGGCACAATCGGGTGAGAGATATTATTGGCCTTGAATGGCTAGAGATGTGTGTAATTATGTGTAGAGATGTAAAAAAATCCAATTTGTAAATGGAAAGAGTCATAACATAAGGTTGTATAAACCATAAATGGTACTTGAGAGACCATTAGGACATTTGAGTATGGACTTTGTTTTGGGAATTCCCATAATGGAGAGGGATCATGACTCTATATATTTTTTGTGGTGGATAGATTCTTGAAGATGGGTTATTTCATTGGTTGTAAGAAGACATGTGATGTTACCCATATGCAAATCTGATTTTCTAAAAAGTTGTGAGGTTGCATGGATTAGTCATTTTTAGCACACATTATGGAAGATACTCAATACAAAGTTACAGTTTAATTATGCAGATCATTTGTATGTGGATGGTTATATAGAGGTTGTCAACCAAAGCCTTATCAATCTTTTGACATATTTGGTAGGGGAAAAGGCAGTAACATGGGATGTTATTCTTGTGTAGGTAGAGTTTGCATACTATAACTTTGTTAACAAAAGCATTCAAAAATCACCATTCCAGATTGTGTATAGGATGATTCCCGGGGGAACCGTAGAGCCAAGGGAATTTCTATACGAAAGAAGGAAAGAGTTCAGAAGTAGAGGACTTCACACAATATATAAAGGAGTTGCATGTTCAAGTACACAAATAATTGGATCAGATTAAGGCACGATACAAATAACACACATACCACCAAAGGAAACACTTAGATTTTAACATGGTAGACTTAGTTCTTATGCACCTAAGGAAGGAGAGGTTCCTACAACAAACATATGAAAAACTCAAGTGGAAACATATTTTACCGTGTAGAGTCCTAAAGAAGTTTGCGATGAACACACATGAGTGAGAACTACTAGAAGTAATATTATCTCAATTATCAACATTATCAACTTATACACATATTATGAGGGGCAAGCAAGTAGAGAAGAAAACCATGTAGAAGTAGTTTGGATATTGTTTTCCATTTTTTCCCCCTGAGTAAAAATGAACAACGAGGGTCAAGCTAAAATTGTCAAAGTTGGTGTATAAAATTTTTCGGAGTTCTTCTATACCTTCATGGTGCCTAAGAAGGATCTTCAAACATAGCTCAGTTGAGCCTAAATCAACATATAAGTGCATTAATGCAAATTAAAATCATTTTACTAGGCTTGTGTTTGAATTAGGTAAATTATTACAAGCTCTCGAGCTCAAACTTGGAACATTGTTTTTTCCAGGGTTAGGGAGCTAGCTAGGGTTATGGTGAGTCAAAAATCATGATGGCTTGGGGCCCATTAGTATACCTATATCAAGTGAGTTGTTATAAAGGAAACAAAGATGGTATTAGATGGTACCGAGCTAGCACATGACTTATTTCGTAGCCCAATTTGCTCGGGCCCTCATGTTAAGTCTCTTCCAGGAATAACTCAGTCGAGATATGAACGAGCTCAGCAAGTCTTAGACATGTTGGTGAAGTAACCATAAACGAGCTCAAGTGAGTCGAACAAGGACCAACACAAAAGAACGAGCCCTAATGCAAATGGAGTTCGATGGATTTCTCAGCTTAGAGGTTCGAGTTAAGTAAGAACTCGGTAGATCATTGAGACATAACTCGCTATGGTGGAGTTTTTGGAAGATCTCGTCCTTTACCATTTTCACGACTCTCAATGAATGGTCAAGTTCAAGATGGAGACGACTTGTGTAGAGTGTCGGATTATGGCTCGGGCGAGTCATCAAATAACGAGTGGAGCATGTTTTGGTTTAGTAAACCAAATAGCAAATGGAAATGAGCTCGCAGAGTCCAGCAAAAAATAGATGGAATGAAGTTGAAAGGGATCAAGCAAGTTTGGAAGTGAATTTCTCTAGACCAAACTAAAGGAGCTCGCCATTCATTGTAATGAGATCGCAGAACTCAGCTGAATAAGGTGATCGATCCACACAGTTGAGTAAATAGGAATAGATCATATCGATTCACAATTTCAAGTGGAGCCCATGTGAGTGTACAACTCGTGGAGCAACTCAGCTTGAAGGATGAAACAAAGCTTAGCGATGAGATCATGTGAAGAAGTTGTGTTCAACACGGTGGGAAACATGAAAGTAAGCTCATAGGAGACCAAGCTCAGTGCCCAACCAATGTCGAGTTGAATGATGAATGAGTTAGGGTAGAGAAGATAACATGAAGCCGAGCTCACAGGGTTCTTAGAGGATGAAGTGAACTGGTTTCGGGGAGACAAACTCATGGGAACTATGTAGAGTGGAGCTCGGTGAGTCCTTCAAGTTGGTGATGGCACGATTGAAGTTATTTGGAACACAAAACATTGGATACTAGCTCAATTTGGTGATCCCTAGGATAACAAGTCTGTTGAAGGAGAAGTTTGGGTTGAGTTCCATTATAGCTCGACGGGATCGAACAAAGCCAAAATGCATACAGATTCAAATACGTGGACAGACAGTGCAAGTTTAGCCACATGAAGAGGAGCTCGATGACATCATTCAGAGTTATATGGAGAGCTTGGTGGATCCATGAAGGATTTGACTCGTGGATGGCAGCGATGGAGTGAGTTATGTTTCAGGGAGTTGTTTTAGAAGCACCACATTTTAGACTTTCAGACAATTCAATTTCAGTGTTTCGAAACTTGGATGTTTTTGGGCTTTCAGAATATTTCGGTTTGAAACTCGCACTATGCAAGTTAGCAAATTTGGGGGAAAAGTTCTGAAGCCCAAAACTTCAAAATTTAGAGTTTTGGGTTTTTGGGAATCGGAAGTTGCAAAGTGGTTGAGTCGATCAAACTCTAAGTCCGAGTTAGTCGCCGAGTCATTGGGAGGCCTGAATCTAATGCCGAGGTAGGATCGTGTTGCATGTTGAGTTCATTGGTTAGCAAAAAGGCAAAGCATTCAATGAAGAGCTGGATAGAGTGTAGATCAACTGACGAGTTGATAGAAGATGGTCGGCATATGAGAGTCTGGGAGCTTCCAATGATGGATTTGATGCGGTGTTTGTACTCGCAAAGAGATCAAAATTTTGAGATATGATAACTGGTGAGTGTGGATAATGTGAACGAGACGGGTCTGAGTCAGTGATGACTGAGCCAAGTTGAGCCATAAAATGGAACAATGCATGGAGTGGCTCAGAAACAAACCCTAAAGAGCTTTGCTTGGGAGGAGTCGAGTTGAGACCGAGTCACTTGGCGGTGAGATTGCAAGTAGAGCTCATAGAGTTGATCCATACAGAGCAGATAACCGAGAGTTTCTAAGAGTAGGTTCACGGGTCGATGCGATGGTGGTGAACTCGGTGCTCGATGAAATATGCAAAGATAGCTCGGTCAAAATGTTTGGGAAAGAAGAGCTTGGTTTGTGAGTGGAGCTTGGTCAATGGAAAATCTCGAACGAGGATGTCGGAGCACATGAATGATGGGCTTGGGAATGGAGCCCAAAAAGAATGAGAAGAAGCTCAATGGGAGTTATTTGGCGCATGGAGATCGACCAAGACGTTGGAGGGAGCTTGTCTCTCCTAGAGGGAAATTCAACGAAACAAGGAAGGCGATGTGGCCCAAGTACTAGGCGAGTCGGCGGTGAGCTCAATGTTAACACAGATCGCTTGGTGGACGGTTTGATGAGTCTTGGTCATGAAGATATCAAAGGCACAGATGCGGTGAGCTCGGTCATTGCACTCAAATGAGGGATATCTCGATGAATATCAAACAAAGTGATGGACGAGAGAGCCAATCTTGAAGCTTGTTGTTGAAGATGTCTAAGTCAGAAAAATAACAGTTGCAGAGGCATTCGAACAAGCAGTAAGTTGTGAAAAGGAATAAGCTTGGTTATTCAAGGTAAATATGAGCTTGACAAACTCATGAAGAGGTTAGCTTGCCATTTGATGTTAATGTTGTGACATTGTGGGAACTCGGAGTGGGGTCATGAAATCAAACCAAGCGAGCTTGTGGGGGTTGCATGGAACACATGAATGGAGCTCTTGGTAAGTTGAGACTGAGCGGGTTTGGCCAATGCAAGGTGAGCGATAGTCACATCATTGGAGTGAAACGTCGATGGAAGAGCTTGGTTCCACGTAAGGGTAAAGGAGCTCGATTCTTGTAAAAGAGCTTGGTTTCAATTAATTTGGAGCAAGTTAGCCAACAAAGAGCTCGTGTTGTGAGAATTCGCAGAGCAAGCCAAGCCTTCATGATGCCAAACTAGCTTGATGTAGCGGTGGAGGAGTTCATCCGAGTGAGCTCGTGCAGAGTAATTTTGGGCTCGTCAATTTGGATGCGGCAATGCAAAGTGGATCGGTTGCGATGAAGGCTGAAGGAGCTTAATCCCAACTCGGTGAGTTGGCTCAGCGAGCTAACCCCCGAGTTGGGTTATTTTGTGACCATTTCTCATTGACCCCCTCCTCTAGTCAAATTAGTCAACGGGGGGTCCCACCATTAGTCTTTAATTAATTTAATATTTTTATTTAAATATTTTAATAATAATATTTATTATTATTATTTAAATATTTTAATAATAATATTTATTATTATTATTTAAATATTCTTTTAATTAATTAAGGAGAACTAGGTAACTGGGTATTAATGGCACATGATGGAAGATTCTCAAAGTGGTTGTAATAAATACATTATGTGCCTTCCATTTAGGAAGGGAATTTATGAGTCCATCTCTCCTCTCTCTCATATGCTTCTATAAATGTAAGTTGGAAGCTCATTCCAAAGGGTTCCAATAGGTCAGACAAGTTGGACAATTAGATACTTTCCAAGCTTCCCCTCTCTTCACAAGCTAAGAAGCTGTGAATTTGCAAGGTCTCAAGCCTTTCTTCTCAAATTGTAATGACAACTTATGCCTTTTCCCTGATGTAATGATGCACCATGCAAGTGCTTGAAGTAATGGAAATTATGTTTTGTGATCAGCTATATGTCCTGTCATAATTTTTCTGCTTCTATTTACCTCTCTAATGTTTTCAGGTGAACTGTGCAACCATGGTTTCCTTTGTAAGTTTTAGAGGCCATTGTGCTTATCAAGGAGTGAAGTATTGTATGTAAAGTGGGTTTGTAATGCATGTCATTCTTTCTCATGATCACCCCTCTTCATCGGCAAGACAGAAAGTTGTCTAGCAACACCCTTTCTTGGTACATCACCACTTCTAGTATAGGTTTTATTTCTTTGCAAATATCTTTCCCTAATCCCTTGAAATATTAGCATAGGTCTAGTTAGCCATTTATCTTGCATTAGAATTAGTGTTGTGTTTAGTTTAGGAAGAGGAAGTTGGCCTTCTCTGCAGGTTCACCTCGAGCCCAAGTCCCACAACTCGAGAGGTGATCCCATGTCACCTAATCACACCGAATGTCCTGTTCACTTTCAGGCCATTTTGGGGGTGCAGTGATTTACCGATTACAGAGATGCCAACTACCAAAGCAATATTATTCATAAGTTGAGTGCATTTTAGATGAATGCGTAGTGAAGATACCTAAAAGGGAACACAAAGAATATTTAGTACATTGGAGAGGTATAGATGTCTAAGACACATATTGCCTCAATGAAGTGGAGATGACAAGACTTGACCATTGTATTGGATACCTTTAGAGTACCACTCAAACAGGGAATCAAGTTTCTTTTACCCCATGTGTATGATGCAAGAAGATTCATGTTTATGTACAATCATTACCAACCAAAAAAACTTAGTCTTAGTTACAAATAAAGTTTTGCACAAATGTGTAATGCCTTTAACACAATCATGTGTCACTCTAAAGCAAGCTACAAAGTTATCTCCTTGAAATATTTAATTTTCAGAAGTCATATAAAATTATGGAAGTCATGTAACACTGCGGAAGCTATATAAAATTACAGATGCCACACAAAATTGGAGAAGTTACGCAACATTATAAAAGTCATGTGATATTGCGGAAGTGGCACAAGCGTTTTTATAGCTATGGAACACTGGGGAATGCCACACAAGCTTGTTTGATGTCATGAAAGCTTATATAATTTTTGACCTATTGAAGAAACACAACACTTTTCCAAATTATCGATGCTTGCTTGAAGTTGTCAATAATTCCTAAATTACAAATGTCATTATCACGTCATTAGATGCTATCAAAAGCTAACAAAGAAGAAATGATTGGATATGCACACCTTAAGTGCCTATCAACATCGCTATAGTCATCAACATGCATACATGGACCTTGATGTGTCCTCCACAACCAAAGATAACTTAGTTAAGCTCAATCAGGCAAGGGGGACATTTTGGAAAAATCAATGACCAACTATGGACACATGGGAACATATTATTCTAGGGATCTTTACTCGCATTTGGTATCTTTACCTCCTACCTTTGTACATCTGAATTTTATATATAGAGGGGAGTTTATCCTTTACAAGGAATATTTCATATTGTAGAGATTATTGGATCTAACATGTCTTTAAAGTATGAGATTTTGCTTTAGATTATTGATTTAAGCCTTGTGTGGTTCTGTAGAAGCATAGAAGGGTTTCTAAGATCTTGGATTTCTGAGTATAATTCTTGCATAGTATCATTTCTAAGACTTTCATTGTGTTGTAAGTATATTATTCCTTAATCCGTAATTCATTCCTTGTAAATGAATAGAAATATTTTCATTATTTCCGTTTTAGATGTCGAGCTCAAGCTCTTGTGTTTATGAGGTCCACTCCCATAAGGGATGTGCAGTGTAAGTGTCCCTTCACTAAGAACTATAGAAACCTATAATTTTGACCAAACAATTTAAATACTTAAATTGCACTAATTATATCCTTTCCCGCAAATTGACGACATATCGTCTATATCACACATTTTTTCTTCTATCGTCATTAATTAACTACATTACGCTAGTTAATTGACCCTTCTATCCATCAAAGATGACAATTAATGAACTTACGTTAATTAAACCCCTTTCTACCTGAATTATTTAATTATTCTTAATTAATTAAGTTTCCTCTTCTACTAGATCAATAAGTCACCATTTATTTGATTTTAACCACCTTTGTTTCAATAAGTCAATGGCCAACTCTGTCTCCCCATTGACTTTAACCACGTGGTGAGTTGGCACTACTTGGAGATTGACCCTTTGATTTCACTTCCAAAATGGCACCGTTAAGGCACTTGGACACCTCTGCCAACCCACCCATATTTAGTTAATTTTAACGATCGACTCTTTCTCTTTTTTAGTCCTGGGACACGTGTAGAACTGGTGCAAGTTTGAGAACTGCCCCCAACTTTGACTCTTGATGCTGCACTGATGAGGCATGTGGCGCTGTCTATTGAAGCTTTCATACTTAGCTGATTTTAGCTTGTTTTACCTTCATTTTGATCTTGGGACACGCGAAGAGCCTGTGCTTATTTGAGGATTGTCCCTTTGGCCTTAGCCCCGGAGTTGCGTCATTTGGATGCCTGGAGGCTTTTGTTGTTGCTTGAAACATGGCCATGTCGTATCCAATTAGAAACATCCACATACTACCCATGGATTCTAGCGAAAAAATTAACGGGAAAGATACACCTGTCATTCCCGACTGCGGGAAGAAAAATAAAAAGAAGGGAAGAAACTTCACCATTATGCCCGACTTTTAAATTGTTCTCCATGAATGGGAAAATTGCAAACAATGCTAAGCTCGACGCGATGCAATAATCCAAGGAACAAACTCAAAATTTTGAAACTTGACTTCAAAGGAGGGGAATTTTGAGGGCGACAATAGCTGGTTCTTTCTGGGGATGACTTGGCTTGAAACAAAGACACAAGGCAAGATCAAGAATTGTAGATAACTCCGGGAAAGAGGACAAGTGTCTTATCTATTGGGCAAAGGAGTTAAAAGCAAAACCAATACAAGGCAACACACACAAGACGAGAGAATAAAAAAACAAACGAAAAGGGAAGAACAAAAATGAAACACAAAGGAACAACCCAAAACCAAAACACTGTACAGAATATACAAAAGGACCACCTAGTCACCCAGGACTTGAACAACTTTAGATAATGCCCACTATAAGGAAGTGGGAGAGGAGATCCATCCATGTAATCCAGATAAAAAGAGTTATCTCCAACAAAATGTTTGATTCTAAAAGGACCAAGCCAAAGAGAATCAAACTTACCATGGCTTCCTCGTGGCTCATGTCTTTTGTCCTAAAGCAGCACAATATATCAGACTTGGAAAAATCTGGGTTTGGATTTCTTGTCAAACAAAGCCTTCACTTTCAACCGATGAGCTACTATCGTGTCAACTACTTACAATTTGTCCTCATCAAGCTTCTGAAGATACAAAATTTTATTATCCAAAGTGTTGGTATCCAAATTCATTCTCCTTTTCAAGCTGAGTAGAAACACAAATTTGATAGGGTGCTTAGAGGTAGATAGATCATAGTGTGTGTCATTTTGTAGTTGGGGATGAGATCTAATTGGCCCTTTGTTACTTTTGTGGAGAGATGGATAAAACCTTTAAGAGGATTTGACCTGTTCTCACTACTTTAGGCCATGCCTCTTCAACCAGGGTGAGAGGACCCTTATTGTAACCTCTGTTTGATGAAGGAGATGGAGATATCCATCCTTTACACAGATTCTATGAAGAGAACCTTGGGAAAATATGGTCAATGCTCCATGATTTAATCTTAAGAGTTGTCACTTCTAAATGATGGAGATATTTTCAACACAAGGCTAAGGTTACTGAAGAAATTAAGAAATCCTGATTGTTCTGCATATTTTTGCAAGTAGATTTTGTTCCTATGTTGACACACAGGGCAGAAAGGGGTAGTTTAGGGTGGATCAATGGTTTTTAAATGATTTTGGTGGAAGATGAAGCAAGACAGAGTTGATTACACTAGATCTTCAGAGGGACTTTACAACAATGAACAACTTCAATGACAGAAAGCTTCAAAATAGTTAATATGTTCCTTCAACCAGAAGGTGTGCTATAATGGAGGCATAGGTCTTTGAGACTCCAACATGAAGGATCAAATTGAAAGACTCAATTAAACACTAAAATTCTTGATTAATCATGCTTAAGGTACACCTAAAGACTTACAGACAATCTTTATCAGCAAATGACAGTGAATTGATTTTAAATTTGTTTATCTCATCTAAGATGAAGGATCTTCTTGAAATGAAATTGCAAATACCATTAAACTATCACAGGGAAGAGATCCTATGTATTTCATAAAAATTTCAGTGTAAGATTGCAATAGGAACGAAAGAAACTATTTGCAGAAATTCTGAAACAAAACAAACACAAAATTGCTAGAGTTTAAACACAAATTAATTCCAAAATTGCTTATATTCATCAACAGGGGAAAGCTTCGAGAGAAATCTCAGTGTTTGTCAATGGCTATACATTTGTAACCAACTTGACACGATAGAAAATCTAACACATAAGAAAATAACAGGTAATCTTGGCTTTGGCCTCTCGGGAAGACGACTTTCTCAAAAAAATTCTAAAGAATTCAAACTTTGACCATTTGCAACAGTATTCTCATTGCATTTATACACTTTTCTCACTCAATTTCCCCCCCTAAAAGAGAAGAATATTTGAGGGACCTTTTCTTGTTACTAATTTGTCTCAAACAACGACGTTTGACAAATTCAGATCCAAAATCTACCAGGTGGACCGATTGTGAACTGATCACGTTTCTTGGGCTCTCGACTAATGACTAGGATGTCATGCCATAACTTTTCAAGAGTCCTTTTAATCATTTTGATTCTATCATGTGAGAAATCCCCTTTTTAATCATTTTTCAGAGTCTCTACATAGCTGGACTTGACAGGTCATCCCCTTTTGCTTTTGAGGCAATGCCTTTTTCACCTTTTGCGCATGCACTTTCATCATTTCATCCTTTTCCCCTCTTTTTCCTCTACCATTTCTGCCCCGCATCCCTTTCCTCTGGTAATTCCCACTTTTTTGAGTGCCTGAGTAATTCCCACTTCAAAATATTGGCCTTAATGATCCTTGGACTCACAATTTCAGTTTTGAATCCATTCAATGACACCTTACTGACAGAGACGACAAATAATTTCATCAAATAACGATGAAAAATAATGTGTATATGCGTCTCGAAGAGTCTTGGAGCAAAAACGGTAGAAAAAAAGGTCAAATGCACAACCACCATTTATCCTACCCCTTTTCCACTTTAAATCGTAGCCGTCCACGTGTTTCCTTGGCGCAATTGCAAAGGAGAAGCACAGAGGCAAGTCTCGAACAAGCGCGAGCCTTCCACGTACCCTGGGCTCAAGAGAAAATGCCTTTTGGCCTTTGAAAAGTCTTGGTGAAAAAAGGAGCTAGCAGGAGCCTCCATGTGTCCGAATGGCGCATTTTGATATGGTCCCCAAAAGTAGAGACCCCAAACAAACGCGGGCTCAACATGTGTCTCAATCCCGTAGAGTCTGTTAAAAATTTGAAGGTTCAGAAAAAGGAGCCATGTGTTTAAGGTTCGAGACCGTCTCCTTCGACCATTGAAAAGTCCAAGTAAAAAGGCAGAGAGAGTAGAATCCTAAGTGTCCTTCTAGTGCTTCTTCAAAATAAAACTCAGGGGCCGGTCCCCAAACATGCGCGGTCCCTACACGTGTCCCATGCCCTTTAGAAAGTTGCTTGAAAAGTCTAAGTAAGAGAAGGCCTGGCGGAAGCCTCCACGTGTCTTTATGGTGCAACCTCAAGGTGATGGCCAAGAGTGGAGACCCTAAATGAGCGCAGGCCCACCACATGTCTTAGGACTTAGAAAAATGCTTTAAAAAGTTTAAGTACAAAGCGGAGCCGACAGAAGCCTCCACATGTCGCCCTATCACAATTGTTAAGGTGGGACCCTGAGGCAGATCCTCAAATGAGCACCAGCCCACCACATGTCCATGGCCCACCAAAACTGTACTGACTGCATGAAATTTTTTTCTAAGTCTGGGAAAGGCAGCGAAATCCTCCACGTGTCCCCCTAACACAACTCCAAGGCCAAACCAAAAGGTGAATTTTCAAATGAGTGATGTTCCTCCATGTGGACAAGTTTTGGGTTGAAGCGAGCCTTAGAGTTTTTAAAGTGCCTCGCCAAGCCACATCTAACCAAAAGGGCCACGTTTACATTGATGCAGAGATGAAAATTTGACAGGGAAAACTCAGCCATCAAACCATAAAAATGCAGGAAAACCACCATTCGAGTCCGGAGATGAATTTTTCTTCAAGGACAGAGAATTTGGAAATGTTATAAGTTTCAAACATGATCCTCTGAGCTACATCCAATCATGTTTCCTCAAGTATTTGGGACAAAAATGACAGGGACAACAATATGTGACAGTGGAAAATGGAAGGAATGGAACAACCGAGTTTTATGCCCAATTTATAGACTCCTTCAGATGGACAGAGAAACGAAAAACAAATTCTAGACCTTTAAGTGATCCTCGACCAAGGAAGGGACTGATCATGGCAACTAAATGGAAGACAGAGTCTTCAAGCACCAACACAGGGAGATAGAAAACATGACATAGGCCACAAATTGAGGAATTTCAATGACAAACGGGGCGAGACTAATTTGAGCACCAACACAAAGAACTATTGAAACTTGAACCTTCATTGGTTTTCATCAGATGCAAGGCTGGCAATTCCACCGTGACTGGCAGTTGAGCTTCCACACCATACACCCCATGGAAAGGAGACATTCCAATTTCTCTCTTAGGTGTAATTCTATCAGCCCAAAGTGCATCATATAGATTCTTATGCCAATTCGTTTGAGAATCATTTACAAGCTTTCTAACTATGTTCACCAAGTTCTTGTTTGTTGATTATGTCTGTCCATTCCCTTGGGGGTAGTAATCTGAAGAATGAGAAAGTGAGATCCCATACCCATAACAGAAGTCCATCATCTCAGCAGAAGAAAAGTTGGAAGCACTATCGGTCATAATTTTGTTTGGGGTCTCAAACGTGATCAATATGTTCTCCTTAATGAAGTTGAAAACTACCTCGGAAGTAGTGCTCTTGACTGGGATGGCTTCCACCCACTTGGTGAAGTAATCTGTGGCAGTCAACACATGGGTATGTCTAGCACTAGAAGATGGGTTAAGAGTTCCAATGAAACCCAATCCCCACTATTGAAAGGGCTCATCAATCACTACTGGATTTAGTGGCAAAACAACCAACTTAGGTCTTCCAACAAACGTTTGACCTGCTTCACATTTACCAACCCATTTTGATGCATCTCTGAATAGAGTGGGCCAATAATAACCAACACAAAGTATTTTATGAGCTATTACAACAGAGGAGAAATGACCTCCACAAGCCTGGTCATGAAAAGTAGAGAACAACTTCTTTAGTTGCTCCTTGTCTACACACTTCAAAAACCTTCCATCTATGCCTCATTTGAACAAAGCATTCTCCCATAACACATATTGTGTAGACCTCAATTTGATGGCTCTCTTTTCTTTGGCACTCAAGTGAGATGGACACTCTCTATAGGTCAGAAAGTGAGCAATGTCAGCATACCACACATCTGTCAAGCTGAGGAACAAAACAACAGGGACATCAACTCCGTCTTTGGACAACTCCTTGACAACTCCCTCAGTAATGAGTTCACACAGGACCTTACCTAGAACCAAAATTGTTGGCCTGATATCAAGATCATACTCTTGCACCTTTGCTACCCAATTACCTCTCTTGGTTCCAAATTCTTGTTGAGTAAGAATGGATTTGATTTTTGTATCATGCACTAGCACCAAAAAATGAGAATTAAGGATGTAAAACCTAAACTGCTTGACAACTTTGACAACTACAAAAGCATGTTTCTCCATCATGGTGTACTTCAGCTCGTGAGTTTTCAAGACATAACTCATGAATGCAATTGGGAGCTCATGATCTTCATCATTCTTCTAGGCTAACACAACAGCTAGGGTATTTTCAGTGGCATAACAATAGATAATGAAATCTTTTCTAAAGTCAGGGCATGCCAAGATTAGAGTCTTTGCAATAGCCTATTTAATGCTCTCAAATGATTTCTTCCCTTTAGAGGACCAACCAAAATTTTGCTTCCCTTGCATCATGTGAGCAATTCTCATAGTAAGTTCTACAAAATTGGGGATGAATCTCCTTAGGAAATTGATCTTACCGAAGAAAGAATGGACACCTTTCTTACTTAATAGAAAAGGAATTTGTTGGATGGCCTGAAATCTCTACGGATCAATCTTGATCCCTTCCTTTGAAACAATGTGTCCCGACAACTTTCCTTCTGTGACACAAAACACAAACTTCTTAGGGTTTAAAGAAATTCCATGCTCTCTACACTTTTGTGATACTATTTCAAGGTGTTAGAAGTGATCTTTTCTTGCTTTAGAAAACACTGTCAAGTCATCTAAATACACAACAATGCATTTCCCTTTCAAATTGCTAAAATCCAAGTCCATGGCCCTCTGGAAAGTAGCACCAACATTGATGAGACCAAATAGCATCCTCTTGTATACAAAGGTGCCCTAAGGAGTAGCAAAGGCAGCCTTATGTTGATCTGCAGTATTCAACTCTACTTGATTGTACCCTGAGAATCCATCTAACATAGATAGCATCTCCGAGCCTGTGATAACTTGCAATACTTGGTCCATCATGGGGAGAGGGCAGTTGTCCTTCAAAGAACCCTGATTTAGATTTCTGAAGTCCACACAGATCTGGATTTCACCATTCTTCTTCTTGACATGCACTATATTAGCAATCCACGTTGAATGATGGATGGGGAAGATGATCCTAGCCTTCAGAAGATTTTGTATTTCTTGGTAAAATATATCAACTATCTTTGGATTATATTGGCTTTGCTTTTGTTTGAAGGGTTTGATCCCAGGCTTAAGAGGAATGAAATGTTGCATTTCTTTAGGCTGAAAATCCTTAAGATCATCATAAGAGTAAGCCAAAACATCAACATACCTCTTCAACAGATTCACCACCTTCTTTTTCTCTTATTGAGTGCACCATTTTCCAATGTTGACCATTTTGGGATCATTAAAACTCCCAATATTCACTTTCTCAGTCTCAGCAGATTGCCAGGCTCTTTGGGAAACTTTAGACTTCATATATCTATCATTTTTATCAAAAAGATCCTGTAAACTCACCAGCCTTTTAGGAATTTTTTTGCCTTTTAGTTTAATGCATCCATCTTGATCCATCTCTTCCTTGACACCCTCTTCATTTAATGACACACTCTCCAGGCAGATTGTCACTTCCTTCAAAGTACAATTGATCAAAGTTTTCTTTGAGCTCCAAGAAAGAAAGCAAATGATAGTCATCATTGAAAACTTGCCAATTATTTGCATTGTTAGGCACACTGGGTCTATAGATCAGCTCAATGGTGAATTTCTCTTGAATAAAATCAAGGTGAGGAATCAACAAGGACCCCGAAACAGCTAGAGAGTCATCCCTACTGTTCCTTTCGCTTGGCACAACTTCAATGGAAAAAGCATCAAGGAATTCAATGGAAGACCAAACCAAATTCCTATAGTGTTTCAACCTTCTATTCGTTACCTGATAAAGGTCTCTAACTTGTTTTACAATTAGCTCAGACATCTCCACGAGCAAGAAGGTTCTTCATTCCCATCTCCTTCACCATGCTTAACCCAAGAATAAGGGCCTCATACTCGGTAGTATTGTTGGTATTTTCAAACTAAAATTTGAAAGGAGAAAGAATGAACCTTACTCTCAGGAGAAACGAGCACTACGCCAGCTCCAGAACCAGCTGAAGAGAACACATACCATCAAACTCCAAAGTCCACACACCATTAGGATCAAGCAACACTCCCTTTCGCAGACTTTTCTCTTCTTGTGACATGATCATGTAGTTCCCATGCCCAATATTCTGCATATAGTATTTGTGCTTTAGGATCATCTGTCTTTTGCACGATATACTCTACTTGTTTCATCACGTAACAAAAAATTCATCTTCCCATTGACAGGGATCAAGGACATGCAACCAGTCCATTTAAATTTCCCCTCCTACCTCATGGAAGAAATTTCCTACTTAGCAACATCCCATATGGAAGGAGGAATATCAGCAACCAAAATGGTTAGCTAAGATTCTTCTTCTTTGGAAAAGTAGCAAAAGCTACTTGCGCATCTTTAATTCTACCACACCAAAGGTATTTCTCTTACTCTCCATGGAATAGCAAGAGCCATAAGGCATGTGTTAGGGTTAGACCCAAAGCATGGGCTACCTTTGTAGGCATTACATTATCTGTTAGCTACCTGAATCTATGACACAATTACTGAGTTTGTGGCCCGCTATGAGGAGGGTCATATATAATGGTTCAATCTTCTCATTAGGGTGAAGTGATTGCAGCCATAAGGCTTGATTGAGGTGAGGAAGAAGGAGTGGGAAAAAGTCTCTTAGAAGAATCGGCTGGGGATTTAGATTTGGAATTTACAAAGTTAACCATTTTGACAAAGGCTTTAGGATGGGTTTGATAGAACTCTGCTTCAAAAATCTGAATCTTGGTCTTTTTTATATGTTTTATAATGTCAAAAGATCTAGATGTGGATGGAGAATCACTACTAGGAGTAGGAGGAGCTTTTGATCTATCAGCTTTATTATTTGTTGGGAAACTATTTCCCAGAAGCAGAAGTAGAGGGAGAAGGACTAGCAGAGCTTACCTTTTGAGTGGAAGTAGTAGGATTAAGAGCTCCTCTTCTTGTAATCATAGGGATGGTGATGGGGTACTCCTTGGATCTTTTTACAGGATGCACCACTTTTTCCTTTTTGTTGGTCTACTTTCAGGTCATAACAACATATTATTCATTGTTCATCTCAGCCTACTACATCATCATAGTCAACTTGATCATCCACACTCTCAATGGTGAAGAAATGAACTTGAGAACCATCAGGCTCCTCCAGTTCTTCATCAGCTTCCTCTTCTTGTTCATCATAGAGCTCATCTTCTTCATCATCATTAGGCTCAAGAACTTCACAAGTAACATTAATAGGCACCTTTAGGGGTGGACCTTCAATGGCCAGCCTAGTTTGAGAAGATGGCAAGTGGTTTCTGGGCTGAAAGTTCTTCCTTGGAATATCTTAATATGGAGCATGTTGAGCCAATTGTTTCTTAATGGCAACGAGGTCATTATCCAGCTTTTGCACCAATTGATTTACATTACCTCTAGGAGAAGAGGAAGAAGAAGATGCTTTTGGATTTGAAAGACTCCCTTTTCAGTTTTCTAGACATGATCAAGTTGTCTTCCACACAAATATCCAATCTCTGATTAGCATCCAAAGTTGTAAGATTTTCTCTCCTTAGGGCATAACTTACTTACAATGATTGAGCATTCAAAAAGAAACACTTCTAAATCATGATCAATAAGCCTAGTATTTTTTGGAATCTTGTTAATCAACTTGTTGAAATTGGCCACATTATTAGCTCTCATAGGCTCATGTGACTCCTTCTTGATTTGAGAAATATGAGCTAGCAATCCATGCACATCTTCAACAGGTTTGAAATGCTACTCAAACTGAGTTTTCATGGTATTCCAATCAGTGATGGTCCCAACAGGAAGATAGTAAAACCAATCTGCAACATTGTCTTGTAAGGTCTCCAAAAACAACCTCAACAGAGACATCTTCATGTTCAACCCCAAGGACCCCACATGCAACAATGAAGGATGCAATGTGTTCATCAGGGTGCACTTTTCCATCACCTCTAAATTTGGGAAAATTCTTCCTCGTTACCCCTAGGTAACTCATGTAATGGTTGAGGAAGATGCCAGAGGCCCAAATATTTGTCCCCAAGGCAAAGGTACTGACCATCCGTGGAAAGATTACTTGAAGTGGAACTGAGACACTAGCAAGAACTAGGGCACAAATATTAGGGCTAAGTTGGGCTTGAGGAATGCTACTACCAGAAGCTCTGTCTTCAATAGGAGTTGTGCTGATAGAATGAGCTCTTCTGTTTCTTCTTGGTTAGGAGGAAGTTTAGAATCTTGTTCATCCAAAAGTTGAAATTGGGGATCTTCAATTCCAAGAGCCCTTCTACCATGAGTATATCTTAGAGTCGCTAGATCAAAGAAATGATCAAATTAGTTACGTATCTTTTAAGAAAGGAAAATTTTCTTGAACAAATTCCCCAGCAGAGTCACCAAAAATTGTTGGGTTTCATATTTTCACTTGGGATGAAACCATAGTCAGGGGACAAGCAAGTCCATCCTCTTTAATTGGAGAGGTTCCCTTATTGAAAGAAGGGGAAAAACCTATGTACAAATGTATAGTATTTCATTCAATGGTGGTTTCCTGACATCTTGAAATGTATTTTATACCTGAGGAAGTTATCAATACATGAGGATAGATGACATTGAAGAGGTGAATGAGATTCAAAATAAGATGATACTTTCAAGGAAAAGAGATGATAGAGAAGACCCTTACATGTATTGATCAAATGAGCTATAGAATAAGAACCATTCATGTTTAAAACAGGCACAATCTGTAGACTCAAAGTTCCTGAGATTGTGTAAAATAGAAAATAAAGTTTCTAATCATACAAGGATTAAATGATTCACAGACAAAAGCAAGAAGGAAAGAGAAAGCAGAGGAAAGAGGGGAAAACCTTTGTATTTATTTCTTCCGATGTAGAAATTACAGTTTCAGAAATCTCAAAATTCCAACCCGTACAATGGCCTCAAAAGCCCATGATATAGCCCGCAAGAAACAGTTATAACTTCCTCGAGCCAAACAAGAAGTAGTTACAACCTATTCTAACCATTCATGCCCCTTCGCAATTCTTGATTCGTAGAGAAACATTAATCGCAGAAAGAAACAAGTTTTTTTAAATACACAGATCGTTACATTATTTTTCTAGTTAGAACATGGACCATTTGATTTGCTTTTACAACTTCAAAACTGGGCCACCCACATGGAAGGAATTGATTGGATCAGGCCTGATGGATGCCCT
The DNA here is from genome assembly GCA_019776745.2 of Taxus chinensis. Classification (NCBI taxonomy): domain Eukaryota; kingdom Viridiplantae; phylum Streptophyta; class Pinopsida; order Cupressales; family Taxaceae; genus Taxus; species Taxus chinensis. The sequence goes on along the minus strand of CM034153.1, from coordinate 82,735,006 downwards.
TTTACATTTTTCTGCCTTTGAAGCAGCGCTCAGGCTGACACGTGGAGAGATCCGCTAGTTCCTTCATACTTTGCTGATACGGGCCAATGTTCCATGCTTGACTCATGTTGACCCCTAGACACACGGAGAACTGGTGCTCATTTTGGTTTCTATCTTTAGAAGTGCACCTCTTAAAATTACGCTGAGATGATGTGTGTCTCCTTCTGCCGTGGTTAGAATTTTCAATGGCCAACTCTGTCTCTGCATTGACTTTAGACCACGTGGTGAGCTGGCACTACTTGGGGATTGACCCTTGGATTTTACTTTTGAAATGGCATCGTGCTGACGCGTGTCTCCTCCCACTAATCTTGACGTGGTGAGCTGGAACTCATTTTAAAATTGGCCCTTTGGTTTCACTTTTGAAGTTGTGTCATCAAGGCATGTGGAGGCTCCTGCCAACCCGCTCATACTTAATCAATTTCAATGATTGACTCTGTCTCTTTTTAGACTTGGGACACGTGGAGGGCTGGCGTAAGTTTGAGAACCACCCCCGGCTTTAGACCCTTGAAATTGCTGCACTGATGAGGCATGTGGTGCCGTCTATTGAGCCTTCCATACTTAGTCAATTTTAGCTTATTTTACCTTCATTTTGATCCTGGGACACATGGAAAAGCTTGCACTTACTTGAAGATTGTCTCTTAGGACCCTACCTTTGGAGTTGCGTCATTTGGACACGTGAAGGCTTTTGCTGACACTTGAAAACATGGACAAACCACATCTAATCAGAGACATGCCCACGTACTACCCGTGGATGCTGAGGCAAAAATTAACGGGGAAGATGCATTTGTCATTCCTGACTGCGGGAAGAAAAATAAAAATAAGGGAAAAGAACTCCACTGTTATGCTTGATTTTTTAAACTTGTTCTCCACGAATGAGAAAAATGTAAAAAATTCCAGGCTTGACGCGATCCAATACTCCAAGGAACATACTCAAAATTTCGAAACTTGACTTCAAAAGAGGGGAATTTTGAGGGCGACAACACATCCAAATGAAACATTCACAAGTTTCCTACAAAAATGATGAGGGCTAGCTAGCCGCTTCCCTTGCTCATTCCTTGAAAAACATCTTGTAAGCATCTTCATACCTAATCTAAACTGAACATCACTTTTCATTTACAAATACATTATGTTCGGAGCTTTAAAGAGGTCATTGAGAAGGGCATACATATAGAAAAAGCCCTCATTATAAAAGGAACAATCAAATCATCTTCCAAGGATAATTAATCTAACAAACTGACAGACAAGCCAAAGATCTTTAACAAAAACAAGAACATGGTAGGAGATACAGAATCACATATTCCAAACGAGTATAAACAGTTCAAGATGGTTAACCTTTTAAACTAACCAAAGGACATATTCAATCACCACCTAAGCATAGAACGTTAACTCCTCTTAATGAGTCTTTGTCTGTAATATTGAAAAAAATGGATGTAGTCCACATGGTGACTTATCCAATGATGCAACCTTTTGACAATAATGCTCGTAAACCATCATGGTACAAAGAGCATGAGTATTGTGATTTTCATCGTGTAAGGGGACACAAGACAAACAAGTGCCTAAGACTTCATCACTACATCCAAGATCTCATTGAAAATGGAGAGATAGAATTTGACACCCCAGATAGAAATCAAACACCAAACAAAAAGATGGGGATATTTAAATAACCATTCCTTAAATATGAAAAATCATATGTTAAAAATCTGAATCAAGGAAAGTCATCCCAAAGCTACAAAGATGCAAACTATCCAAACACAAAAAGTGATAATAATCATTATGACTCACTCGTTGGATGTGTCCACTCTTCTGACGAGCATGTGAATACCATTAGGATCAAGGGAAAATATTGTGTTGCGGTAACTAGGCATGCCCGTCTCATGATCCCCAAACCCTCTTTGTCAACCCTTTAGAATGGTCAGTATAACATTTTAGAACAACTTGAGAGAACATTTGCCAAGATTTCAATATTAGATCTTCTTAAGATATCAAATGTACATAAGGAAATCTTATACAAAACTCTTTAAGGGTCAAGAGTTCCTATGGAAGTAGACCCTTCACATTTACAAGCTATGGTGGCAAACATTGCACTGACTAAGCACATATTCTATAACCACAAAGAAATCCCCAAAGAAGGTCACACACATAATCTTCCCCTATATATAGAGGTATTTGTTACTCGTCGGAAGATAAAACAGGTGATTATGGACAATGGGTCGGGATTGAGTATATGCACATTGAAACTAATCAAACAACTGGGACACACAAAGGAAGATCTAGAGTCCCATATTATTACCATAACTTCTTATGACAGTGAAGGGCGGGAGTCATCTAGAACAATCAAATTTCCAATGGAATTAGGATCAAATTTTCACCACATGAAGTTTCACGTCCTAGATTTGGAAATTCCTTATAATATACTTCTTGACCACTCAGGGATTCATGCTATGCAAGCTATACCATCAACATTCCATCAATGCATCAAGTTAAAACATGAGGTACATACTATTACAATACAAGGAGATCCAAAACCTTTCACTCATTGTAGGGCTCTTAATAGCTTCACTCGTAAAGGTACATGTGTTTCCTTCCACTGATATAGTTTTCCCCCTTCAATTAGAAGCTATTGAATCACGATTTGATTCATATTCCCTCAACACTTACACTTGAGAATGTTCTACATCTACTTCTCATTTTTATTCATGGGAGATGAAAGTTCTAGAGTATGGTTGTGGAGAATACAATGTGCAACAAGCTCTCCTAGTTTCAGACCTATCTTTGTCACCTAAAACAAGAGGTCGACCCAACTATTGCTTCAAATGGCCTAGAGATGAACGAACCATTGGGACATTCTTATCTGGTGGAATACTTGCAGAAGAGAAATTTGTTGGACCCACCTACAACTTGGGTCTCAGAGGACACTTAACCAACTTTTTACCAAATCCCATGAATATGACCAAGTCTAGTCGAATGATGTATTCTATGGGCTACAAAGGCCTCAGGATGTGGAAAGAACGAGCAAGGACCAAGGGATCCAGTTCCACTTCCACATTTCAAAACTAAAATACTATGGTATTGGTCATTTGACCCTATGGGATTGAACCCCAATGGATCAAGATGCTACATATTTTGAGTGTGAGGATAACTCTGATTATTTAGACAACAACATAGATTCCCACTGATAGCCAATATGAGGATCTTACCTCCACGAACCTATTTTTATGGATACCGTTGTCCTTATCTTAACCACCAACTGAACCTAAAGTTGACCTTATCTATCCTATCCCTTGTCAATTAGGACCAAAAACTGTCATGTGTCCATTGGATCTCTTTAAGAATGATGAGGCCACTACATAATTCATGGGCATACGATGATATAATTCCAATTTAGAGACCATAAGAAAGGTTTCTACATTGACTTAGATACCTGCACATATTTTGGCAAGGAAGTCCAAGATTCATGGTCAACAAAACTTAAGAAAAAGTGAGGGAAAAATTTCCAATGAAAAACCTCGGCAAAAGTAACATACGTACAAGTCACACAGTGAAAACCTCTTTGAGGCACTAGCTAACAAACAAGTAAAAAAATCAACAGATAAGAAGAAGTGACCATGCTGAGGGTGAAAATATCATAGACATGCCCTTGGAAGAAAATCTCAACCTTCCTCCCGATTCCTACGCGTATGGAGGATATGTCAAAAATATCTGGTAGAATAAACCATTGACCTGAACATTGGAACAAAAGAAGATCCAAAGATAGTCAGGTTGGGAGCTTCACGCTCAGCACAAGGGAAAAATACATTCACCTTTCTTCTTCGAGATAATTTATGGATATATTTGCATGGTATTATAAAGATATGTCAGGATTAGATCCAAATTTTGTAGTGCACAACTGATTTTTGCATGTAGACACAAAGACCTATCAAATAGAAGCTAAGGAAAACATGCATCCACGGGTGGCTCTTCTAGTTAAAGAAGAGTTAGAAAGATTGCTAGTAGTAGGGTTCATTAGACGTATTGACTACTCGGAGATGGATATCAAATGTAACTTTCAGTACATACAGAAACCTGTAGGCATCAAAATTTGCACATATTTTAGAGACATCAAAAAAGCATGTCCAAAATATGACTTTCCCGTTGCCTAATATTGACACGATTGTCAAATCAACTGCGGGATATGAAATGATTATATCTTATAGATGGATTTTCTAGATTCTAATCATATTAAGATAGTGGAGGAAGATCAGCACAAGATAACCTTCACAACCCCTTGGGGAACATTCTATTATCAGGTAATTCCATTTGGCCTCAAAAGCGTCTGGTGCAACCTATCAAAGGGCATATGACAACGTAATATTCAATGATATGATTCATGACATCATTGAGGACTATGTAGAGGATATCCTAAGGTAATTCCAGGACCTAGAGAAGACCACCCTGAAGTTTTGTGGCACATGTTTGAATGCCTATGAGGAATATAAGGTCAGATTGAATCCGAAGAAATGTGTGTCTTCAGGGCGTATTATTAGGGAAGTCTACTAGGCTTCATCGTATATCAAGGAGAAGGATCAGAGGTAGACCCAGCCAAGGTAATTCGCCACCATTATTGAAATACCTCCTCCCAAGAATATCAAATAGCTATCACAACCTGGACAAGGAAAGATACAAGCCATTCGTTGCTTCATCTTCGCAGCTTGCTGAAAAATGTCATTGCATTAACCCATCTAATTAAGAAAGATGTTGAATTTATTTGGGGACCTGAGCAATATTAGGCCTTCGCCTTGCTTAAACAATACTTGGCCAACCCGCCAGTCCCTCATGACCTCTAACTCTCAGGTGAGCCACTTTTGTTATAAATTTCTGCTACCTAATTTTCTATTGGCTACTTTGCTTGCACAATATAACCTAAGCCAAAAGGATAGAAATTCGTGTACTATCTTGGTTGTACCCTAATTTCCTATGAGCTCAACTATCCTCAAATTGAAAAATCTTTTCTGTATGTCATTTTTACCTTCCAAAAACTTCATCATTACTTATTGAATAATTTGAAAACCAGGCTTATATCCAAAGTTGATCCACTCAAGTACTGTATTGTCAAAACCCACCCTTACGGGTAGAATGGCTAATTTAGGGGTCATTTTCGCTTACCGTTGAAAACTGACATCCTGAGTATGTACACCATAAGTCAGTTAAAGGACAAGTTTTTTACTAGATCAACTTAGCAGAAGCACCTTTACCTAGAACAGAGCCTATAAGTCTAGATCTACCAGATGCATCATTGATGTATCATTGAGGAATCATGTCATGGTGGCAAGTACACTTTGCAATAGGATCAGTGTCACTTTCCATGCGTTCAGGGGTAGGTTCAATGCTAATTACTCATTTCAGGAGACCCCATGACTGACAATATTTTCGTCTTGGATTACCTTACACGCATAACATTACAAAATATGAGGTGCTCATGTGTCGGGATGAAGGTTGGCTATAAAATGCGAATATTCACCACCTTAAGGTCATTGGCGACTCACAACTAGATCATTGAATAAGTCAACGATGAGTACAAGGTCAAGGATGATAAAATGCATCGACCATATAAAAAGTTGGTGGAAACTCTAAAAGAATACTTTGTGACACATCACGTTTGCTGAAAATTCCAAGGGCACAAAACTGATCTGCAGATGAAATGGAAATAGTGGGTTCTATGCTTATATCCAAAGTTGACCCACACAAGTACCTGTTGTCAAAACCTTCCCTTACTGGTAACAGAATGGGTTGATTGAGATCATTTTGACTCAGTGAATTTGGAATTGATGTATGTACGAGGGAGGGTTACAGTCAGTGGGAAAGGAAAATGTTTTTTCTTCAATTAGCAGAAGCAAATTTACCTATAACAAAGCCTATAAGTCTCGATCTACTAGACGCACCATTGATGTATATTGAGGAATTTGTCATGTGGCAAGTACACTTTGATGGATCATTCACTTTCCATGGTTCAGGGGCAGGTGTAGTGCTAATTACTCATTTAGGAGACCCCATACTACAAGCTTTACATCTTCGATTACCTTGCACAAATAACATTGTAGAATATGAGGCCCTCATCGTTGGGATGAAGTTCGCTATAAAATGGAATATTCACCACCTTAAGGTCATTGGCGACTCACAACTGATCATTGAATAAGTCAACGATGAGTACAAGGTCAAGGATGATAAAATCACCCCATATAAAAATTTGGTGGAAACTCTGAAAGAATACTTTGTGCGCATCATGTTTGAGAAAATCCCAAGGGCAAAAAACTGATCTGCATATGCAATGGAAACAGTGGGTTCTATGCTTATGTCCAAAGTTGACCCACTCAAGCACCTATTGTCGAAACCTGTCCCTACGGGTAGAATGGCTAATTGGATCATTTTTCTCAGTGAATTTGACATTAAGTATGTACACCATAAGTAAATTAAAGTATAGGTGTTGGCCAATCAATTTGCGGGAGCACCCTTACCTAGAACAGAGCCTGTGAGTTTGGATCTACCAGATGCATCATTGATGAATATTGAAGAATCTATCATGTGGAAAGTGCACTTTGATGGATCATTTACTTTCCATGGTTTGGGGGTAGGTGTAGTGCTAATCACTCCTTCAGGAGATCCTATACCACAAGCTTTCCGTCTTGGCTTTCCCTGTATAAATAACATTGCAGAATATGAAGTGTTCATCATTGGGATGAAGTTGGCTATAAAATGGAAGATTCACCACCTTAAGGTTGTTAACGATTTATAACTAATCATCAAACAAGTCAACGATGAATACAAGGACAAGGATGATAAACTCATCCCATATAAAAATTTGGTGGAAACTCGAAAAGAATATTTTGTCCGTGTCACCTTTGAACAAATTCCAAGGTCACAAAACAGATCTGTAGATGCAATGGCAACAATGGGTTATATGCTGCAGATTCTGCCAGAAAACAATGATATGCCATTTTTTGTTGAAAATCTACGTCAACCTGTAAATGACATACCGAAATCATGCCTGACGTGTGAAGTTGTCGGTCCCTAATCCCCATGGTATGACCCTATTTTTTAACTACCTCCAAAATGGTATCTTTCCTCCCAACATTTCCCGCTTTGAAAAACAAAGCCTTATCCGCCAAATAGCTTGTTATAACCTCTTAAGAGGCATGCTCTATCGTCGTGGCTATGATCGGAATCTGTTGCATTGCCTAGATGTAGTAGAGTTGGTACAAATGATCAAAGAGGTACATGAAGGAGTATGTGGATCCCATACCAACAGAATGGTATTAAAAAATAAGTTGTTAAGTGTAGGCTACTACTGGCCAACTATGGAGATAGATTACTGTAACCATGTAAGGAAATGTGTTCTATATCAGAAGTATGGAAATTTCATCCATTTGCCATCATAGCCTTTGTAGCCAATTCCACACCATGGCCATTCCCTTAATGGGGGTTAGAATTAATAGGGAAGCTCACCCCTACTTCATTTGATGGTCATACCCACATCATCACAACCACATAATACTTCAGTAAGTGGGTGGAGGCTGTTCCATTAATGTAGTCATTTTTGCACCCACCAAGAACAAGGGAACCTCATGCGCGCGGGCCTATTACCTAGCAGGTGCTGAGTGCTCATCAAGGCGCGCGAGAGGGAGCCGTGTCTCTCTTTTATGTGATTTTAGTGGAAGGCGTCATTCATGATCTTGAATTAGTGATTTAAAGGACATGAAAAAGCTATAGAGCTCAGAACGGCTTCTATACCCTTTCAGTCATATCAAAAGTAAAAGCGCTTAATAGAATTAACAGAACTAGGAAGTTGTAAATCCACAAATAAACTTAACATTCAATTAAGGTTCATGATTATATAAGAACAAAAGCATAATAGAAATATGCAGATAATACAGAGAGAAGATCTTAATACAATTATCATGGTAACCTTATCATATTCATTCATAGCATTACTATGGAATATCATAGAAGGGGAGACCATAGTCATGCACCATATATGGATCCATACATGAAGACTTTCAAAAGAAAATTTACATTCCCCATTCCCTTATTACATCCTTCCTATAATCATCTACCCCTTTTATCCCATAGTTCTCGTAGTAATTCTGCAGAGCTTTGCTTCCTTCCTCGTGTTCTCTCTCTTTCTTTGCTAAGGGCGCGCATATATATAGGCATCTGATCTCCAACAAACTCCTATACAACCTCAGATCTAGCCCCAAGTGTCAAGGTGTGGATTGCCTTAGGCGCATGCCTCTCCACATCATGATTAGCTTTTTAGATCTTCTTATCGTAAGGTATATTCCTTCCAGGACACCCTGTTTGCCAAGCTGGAACCTTATCCAAATGGAACACGTTCTTCATGTGTTCTATCCAAAAGGCCGAAAATGGCTAAGTCCCGAATTGTGCTTTGTGGGCACGCATCCTTGGTTCTCCAAGAACCCTTTTTGCATCCTGCCTTGCACGCCTTAACTTGCGCGCTTCCTCTAGCCATGCGCGCCTACGTGCCTTTAAGATTTAGTAGCTATATTAGGTTCCCAAAAATTAACATATGTTACATGTGCTTAGATATAAGAGTTCATCATGAATCACCTTATTTACCAGTATGGAATTCCTGCTGCCATTGTTATTGATAATGGAAAATCATTCAAGAATAAGACGGTAAAAGATTTTTGTCATTGCTTTTAGATAAGATTAAATTAGTCCACACCATATTATCCTCAAGGTAATGGGCAGGCAGAAGCAACTAATAAAACACTGGTTCGAATCATGGAGAAGATGGTGAGTAAGATAGGTCGCAACTGGCATTTGTAAATTCACCTAGCCTTCTGGGCTTATAGGACTTCCAGTCGTACTCCTACTGGTGTGACACCCAACTCCCTAGTATTTGGAGCAAAATCCATCATCCCATTGGAAATTGAGCTTCCTTCTCTGAGAATATCTCTTAGGGATTATTTAGATAAAGATGAGGATTATAGAGTGGCCAGACTAGCAGAATTAGAGATCCTAGATGAAAAGCACACCAATGCCCATGCCCTCAACCATATCAAGGTGTATTAAAATAGAGTATCATAGAACTACAACAAAAGGATCATACCTCATTTGTTTGAGGTTGGAGATTTGGTAATGAAAGAGAACCAATTCAACACAAGGGAAGAAAGAGAGAAGAAAGGTGAGTTTGAACCTCACTAGTTATGACCATATGTCATTGTGGCTAAATTTGGGTCAGCAGCATACAAACTTACTCATCCAAATAGGGATTAGCTCCGTGAACCCATGAACTCCATTCACCCCAAATGGTTCTATGCTTGAACATGACACTAAAATAAGAAAATACCCAAAAATGTGAAAAATCATAAAAACACAAAAAAGCCAAAAAGAAAAAGAAAAAGAGAAAACATGTCATCCAAATGTGAAAACCACGCAATTATGGCACTTTGGATAGGTCCCTTGATGAAAACTAACTTCTGGTGCCTCGGGAGGGTTCGTTGTTCATAAGCATCTGACACCTAGGGGGTACTTTTACTTAGTTCTAGGGCTAGTTCCACACCTGCATCCAAGATCCATTGTGAACCTATCCTGTCAAGCCTTGATCCGACTCATTATACTTTTGACAATCAGTGAAGGGATTTCCCTTGTATATTCCCCATCTCATGTTGGGGGCACCTTCACACTTTCATCTTCTTGTATATAACATGTGGCACCTGCCCTTGTATATTCCCATCTAACATTGAGGGCATCCAAGTTTCTTGGTTTCCTATACATAGCTTTAGAAAACCTTTTAAAATACACAAACATTCAAATATGTTCAAGAAAACAAAAAACAGTAAAAAATGTTGCAAATATCTAAAAACATTCACATAAAACTTGAAAAAACCCAAAATAATAGAAAAGCATAAAATAAAAAACAGTAGAAAATTGTTTCACAAAACTCCCAAAAAACAATACAAAACGCAACGAAAAATAATGTCACGAAAATGTAGTTTTAGTTTATTTGCTTTGTTTATTTGTTTTGTTTCTTGCTTTGCTTGTTTATTTGCATGTACATGTTTCTTATATAGTTGTTACTTACTTGTATATTTGTATAGTGTGTTGTTTAAACATACCACATTGGATTGATCTTTTCGTACTTAGATTAGATTTATTTATACATATGCATATAGACTGTGTTTTTGCATGCTTGTGAATCATTGTGCATAATTGTGTTGTTAAGTAGCTTTAGTGTGTATGATTAGTAGATTTGTTAACATTTGCTTGTGTTTGTTGCTTGTACACAATTTTGTTATCACAACATCATATGTCCATCTATATCATCACATCTCACATCATCTATACATCATATATAAATAAAATGTTAAGTCTGCATCATATATGTATGCTAAGCTAATCATCACATATCTTATCATCAAAGGGGGAAAGAGGGGTCGCAAATATCAAAATATTTCCACTACCGCACCAATATCATAATATCATCATGTAAAATAAATGAACAACATCACATATACAATACAACATGATATCATCTAAGAATATATCATAAATAAAAAAAGCATGTGATCCAACAACATCAATAACATAGAGTACATAGTCAAAATAATCATCATCATTATAAATATCATCATCAAATGTCCAATATACATGTATGTCTCACAAAATACATCATCTGGATACAAAACCAGCCATCATGGGCATCAATCAAAATAAATCCTTCATCACGAGGCATGCCAAAAATAATACATGTTGATTGATAAAAATGAGCCTTCATAAGAGGCATACATCAGATACATCTACAAGAGTGCATAATCAAGGAAGAAGGTGATCCGAAAATAGACTGAAATTTTTATCTACTCGATCTTCGGACCCTTGTAGGCTTATCAAATTATTGTTTAATTTTTACCCTGTTAAAATCAACTTTATTTAATGCAATAAACATGACACTTTGCAAAAAGGTTGATTACGGAGTTCGGCAATTGTCTACATCTTCGGGTTCTTTTGAACCATTCCACTAGTCAAAACTTATAAGTTACAATAGTAATTTTCACAAGAAAACCTAATGGAAACTATTAAGAACTTGCTTATAAGAATATCTAGACCTTTGGATGACAAAGGTGAAAATAGCACCCTATTTCCCCTTTCCTGACGTATTCGGCAAGCTCTATGGCACCAACTCCACTGTTTGGAATCCTCCGGATCTCGATCGGCCTTCCAGATGCTTCGTAACACCCTATGGCACTCTAGTCGATACTTCAAGATTCATAATAATTTGGTGTGGCACTATGGGCCGGCTAGGTAGTATTAAAAAACTCCTAGTCACAATAATTTTAATTTACTATTTCCTATAAAATAATAGGTCAATAATAATTAAAATAATAATGCCTAAATAAATTAGGAATTCACACAACTATGTCATTGACATGGCATCTAACTCTCCTCTTGGCTCGATCTCCGCCTTTTGAGCTCTAGGAATGAGCTTCCAAGTTGTGTATTTTACAATGCAAGGGTACCCTATTTATACCCAAATGGGGCCCTTAAAATAATGCCTTAATTTTTATCCTATAGGCTATTCAAAGCCTAACCGTTGGCATATGGATGGGATAAATCCCATGGTGGGTACATGTTTATTTAAGTGGGTTAAATCCCACATGGGGTGGCCCTTAAGTTTTTATAAGGTTTTAAAACCTTAGACTCCCCCTCTTTTCACGTGGACTCACCACACATGGCTTATGTATTGGTCCCCACCGCTTATCCACTACATGGATACTTGCATGACATGAGGTTAATGAATTATGTATTGGACGCTATGTTTGGAGTGGTGGTTTGTTTAATGCGCTGGTTATTGAACGAGCCATGTGTCTAGCTATATGCCTAGTCCTCTTCGCTAATAATATGGGATAATCCCAATCCCGAATGACTTCGACCCATGAGGGAATGTGTTCAACTTGGTTCAAATAAAAATAGGTCGCAAAGATAAAATATAACTTGATCTTGGATAGGTAAACCGATTGTGGTGGTAAGCCACATGGTGGCTTGAGGACCCACCATGTCGGCGATAAGAACATAGTCCTCACAGCGGTCGGGCTCCCCTCCGTTAAAAAAGTTGAGCCTCTTGTTCAACCGAGCTATACCATTTTACGATCATCAAATACCAACGGTCGAAAACCAACAAATGAATTTCTTTTGCCTTTTCACCACGTGTCACATTGCCCTTTGTCCACTATTGACCTATTGACTAGAGTTGACTTTTCGTTGACTAAACTTTGACAGGACATAACTGGAGCTCCTAATGTCTATTTTTCACGTTCTCATAGTCGTTGGAAAGATCTTAAAAATATCTTCTGTACTAACACAATTTAGGGATGTTTAGAGAAATTTTGATATAAAAAAGGATCCCTTGACCACACCTCCCCACTGATAAAGGCTTTTTGTCCCAAAAAGCTTATATTGGAACATTTTGCCATCCTATCATGAATCTGGAAACTCTACTGTCACCTTGGAAGTGATACTGTAGTAGAACCTTTGGTCTCTTCCTCTGCAACCTCCTCACTTCAACAACTTTGTTATGATCTTGGGACCTGTGGGTTATGGGCCCACCACATTCCCATTGTGCCACACTGATATCCGAAGAAGACCTCGACACCTTTGCTTTATGGTGCTAAGTTTTTGAATGAAACCTTAATGCTCCTACTGTGCGGTGCTAAGCTTCCAGATTTCTGAAAACAAGGATCTTCTTTTACTCCATAACATAGCTCATGGCTTCGAGTTGATTCCGTAGGATCCAAACTGGTTTGAAGGAACTCCATGTTACTTAGAGCTATGATTGATCCGATGTCGATGATGGACAATGACTTGTCCCCTTTTCAGACCTCAATACCTTTGCTATGTAGTGCTAAGTCTCTTGTAGACCTCAATACCTCCACTATGTAGTGCTAAGTCTCTTTCAGACCTCAATGCCTCCGTTGTGCAGTGCTAAGTCTCTTGCAGACCTCAACACCTCCGTTGTGCAGTGCTAAGTCTCTTACATAGCTCAACGCCTCCGTTGTGAAGTGCTAAGTCTCTTTCAGACCTTAACGCCTCCACTGTGCACTACTAAGTCTCTTTCAGACATCAACGCCTCTGATGCATGATGCTAAGTTTGATGATCAGCTACTATTCGAATGTGCGGTCGTAATGCCTTGACACCGAATGACATTCCGAGATAATATTTTGAGAGCTCCTTTTGTTTGACAAACAATATCATGTACCATTCTGCTATATGCCCATGATGGCTTCTCCACAGAAAAAGGTTCCGACCCAATGTCAATGCCGATGGTGATTCAACTACCATTCCGCTACATGGTCACAATGCCTCTACACAAAATGAAGTTCCGAGCTGACACCTCGGAAGCTCTTGTCTACACAAATCGCTGACAAATCTCCAAACTCATAGATATGAGTATCCAACTATAATGGTCACTCAAACATTTTATTAGGAGATAGGTACCCTTAAAAGGGTCTTTATACAAATTTCAAATACAAGTGTAAGGAAAATATTTCCTAATACATCATGTAAAACTAGTTGTAAAAATGCTCCATTTTTGGAGTCTTGTACAATAAGCTTAGTTACCAATTTTATAGGAAAATAATTTCACATGGTAAACTTGTCGCAAAATCTCTCCTACTTAGTGGCTTATGTACTTGGTCTTCTCCACTGCATTACAATGTGGATTGAATTCATTTGTCTCCTCCCTGCTGGACTAATAACTCAACAACGAAAATATACTACTTCTCATGGTATTAGCAATTTACCAAAATAATTGCCCTCTAAAGGGTCTTACTAATGCAAGTATAAAAGAGTACAAACATTTCCTAGAATTGGGTCTTTAACTAATGTGCCATGTCTTGTTAGATGTATACAAACATTGCCCTTAAAGGGGTCTTACCAATACATTCTACCTAACACAATAGTTTATGGTTTTATTATAACAAGAGCAATAAATAATGCTCAGAAAAACTAATACAATAGTTGAACAAAGTCAACTTTATTTGTACCTTAGATTTCTTACCAAATATAGAATCCTCGATGTCTAGAATATCTAAACCTTCGGATGACAAGGGCGAAAAATAGCACATGATTTCCCCTTTCTTGACATATTCGGTAAGCTCTATGGCACCAGCTCCACTGTTTGGAATCCTCCAGATCTTGATCGGCCTTCCAGACGCTTCGTAACGCCCTATGGCACTCCGGTCGATACTCCAGGCTTCACAATAATTTGGTATGGCGCTATGGGCTGACTAGGTAGTATTAAAAAACTCATAGTCACAATAATTTTAATTTACTATTGCCTATAAAATAATAGGTCAATAATAATTAAAATAATAATGCCTGAATAAATTAGGAATTCACACAACTATGTCATTGACATGGCATCTAACTCTCCTCTTGGCTCGATCTTCACCTTTTGAGCTCTAGGAATGAGCTTCCAAGTTGTGTATTTTACAATGCAAGGGTTCCCTATTTACACCCAAATGGGGCCCTTAAAACAATGCCTTAATTTTTATCCTATAGGCTATTCAAAGCCTAACCATTGGCATATGGATGGGATAAATCCCATGGTGGGTGACAAGTTTTTTAAGTGGGTTAGATCCCACATGGGGCAGCCCTTAAGTTTTTCTAAGGTTTTAAAACCTTAGACTCCCCCTCTTTTCACGTGGACTTATCACACATGGCCTATGTATTGACCCCCTCCGCTTATCCACTACGTGGATCATTTATGACATGAGGTTAATGGATTATGTATTGGCCGCTATGTTTGGAGTGGTGGTTGTTTAATGCGTCGGTTGTTGAATGAGCCATGTGCCGAGCTATATGCCTAGTCCTTTTTGCTGATAATATGGGACAATCCTAATCCCGAATGACTTCGACCCACGATGGAATGTTTTCAACTTGATTCCTATAGAAATAGCTCGCTGAGATAAAATATAACTTGATCGTCGATAGGTAAATCGATTGTGGTGGTAAGCCACGTGGTGGCTTGAGGACCCACCATGTCGGTGATAATAGCATAGTCCTCACGACGGCCGGGCTCCCCTCTGTTAAAAAAGTTGAGCCTCTTGTTCCGCTGAGCTATACTATTTTACGATTGTCGAAGACCGATGGTTGAAAACCGACAAATGAATTTCTTTTGCCTTTTTTCCATGTGTCATAGTGCCCTTGGTCCACTGTTGACATGTTGACTAGAGTTGACTTTTTGTTGACTGAACTTTGATTGAACATAACTGGATCTCCCAATGTCTGTTTTTCACGTTCTCATAGTCGTCGAAAAGATCTCGAAAATATCTTCTACACTACGACAATTTATAGATTTTTAGGGAAATTTCTATATCAAAAATGATCCCCTGATTAGGAGTCACCCATGACTCTCTCCCTCACCAAGACTGTCTGGCCTGGGGTGTTATGGCAGCATCTGCTGTTGTTGATGAGAAGGCCCTGCTAATACAACTACATTCTGATGTACTATAGGCTGCTGCATGGAGCAGACATATCTGGATGTCCTATGTGATCTAGTCCCAAACCTACTAACAACAAGCTAATCAAATGGCATGATCCTCTGCCCATCTGGAACTGCTCTGAAGTAAGTTGCCTTATAATAGGAAGCCTCCCCACTAGCTCTCATAATGTTTGACAACATCCTAGTTTGTCTGACTGTTGTAGCTTCCTCTACTGTGACATCTCGCTCACCTATAACTCATGTAACATCGGCTTGTACCCGAGCCCATGTAGCAGCCAATTGATCCCTATCAGTAGTAATGGTAAGGACCTAGGTTTGTGCCTGGTCCCACTGTGTGGTAGCATCTAGCAACTGTGCCTGAGACTGTTGTAGTACACCCATGACCTATGACATCTGCACCCCCATCTTTTGAAACTAGGTGACATTATCTCCTCCACCTCCATGGTCAGCATGTGCCCTAGCCTCGTCCCGCTCAGCTATCAGTGTCTATATATGTTCCCTAGCATGGTCTCTCTCTGTTGTCACATGTAACTAAACAAAAATGACCTGATGTAGCTACAATTGAAGCACAACTATTTTTCCTCCATCATCCCCACCTCTCTCATCTCCTATACAATTTTCTCTCTACCTCCTCCATCCCTTAGCTGGCTAAGTAGTGGCTCCTGTTGTGCTACATCCCTCTGTAGAGATCCCTGTTGTGGAGCTCCTCCTGTAGGAAGACCTTGTGGCACTCTCTTTACTGTCACATGCTATAATGTGGCATCTAATCCTGTAGCCATGCCCACTCGGGGCATCTCAACCTATTGTACCCACACTCGTTACCTCTGTACCTGTTGCTGTAAAGGTGGAGGACCTTGTCCCCCACTGCCAACCTATTGTTGTCCCTCCTCCTCCTCCTCCTCATCATCATCATCATACTCACGCTCACCCTATCGAGGTGTCCTAACTCTGACGACCCATGCTACCTGCGGTATAGTAAGGCAACGCGGTAACACTGTTAAGTACCAAGGAGCATACTAAATGGTTACCCTGACATCTCTGATGTTCCTCAATGGGAGCCATTGCTATGGGACCATTTGATCAAAATTGGCCTGAGCCCTGGTTGTCTGAATCTTAGGCCCCATGTCGAATCTCTTGGTAGCCCTACGAGCATACCACATATATGGGCCAAGAACATCCTGAACACCCCCAAACTATTGAGCACATCAGCCCACATGATAATACTCTATAATTTAACCGCTATTGCATGTTAAAAAAGACTATACCTTTGCTATGCTGAGCTCATCAACATCCTCAGCCCACTGATAATAGTGGTAAGGCCTCCACACTATCATCTGATGTGCAAGATCATCAAACTCTCACCTATAACAGTAAGTGTCACCTGTGTGTCCTTAAACATTGCCACCTGTCAAAACCCATCCCATAATAGACAAATACTCTAGATCTTGAGCCCGTAAACCACGTACAGGGTAAGCAATAGCTATGTGGTCCGATGACCAGATCTGTAACAAAAGTGTTGGACCCACAGTCTTCTGACTGTGGTATGTAATAAGATGCAAGTCTAAATGAGCTAGTATACACTAGCCCTAGTAATAACTCCCACCTCATAGTAAACATGCTATGACTCTGATGATGCCGAGTGGAAAGTTAGCACATGTCTTGTCAGGGACAAGAATATCACTAAAAAATTCTATCAGATATACAATAATAAGATGAAAATGTGGGTCTATAATGCAACAATTCAAATGAACAGTCATCCCTCGAGGAGGTATGTCTAAACGACCAAACACCTCAATCAATTTTTCCATAATGTCCTCCTCCTTGGTGATGTACTCAATGAGTTGTCCCTGTATCAGAACATGAAAAATGTGCCAAACTTTCTCAAGTATAATGATCATCTCTCATGCCGGGATTCAAAACCACTGACTCTCTAAGTTCCATCTCTGGGCCAAACCTGTAAGGAGGCCATGGTATAAAGTGATCGTAGGCATTTGTGCCGCATGAGATAGTCCTGTCACATATAAAAGAATGCCCATCATCCACCTGTGGCGTCGACGAAAACTAGCCTCTATGGAAGCTAATCGGCTGTGTTGCTCCCTCATATGAAGTGATGGTAAATGAAACTACAAAAGGAAACCCACATGTTACAACTTTCTTCTATCTAATTCTTTCTATTTTCTTCTATCTAACTAATTTTTAATCTAAAATTCTTCTATTCATCTACTAACATTTTTCTTCCCAGTCGACAAGTTGGGAATTTTCCCCTTCTTTTGCATATATGCACCTCTTTAGGTATATACGCACCTGGTGTATGTACGCACCTTCTATGGTGTATACACATCCCTATTCATGTGTGTGCCTGCACCCTAACTAGTTTGCGTACCCTAGTGCATACACGGCCTTCTCACTGCATACACACCCTCTTCCACATGTACGGGTGCACACATTTTCTACCCTCGAATGCATATGTGCCCAATAGGATGCATATGCATGTGGGCACATGACACTTTGGCATGTACGCCAGTGTGTACATGAGTTTCAGATGTATACGCACGCCTTTGGTCGCATACATGCCCAAGGTCATGCGTACACATTTTTATCCTACCTAATAACCCTAATAAATGTGAAACTAAATGTAAAAAAATAACAAAGAAGGGCGAGGGTACTCACAAATGGTCCATCGTCATCATATCGGATATACTCTCAGATGGTATCGATGCGTCTGTGGTGAATTTAAACCCTGGCCATCTCGCTCGTTGCTCGTGGTAACTCCTGGTAAGAATTTCGATAAGGATCGACAACAAATGAGTTGATTGTGATGGTTTACCCCACCCCCATGCGGGGTATATCTAACTGTTTTAACCCACTGTGATGACCTAGGGGCGTATTTTGACTGCTGTTGTTTTCTTACACTCCTTCTACCCATCGTGATGATTATTTTGATTAAATAATCATTTTTAACTGCTTTCCACTATGTCGGGGAATGTTTTTTCTACCTGGTGCCCGTTTCTTCTCCCTGGAACACTTCTCTCATTTTTAGGAGATCTAACAGGCCCATAGAGGCTGAAAATCGAATCTTGCGCATGGTATTCATTCCATATCTTCCTGGTATTTTCAAATGTTCAAAAATTAAAAAACTCGCGGATCATCAAATTTACAACCATCCACAAAGCTGGCCTACTTGCTTCGTCGATACTCTGGGACACATATTGTTGCTTGATGTTGTTTCGTTGTGCACAACACTTTATCACTGGACCTTGCGTCCTTCATCATTTCCCCTCACATGTATCGTTTCTTAGGGAATCATTTTTAACCCTTGTCGTTAATCATGAACATTTGGGGATCTTCATCTTGATAACAAAACATTTCTGCAACAGTCTTGACTGTTGTTGGTTTGAGTATGTGTGTTTGTACTTGTTTCCCTCTTAAATGAGTTTATTTCCTTCTCTATTGCTTTGATTTTTGTATGTTGCATTGAGTTGGTGTTTTCAGCAATGGACATTTGTTTGTAGTATGACTTTTCATATCACTCTACTTTTGTCGTATGACTAAATTTTTATTAAGGACCGATGACATAGATCCTTGGCAATATGATGATAAGAAAGTTGTTTTACTACACCAGATGCAAGCTAGTTCTTCCCTGCCTGTCTTCCTCTCTTTCTTCTATATCATTATCCTATCAACCATATTTTCCTATCAACCTTATTCTTCTAATCTACTTGGGGCATCTTGTCCCTCCCCATTATTCTAATCCATTTCTCTCATTTTTTCGACCTCGATCACCTTCTTTCATCACCCCATTGACACTCGAGGGGTCATCTCTCACTTCTACTAATTTTTCTTCTACCCCTTCAAAATTTTAGCCATCTACTATCTTTGAAGTGGTGTCACTGATGCCACCCCCAAAGAGGGGAAAATGTAGACACCTATAATTTGGACCAAGTAATTTAAATACTTAAATTGCACTACTTATATCCTTTCCCGCAAATTAATGACATATCGTCAATATCGCACATTTTCTCTTCTATCGTCCTTAATTAACTACATTACGATACTTAATTGACCCTTCTATCAAACAAAGATGACAATTAACGACATTCCATTAATTAAAACCCTTTCTACCTGAATTAATTAATTATTCTTAATTAATTAGGTTTCCTCTTCTACTAGATCAATAAGTCACCATTTATTTGATTAAATTCTTCTTATCCTCTAAATAATACTAATTATTCTTCTAAAAAGCTTATATAAGCTTGCTCACTTATTAGTTAATCACTTTGGCTAATTAATAAATCCCCTCAATTCCCATGAGTCACAAAAGGACAAATTAAACTCTCCTAAAGTAAACTCAACCTCTTCTAAACTATACTTATCCATAACTAACTCAACCTTGTTATTATGCTACATATAAAGGGATGCAAAGCTTCTTTTAACCATTGGGCTATATAAGGAGCCCTACTTCTACCTTTCTACTTACACCTTGATGAGCATAGAGCATAAACTATAGCCATTTTATCATCTTTGAGCATTCTTCCATTAGAGAAGCTAGCTATCTTCATTTCTTGCATTCATCCATCCAAGTTTGAAGTCATATGGGGATATGTCAAATGGTCTTATAGCCATATATTCTTGAAACCTTGGGATTCAAACATACAATCAACCCTTTAATTGCTAAAGATCTAAATAGGTTCATTTTATTGATTAAGATTCAAAAGATATAGAGATTAATTGTTTAGCATATTAATTTATATGTTTATTCATGTTCTAATGAAAATATGTTGGTAGATTAGTCTTGTTTAAGCTCTTAGCATGATGGTGCATAGGTTTAGCTTAATATTGTCTTGAAACTACTAGGTGTTAGTTTCAATTTTACTTGCATAACTAACTAATTCTTGCACACAAGAACCTTGACCACAAGTACATCACTAAGAACCATATTTGGGTTTTTTGGTGTGGACTTAAATTTACAATTTAATGACCAGAAATCAAATCATGATAGGAAATGACATGCTTATGCTAAGAAAACTTATATCTCCACTTGAGAGAGGCTATAAAAAGGAAAAATGTGTACATGCAACATTATCACCTTCTCGTACATACATGCGTGGCATTCTGCCTTTTTATATTCCCACATCACGCTGGGGGCATCCACGCTTCTTTGTTCTTGTATATTGCTTTCAGAACATGACCTTGGAAAATACAAAAACATTTGCAAAAAAGATACACAAAAACCTAAACATCTGGAATTTTTGCCTTTTTCAGGGATAAAGCTACATTCGTTTTCACAACGTTATCTTAGGGAAACCTAGACAACAATGAAGACCACAGCTGTAAAAAATTATCTTTTTAGATAAACCCAAAAACATTAGAAAATATATCAATGTTATCCCATAAAAACAAGGTAATGCTATAATTGATTTTAGTTGTTGGTTTGTATAGTTTTGATGTACTTAGCCTATTGAGTTATTTGTTCTTTAAGTGGATCATGTGCTTACCTTATATTGAATCTTGTTTGATTTAATTGTGTATTGCATTACATTCATTTAGGAGCTCTCATACTTGTGAAAAATTGTCATAAGATTCTTTGTTTGTTATGTGCATCTATTAGACTTCATTTTACTTGCTTAGATTGAGTACCATTTTGCTAGCTTTTGCGTATGTTCGTAGGTTGTATTTTGTTGTGGTGTTTGAATGTATATATTTGTTTAGTTTTGTTAACTTTTGCTTGTATGTTTTTCACACTAGTTTGTTATCACATCTATCATCTATCATTTCATCACATTTCTAACATCATTCACTACATCATATATATACAAAAAATGCTAAGTACTACATCATGCATGTATGCTAAGATAATCATCACATATCGTATCATCAATGGGGCAAGAGGGGTTGCACACAATCACAAATCTATCCCCCCACACCAATATCATCTAGTATCATCCCAAGCACTAGATACAGATCGCATAAATTTAAAAACAGGTATTGCTATCTACAGATACATCATCAATATGAAAGCATGAAACAAACACATTTCTACATCTAAGGTATCTCACATACATAAAGGAAAGTGCAATCATACATCATAAGGAAATGTTCATACACAACATAAATCACAGTATGATATGTCAAAATGTCCATATATACATGTATAACTGTCCAAGTCAGTGCTCAAAATATACATCATCGATATAATATGCCATAAAAAAGGGGCATACATTAAAAATAATCGAGCCTTCATCATGAGGCATCATAAAAATAATGGTACATATAACTATACATCAAAATAAACCTTCATAAGAGGCATGTATACAAAAAGAGAGAGTAAGCGCTCAACCACAACTCTCACCGTTGCCAGGTCTCCCGGGTCCATGACCTGGTACATAGAATATGGTTTTTGTAAATGGTTGGTCATGTTGTCTGTGCCAGTTGATGCACTAAACACATTCTTGTAGTTGATGAATGAAGTGTTGAAACCATTTATGGGAAAAAAATCATTATTTATCTAGACAACATTCTGATTTTTAAGAAATCATAAGAAGAACACTTTATCTATTTGTGAAAAGTGTTAGATTCTATGCGAGTAGAGAAATTGTTGGTTAACTTAAAGAAGTGTAATGTCGTGAACATGATTTTCTCTACTTGAGATTTGTGATATCTCATGAAGGCTGGAAGATGGATCTTGAGAAGGTGTGAGCTATTGTGAATTGGTTATCACTAAGAAGTGTCATGGGGGGGATAACTTTTGGGAACTTGCAAGCTTCTACCATAAGTTCATCAAATGAGTCAATGAGACTTATGTAGTAATCACATAGGTGATACAAAAAGACGTGAAGGATTTTGTGGACCATGAATAAAGTATGAATTTTTGGAGTTGAAGCAGAAACCCACAAAGCAACTAGTGTTGACTTTGACCAATTTTTTTAAAAATCTATATTAGGTAGATTATGATGTTAGTAGAGTAGTATTTAGATTGGTGAAGATTCAAAAAGGGACACCCATGGATCATGTATTTAAGTGATAAGTTGAATGACACATGGAGAACGTACAATGTCAAGAGTTTTATGCCATTGCGTAAGCTCTAAAGAAGCGAAGGCACTATTTGTTGCCTAAAGTGTTTGTATTATACATGGACCACCAAACACTACAATCCATTAATAGTCTAGGGAAATTGAATCAAAGACACGTGAAATGAGTTGAGTTCCTATAGAGCTACTCATTTATCTCGAAGCATAGGAGCGGAAAATCAATTTACATTGTAAATGTGTTGAGCAAAAGATGTTTATTGTAGACTTAAGATGAAAGTGAATGTAATAGGGTTTTAGGCTGATGAAGGAACTCTGCAAAGAGGATGAAAACTTTGTAGAAGGGTGGAAAGCATGTGCATAACCAAAGAGCACCAATCACACCCTTGTTTAAACTACTTCCTACATGAGGGGTTGTTGTTCAAGGGTACAAAGTTATATGTATTGCAAGGATCAACGAGGGATAATTGGGTCTAAGGGAAACATCCCAAAGGAATACAAAGCACTTTGGGATAGATAAGACATTGGCACAATCGGGTGAGAGATATTATTGGCCTTGAATGGCTAGAGATGTGTGTAATTCTGTGTAGAGATGTAAAAAAATCCAATTTGTAAACGGAAAGAGTCATAACATAAGGTTGTATAAACCATAAATGGTACTTGAGAGACCATCAGGACATTTGAGTATGGACTTTGTTTTGGGAATTCCCATAATGTAGAGGGGTCATGACTCTATATATTTTTTGTGGTGGATAGATTCTTGAAGATGGCTTATTTTATTAGTTGTAAGAAGACATGTGATGTTACCCATATTGCAAATATGATTTTCTAAAAAGTTGTGAGATTGCATGGATTAGTCATTTTTAGCACACATTATGGAAGATACTCAATACAAAGTTATAGTTTAATTATGCAGATCATTTGTAGGTGGATGGTTATATAGAGGTTGTCAACCAAAGCCTTATCAATCTTTTGACATATTTGGTAGGGGAAAAGGCAGTAATATGGGATGTTATTCTTGTGTAGGTAGAGTTCGCATACTATAACTTTGTTAACAAAAGTATTCAAAAATCACCATTCCAGATTGTGTATAGGATGATTCCCGGGGGAATCGTAGAGCCGAGGGAGTTTCCATATGAAAGAAGGAAAGAGTGCAGAAGTAGAGGACTTCACATGATACATAAAGGAGTTGCATGTTCAAGTACACAAATAATTAGATCAGAGTAAGGCACAATACAAATAACACACATACCACCAAAGGAAACACTTAGAGTTTAACATGGTATACTTAGTTCTTATGCACCTAAGGAAGGAGAGGTTCCTACAACAAACATATGAAAAAATCAAGTGGAAACATATTTTACCATGTAGAGTCCTAAAGAAGTTTGCGATGAACACACATGAGTGAGAACTACTAGAAGGAATATTATCTTAATTATCAACATTATCAAGTTATGCACATATTATGAGGGGCAAGCAAGTAGAGAAGAAAACCACATAGAAGTAGTTTGGATATTGTTGTCCATTTTTGCCCCCTGAGTAAAAATGAACAACAAGGTTCTACAGGCTAAAATTTTCAAAGTTGGTTTATAAACTTTTCCGTAGTTCTTCTATACCTTCATGGTGCCTAAGAAGGATCTTCCAACACATGGGAGGAAGGATCTTCAAACATAGCTCAGTTGAGCCCAAATAAACATATAAGTGCATTAATGCAAATTAAAACCATTTTACTAGGTTTGTGTTTGAATTAGGTAAATTATTACAGGCTCTCGAGCTCAAACTTGGAACATTGTTTTTTCTAGGGTTGGGGAGCTAGATCGGGTTATGGTGAGTCAAAAATCACGATGGCTTGGGGGCCCATTAGTATACCTATATCAAGCGAGTTGTTACAAAGGAAACAAAGATGGTATTAGATGGTACTGAGCCAGTACGTGACTTATTTCGCAACCCAATTTTCTCGGGTCCTCATGTTAAATCTCTTTTAGGAATAGCTCGGTCGAGATAGGAATGAGCTTAGCGAGTCTTAGACATGTTGGTGAAGTAACCATAAATGGGTTCGAGTGAGTCGATTAAGGACCAACACAAAAGAACGAGCCCGAATGCAAATGGAGTTCGATTGATAACTCGGCTTAGAGGTTCGAGTTAAGTAAGAACTCGGTGGATTGTTGAGACATAGCTCGTTGCGGTGGAGTTTTTGGAAGATCTCGACCTTCACCATTTTCGGAAGTGATCTTGGTGTTTTCTAAGCTCGGGATTTTTTTGCGACTCTCAATGAATGGTCAAGTTCAAGATGGAGACGACTTGTGTAGAGTGTTGGATTATGGCTCGGGTGAGTCATCAAACAACGAGTGGAGCATGTTTTGGTTCAATAAACCAAATAGAAAATGGAAATGAGCTCGTAGAGTCCAGCAAAAAATAGATGGAATGAAGTTAAAAGGGATCAAGTGAGTTTGGAAGTGAATTTCTCCAGACCGAACCGAAGGAGCTCACCATGCATTGTGATGAGATCACAGAACTCGGCTGAACAAGGTGATCGATCCTTACGGTTGAGTAAATAGGAATAGATCATATCGATTCACAATTACAAGCGGAGCCCATGTGAGTGTACAACTCGTGGATCAACTCAACTTTAAGGATGAAACAAAGCTTAGCAGTGAGCTCATGCGAAGAAGTTATGTTCAACACGTTGGGAAACATGAAAGTAAGATCGTAGGAGACTGAGCTCGATGCCTAGCCAATGTCGAGTCGAACGATGAATGATACTGGGTAGAGAAGATAACATGAAGCCGAGCTCACAGGGTTCTTAGAGGATGAAGTGAACCGGTTTTGGGGAGACAAGCTCATGGGAACTATGTAGAGTGGAGCTCGGCGAGTCCTTCAAGTCGGTGATGACATGATTGAAGTTATTTGGAACATAAAACATCAGATACTGGCTCAGTTTGGTGATCCTTGGAACAAGTCTATTGAAGGAGAAGTTTGGGTCGAGTTCCATTATAGCTCGATGAGATCGAACAAAGCCAAAGTGTTTACAGATTCAGAAATGTGGATGGAGAGCGCGAGTTTGGTCACATGAAGAGGAGCTTGGTGACATCGTTTAGAGTTATATGGAGAGCTTGGTGGATCCATAAAGGAGTTGACTCGTGGAAGGTGGTGATGGAGTGAGTTACGTTTTAGGGAGATGTTTTAGAAGCACCACATTTTAGACTTTCAGACAATTCAATTTTGATGTTTCGGAACTTGGATGTTTTCGGACATTCGGAATATTTTGGTTAAAAACTCACACTAGGCGAGTTAGCAAATTTGGGGGAAAAGTTCTGAAGCCCAAAACTTTGAAATTCAGAGTTTCAGGTTTTCGGAAATTGGAAGTTGCAAAGTGGTTGAGTCGATCAAACTCCAAGTCCGAGTTAGTCGTCGAGTCATGGGGAGGCCCAAGTCTAATGCCGAGGTAGGATCATGTTGCATGCTGAGTTCATCAGTTGGTGAATTGGCAAAGCATTCAATGAGGAGCTACATAGAGTGCAGATAAAACGACGAGTTGATAGAAGATGGTCGGCATATGAATAAGACATATTAGAGTCTAGGAGCTTCCAATGATGGATTTGACGCGGTGTTTGTACTCGCAAAGAGATTGAAAATTTGAGATATGATAGCTGGTGAGTGTGGATAATGTGAACGAGACGGTTCTGAGTAAGTGATGACTAAGCCAAGTCGAGCCATATAATGGAACAATACATGGAGTGGCTCAGAAACAAACCCTAAAGAGCTCAACTCGGGAGGAGTTGAGTTAAGACTGAGTCGCTTGGCGGTGAGCTTGCAAGTAGAGCTCGTAGAGTTGAGCCATATGGAGTAGATAACCGAGAGTTTCTAAGAGCAGGTTCGCGGGTCGATGCAATGGTGATGAACTCGGTGCTCAATGAAATATACAAAGATAGCTCGGTCAACGTGTTTGGGAAAGAAGAGCTCGGTTTGTGAATGGAGCTCGGTTGATGGAAAAGATCAAATGAGGATGTTGGAGCGCATGAATGATGGGCTCAGGAATGGAGCCCAAGAAGAATGAGAAGAAGCTTGATGGGATTTATTTGGCACATGGAGATTAACCAAGATGGTGGAGGGAGATTATCTCTCCTAGAGGGAAATTCAACGAAACAAGGAAGGCGAGGTGGCCCAAGTACTAGGGAAGTCGACGGCGAGCTCAATGTTGACGCAGATCGCTCGGTGGACGGTTTGACGAGTCTTGTCATGAAGATCTCAAAGGCACAGACCCGATGAGCTCAGTCATTCCACTCAAATGAGGGATAGCTCGATGAATATCAAACAAAGTGATGGACGAGAGAGCTGATCTTAAAGCTCGTTGTTGAAGATGTCTAAGTCAGAAAGATAACAGTAGCAGAGGCACTCGAACAAGCAGTAAGTCATGAAAAAGAATAAAATCGGTCATTCAAGGTAAATACAAGCTCGACAAACTCATGAAGAGGTTAGCTCTCCATTTGACATTAATGTTGTGACATTGTGAGAACTCGGAGTGGGGTCATGAAATCAAACCAAGCGAGCTCGTGGGGGTTGCAAGGAACTCATGCATGGAGCTCTTGGCGAATTAAGAATGAGCGGGTTTGGCCAATGCAAGGTGAGTGATAGTCACATCGTTGGAGTGTAACATCGATAGAAGAGCTCGGTTGCACGTAAGGGTAAAGGAGCTCGATTCTTGCAAAAGAGCTTGGTTTCAGTTAATTTGGAGCAAGTCAGCCAATGAAGAGCTCGTGTTGTGAGAATTCACAGAGCAAGCCAAGCCTTCATGATGCCAAACTAGCTCGATGTAGCGGTGGAGGAGCTCATCTAAGTGAGATCGCGCAGAGTAATTTTGGGCTCATCAGTTTGGATGCGGCAATGCAAAGTGGATCAGTTGCGGTGAAGGCTGAAGGAGCTTAATCCCAACTCAGTGAGTTGGCTCGGTGAGCCAACCCCAGAGTTGGGTTATTTTTTGACCATTTCTCGTTGACCCCCTCCTCAAGTCAAATTAGTCAACGGGGGGTCCCACCATTAGTCTTTAATTAATTTAATATTTTTATTTAAATATTTTAATAATAATATTTATTATTATTATTTAAATATTCTTTTAATTAATTAAGGAGAACTAGGTCAACTGGGTATTAATGGCACATGATGTAAGATTCTAAAAGTGGTTCAACTAACTGTAATAAATACATTGTGTGCCTTCCATTTAGGAAGGGAATTTATGAGTCCATCTCTCCTCTCTCTCATATGCTTCTATAAATGTAAGTTGGAAGCTCATTCCAAAGGGTTCTAATAGGTTAGACAAGTTGGACAGTTAGACACTTTCTAAGCTTCCCCTCTCTTCACAAGCTAAGAAGCTGTGAATTTGCAGGGTCTCAAGCCTTTCTTCTCAAATTGTAATGGCAACCTATGCCTTTTCCCTGATGTAATGATGCACCGTGCAAGTGCTTGAAGTAATGGAAATTATGTTTTGTGATCAGTTATATGTCCTTTCATGATTTTTTTGCTTCTATTTACCTCTCTCATGTTTTCAGGCGAACTGTGCAACCAGGGTTTCCTTTGTAAGCTTTGGAGGCCATTGTGCTTATCAAGGAGTGAAGTATTGTATGTAAATTGGGTTTGTAATGCATTTCATTCTTTCTCATGATCATCCCTCTTCATCGGCAAGCCGGAAAGTTGTTTAGCAACACCCTTTCTTGGTACATCACCACTTCTAGTATAGGTTTTATTTCTTTGCTTTCCCTAATCCCTTGAAATGTTAGCATAGGTCTAGTTAGCCATTTATCTTGCATTAGAAGTAGTTTTGTGTTTAGTTTAGGAAGAGGAAGCCGGCCTTCTTTGGAGATTCACCTTGAGCCCAAGTCTCACAGCTTGAGAGGTGATCCCATGTTACCCAATCACACCAAATGTCATGTTCACTTTCAGGCCATTAGGGGGGTGCAATGATTTGCTGATAATAGAGATGCCAACTACTAAAGCAATATAATTCATAAGTTGAGTGAATTTTAGATGAATGCATAGTGAAGATACCTAAAAGGGAACACAAAGAATATTTGGTACATTGGAGAGATATAGATGTCTAAGACACATCTTACCTCAATGAAGTGGAGATGACAAGACTTGCCCATTGTATTGGATACCTTTAGAGTACCACTTAAGTAGGGAATCAAGTTTCTTTTACCCCATGTGTATGATGTAAGAAGATTCAGGTTTATGTACAATCATCGCCAACCAAAAAAACTTAGTCTTAGTTACAAATAAAGTTTTGCACAAATGTGTAATGCCTTTAACACAATCATGTGTCACTCTAAAGCAAGCTGCAAAGTTATCTCCTTGAAATATTTAATTTTCAGAAGTTGTATAAAATTATGGAAGTCATGTAACACTATGGAAGCTACATAAAATTATAGATGCCACACAAAATTGGAGAAGTTACGCAACATTATAAAAGTCATGTGATATTGCGGAAGTTGCACAAGCCTTTTTATAGCTACGGAACACTGGGGAATGCCACACAAGCATGTTTGATGTCACGAAAGCTTATATAATTTGTGAACTATTGAAGAAACACAATAATTTTCCAGATTATCGATGCTTGTTTGAAGTTGTCAATAATGCCTAAATTACAAATGTCATTATCACGTCATTAGATGCTATCAAAAGCTAACAAAGAAGAAATGATTGGATATGCGCACCTTAAGTGCCTATCAACATCACTATAGTCATCAACATGCATACATGGACCTTGATATGTCCTCCACAACCAGAGATAACTTAGTTAAGCTCAATCAGGCAAGGGGACATTTTGGAAAAATCAATGAACAACTATGGACACATGGGAACATATTATTCTAGGGATCTTTACTCGCATTTGGTATCTTTACCTCCTACCTTTGCACATCTGAATTTTATACATAGATGGGAGTGTATCCTTTACAAGGAATATTTCATATTGTAGAGATTATTGGATCTAACATGTCTTTAGAGTATGAGATTTTGCTTTAGATTATTGATTTAATCCTTGTGTGGTTCTGTAGAAGCATAGAAGGGTTTCTAAGATCTTGGATTTCTGAGTATAATTCTTGCATAGTCTCATTTCTAAGACTTTCAATGTGTTGTAAGTATATTATTCCTAAATCTGTAATTCATTCCTTGTAAATGAATAGAAATATTTTCATTATTTCTGTTTTAGATGTTGAGTTCGAGCTCTTGTGTTTGTGAGGTCCACTCCCATAAGGGATGTGTAGTGTAAGTGTCCCTTCACTAAGAACTGTAGACACCTATAATTTGGACCAAACAATTTAAATACTTAAATTGCACTAATTATATCCTTTCCCACAAATTGACGACATATCGTCAATATCACACATTTTCTCTTCTATTGTCGTTAATTAACTACATTACGCTAGTTAATTAACCCTTATATCCAACAAAGACTACAATCAACGAACTTACGTTAATTAAACCCCTTTCTACCTGAATTAATTAATTATTCTTAATTAATTAAGTTTCCTCTTCTACTAGATCAATAAGTCACCATTTATTTGATTAAATCCTTATTATCCTCTAAATCATACTAATTATTTTTCTAAAAAGCTTCTATAAGCCTGTTCACCTATTAGTTAATTACTTTGGCTAATAAATAAATCCCTCCAATTCCCATGAGTCACCAAAGGACAAATTAAACTCTCATAAAGTAATCTCAACCTCTTCTAAACCATACTTATCAATAACTAACTAGATTTATTGACATCTCATGTACAAAAAGAAATAAACAAAAATTTACAATGGGAGAAACCTAAGGTCAAAAATAGTGAACTTTACATAGAAAACCAAGAGGGCGGAACATCAAAATATAGTCGCATGTATATGTCGCCTTCCCCCACTAAAGATCAAATTCTTTCACAAGAACTATAATCTATGAAAGCAACACTCACAAGCTTTCAAGAATACAATGGGGGACATAACAAAAGATATCAATACGAAGAGTTATGCCCTCATCCATTTGATTAGGCTTTGATGATTTAACCCTTTCCTAAGAAATTTGACATGCCAAAGTTTGACAAGTATAGAGGGAAAGGTGATCCATGGGATCATGTGAAAGATTTTTACATGACATGCTAAGAGTGGCGTACAGTGACAATTACCTCACAGGACTCTTCCTAAAAAGTCTAGGTGAAGAAGTTTTAGAATGGTTTACTCGCTTACCTCGTGGGTCTATCTTCACATGGGCCAAAATGGTAGAGAGGTTTGTGTGACATTTCTCATACAATATGGAAATTGACATAACCATGACAGATTTATGTAACACTAAACAACGTCCTGTTAGGTTTCAGATTTACACTGGGAATGAAACCACAATCAGGGGACAAGTAAGTCCCTCCTCTTTAATGGGAGAGGTTCCCTTATTGAAAGCAGGGGCAAAACATATGTACAAATACACAATATTTCATTCAATGGTGGTTCCCGATATCTTGAAATGTGTTTTATTCCTGGAAAATTATCAATACATGAGGATAAAAGACATTGACGAGAGGAGGGAGGTAGAAGAAGACAATACTTTCAGAGAAAAGAGATGGCAGAGAAAAACCCTATATGTATTGAGTAAATGAGATATAAATTATAACCATTCACGTTTATAATGGGAAAAATCTGCAGACTCAAAGTTCTTGAGATTGTGTAAACTAGAACACAAAGTTTCTAAGCATGCAAGGATTAAATGATTCATAGATTAGAGCAAGAAGGAAAGAGAAAGCAAAGGAAAAAGGGGAAAACCTTTGTATTGATTTCTTCTGATTAGAAATTACAGTTCCATAATTATCAAAATTCCAACCCATACAATGGCTTTGAAAACTCATGATATAGATCGCAAGATACGGTTACAACTTCCTCGAGTAAGCAAGAAACAATTACAACTTATTCCAATCATCCACGCCCTTTCAAATTATTGATTCACAAAGAAACGTTAATGGCTAAAAAACTAGTTTTTTTAAATATACAGTCGTTATAGTATTTTGCTAGTTAAAACATGGGCCATTCGATTTGCTTTCACAACTTCAAATTTGGGCCACACATGTGGGAGAAATTGATTGGAATGGGTTGCAGACACCTTTTGGATTTTTTGCCTTTGAAGCTGCACCCGAATGACACATGGAGAGCTTTTCCAGTTCCTTTATACTTAGCTGATTCGGGCCAATTTCATGCTTGACTTATGTTGACCCCTAGACACGTGGAGAGCTGGCGCTCATTTGAGTTTCTACTTTGGAAGCACCTCCTAAAATTGTGTCGAGATGACGCGTGTCTCCTTCCACCGGTCTTGGAATTTTCAACGACTAACTCTGTCTCCCCATTGACTTTAACCACGTGGTGAGCTGGCACTACTTAAAGACTTACCCTTTGATTTCACTTCTGAAATGGCACCGTTAAGGCACTTGGACACTTCTGCCAACCCACCCATACTTAGTTAATTTTAACGATCGACTCTTTCTCTTTTTTAGACCTGGGACACGTGTAGAACTGGTGCAAGTTTGAGAACTGCCCCCGACTTTGACTCTTGATGCTGCACCGATGAGGCACGTGGCGCCATCTACTGAACCTTCCATACTTAGCCAATTTTAGCTTGTTTTACCTTCATTTTGATCCTGGGACATGCGGAGAGCCTACACTTATTTGAGGACTATCCCTTGGGCCCTACCCCCAGAGTTGCACCATTTGGATGCGTGGAGGCTTCCATTATTGCTTGAAACATGGCCATGTTGTATCTAATTAGAAACATCCACATACTACCTGTGGATGCTAGGGAAAAAATTAACGGGGAAAATACACCTGTCATTCCCGACTGCGGGAAGAAAAATAAAAAGAAGGGAAGAAACTTCACCATTATTCCCAACTTTTAAATTGTTCTCCATGAATGGGAAAACTGCAAACAATTCCAAGCTTGATGTGATCCAATACTCCAAGGAACAGACTCAAAATTTTTAAACTTGACTTCAAAAGAGGGGAATTTTGAGGGCAACAACAGCTGGCTCTTTCTGGGGATGACTTGGCTTGAAACAAAGACACAAGGCAAGATCAAGAACTTCAGATAACTCTGGGAAAGAGGACCAATGTCTTATCCATTGGGCAAAGGAGTCAAAAGCAAAACTAATACAATGCAACACACACAAGACGAGAAAAGAAACAAAAAAATGAAAAGGGAAGAAAAAAAATGAAACACAAAGGAACGACCCAAAACCAAAACACTATACAAAATATACAGAAGGACCACCTAGTCACCCATGACTTAAACAACTTTAGATACTGGCAACTATAAGGAAGTGGGAGAGGAGATCCATCCATGTAATCTAGATAAAAAGAGTTCTATCCAACAAAATGTTTGATTCTAAAAGGACCAAGCCAAAGAGAATCAAATTTACCATGGCTTCCTCATGGCTCATGTCTTTTGTCTTAAAGCAGCACAATATCTCCCACTTAGAAAACTCTGGGTTTGGATTTCTTGTCAAAAAAAGCCTTCAATTTCAATTGATGAGCTACTATCGTGTCAACTACTTGTAATCTGTCCTCATCAAGCTTTTGAAGATACAAAATTCTCTTGTCCAAAGTGTTGGTATCCAAATTCGTTCTCCTTTTCAAGCCGAGCAGGAACACAGATTCGACAGGGAGCTTAGAGGCAGATAGATCATAGTGTGTGTCATTTTGTAGTCAGGGATGAGATCTAACTGGCCCTTTGTTACTCAGATTTGTG
Organism: Taxus chinensis; assembly: GCA_019776745.2. Taxonomy (NCBI): domain Eukaryota; kingdom Viridiplantae; phylum Streptophyta; class Pinopsida; order Cupressales; family Taxaceae; genus Taxus; species Taxus chinensis. Next base: position 82,701,689 of record CM034153.1, on the reverse strand, counting down.
GAGAGATGGATAACACCTTTAAGAGGATTTGACCCGTCCTCAATACTTTAGGCCGTGCCTCTTTGACCAAGGTGAGAGGACCCTTATTGTAACCTCTGTTTGATGAAGGAGATGGAGATATCTGTCCTTTGAACAAATTCTATGAAGAGAACCTTGGGAAAATATGGTCAATGCTCCATGATTTAACTCTTAAGAGTTGTCACTTCTAAACAATGGAGATATTTTCAACACAAGGCTAAGGTTACTGAAGACATTAAGAAATCCTGATTGTTCTGTGTATTTTTGCAAGTAGATTTTGTTCCTATGTTGACACATAGGGTAGAATGGGGTAGTTTAGAGTGGATCAATGGTTTTTAAATGATTTTGGTGGAAGATGAAGCAAGATAAAGTTGATTATACTAGATCTTTGGAGGGACTTTACAATAATGAACAACTTCAACGACAGAAAGCTTCAGAACAGTTAAGATGTTCCTTCAACCAGAAGGTGTGTTGTAATAGAGGCCCATGTCAGCATGTTTTCACATAATATTTGAGACTCCAACATAAAGGATCAAATTGAAAGACTCAATTAAACAATAAAATTCCTGATTACTCACGCCTAAGGTACACTCGAAGACTTACAGACAATCTTTATCAGCAAATGACAGTGAATTGATTTTAAATTTGTTTATCTCATCCAAGACGAAGTCTCTTCTTGAAATGAAATTACAAATACCATTAGACTGTCACAAGGAAGAGATCCTGTGTGATTTCACAAAAAATTTAGTGTAAGATTGCAATAGGAATGAAAGAAACTATTTGCAGACATTCTGAAACAAAACAAACACAAAATTGCTAGAGTTTAGACACAAATTAATTCCATAATTGCTTAGATTCATCAGCAGGGGAAAGCTTCCAAAGAAATCTCATTGCTTGTTAATGGCTATACATCTGTAACCAACTTGACACGATAGAAAATCTAACACATTAGAAAATAACAAGTAATCTCGGCTTTGGTCTCTCGGGAAGATGACTTTCTCAAAAAATTTCTCAAGAATTCAAACTCCGACCATTTGCAAGAGTATTCTCCTTGCATTTATACACTTTGCTCACTCAATTTTCCCCCTAAAAGAGAAGAATATTCGAGGGACCTTTGCTTATTACCAATTTGTCTTAGATAACGACGTTTAACAAATTCAGATCCGAAATCTACCAGTGGACCAATTGTGAACTGATCACGTTTCTTGGGATCTCGACTAATGACTAGGATGTCATGCCACAACTTTTCAAGAGTCCTTTTAATCATTTTGATTCTATCATGTGAGAAATCCTCTTTTTATCATTTTTCAGAGCCTCTGCATAGCTCGACTTGATAGGTCATCCCCTTTTGCTTTTGAGGCAACGCCTTTTTCACCTTTTGCGCCTGCACTTTCATCATTTCATTCTTTTTCCCTCTTTTTCCTCTGCCATTTCTGCCCCGCATCCCTTTCCTCTAATAATTCCTACTTTTTCGAGTGCCTGAGTAATTCCCACTTCAAAATATCGGCCTTAACGATCCTTAGAATCACAATTTAAGTTTTAAATCCATTCAATGACACCTTACTGACAAAGATGACAAAGAATTTCATCAAAGAATGATGAAAAACAATGCGTATACATGTCTCTAAGAGTCTTGGAGCAAAAACGGTAGAAAAATAGGTCAAATGCACAAAAACCATTTATCCTGCCCCTTTCCCACTTTAGATCGTAGCCGTCCATGTGTTTCCTTGGCGCAACTGCAAAAGAGAAGCACAGAGTCAAGTCTCGAACAAGCGTGAGCCTTCCACGTACCCTGGGCCCAAGAAAAAATGCCTTTTGGCCTTTGAAAATTCTTGGTGAAAAAGGAGCCAGCGGGAGCCTCCACGTGTCTCAATGGCACATTTTGAGATGGTCCCCAAAAGTAGAGACCCCAAACCAATGTGGGCTCAACATGTGTCTCAATCTGGCAAAGTCTGTTAAAAATTTGAAGGTTCAGTAGAAGGCGCTATGTGTCTAAGGTCTGAGACAGTCTCCTTTGGCTGTTGAAAAGTCCAAGCAAAAAGGTAGAGAGAGTGGAAGCCTCTAAGTGTCCTCCTGGTGCTTCTTCAAAATAAAACATAGGGGCCAGTGCCCAAACATGCCCAGTCCCTACACGTGTCCCATGCCCTTTAGAAAGTTGCTTGAAAAGTCTAAGTAAGAAAAGGCCTGATGGAAGCCTCCACGTGTCTTTATGGTGCAACTTCAAGGTGGTTCCCAAGAGTGGAGACCCTGAATGAGCGCGAGCTCACCACGTGTCCCAGGCCTTATAAAATTGCTTTAAAAAGTTTAATTACAAAGTGGAGCCCGCAGAAGCCTCCACATGTCTCCCTGTCACAATTGTTAAGGTGGGACCCTGAGGCATATCCTCAAATGAGCACCAGCCCACCACGTGTCCATGGCCCGCTAAAACTGTACCAACTACACGAAAAATTTGTCTAAGTCTGGGAAAGGCATCAGAATCCTCCACGTGTCCCCCCAACACAACTCCAAGGCCAATCCAAAAGGTGAATTTCAAATGAGCGATGTTCCTCCACGTGGAAAAGTTTTGGGTCAAAGCGAGCCTTAGAGTTTTTAAAGTGCCTCGCCAAGCCGCATCCAACCAAAAAGGGCCACGTTTACACTGATGCAGAGATGAAAATTTGACGGGGAAAACTCAGCCGTCAAACCGTAAAAATGCAGGAAAACCACCATTCGAGTCTGGAGATGAATTTTTCTTCAAGGATAGAGAATTTGGAAATGTTATAAGTTTCAAACATGATCCTTCGAGCTACATCCAATCACGTTTCCTCAGGTATTTGGGACAAAAATGATAGGGACAACAATATGTGACTGTGGAAAATGGAAGGAAAGGAACAACTGAGTTTTACACCCAATTTATAGACTCCTTCAGATGGACAGAAAAAAAAAAAAAATTCTAGACCTTTAAGTTATCCTCAACCAAGGAAGGGACTAATCATGGAAACCAAATGGAAGACAAAGTCTTCAAGCACCAACACAGGGAGATAGAAAACATGACAAAGGCCGCAAACTGAGGAATTTCAATGACAAATGGGGCGAGACTAATTTGAGCACCAACACAAAGAACTACTAAAAATTGAATCTTCATTGGTTTTCATCAGATGCAAGGCTAGCAATTCCATCATGAATGGCAGTTGAGCTTCCACACCATACACCACTGGGAAAGGAGACATTCTAATTACTCTCTTCGGTGTAATTCTATCAGCCCAAAGTGCATCATATAGCTTCTTATGCCAATTCCTCTGAGAATCATTTACAAGCTTTCTAACTATGTTCACCAAGTTCTTGTTTGTTGATTATGTCTATCCATTCCCTTGGGGTTAGTAATATGAAGAATGAGAAAGTGAGATCCCATACCCATAGCAGAAGTCCATCATCTCAGTAGAAGAAAAGTTAGAAGTATTGTTGGTCATAATTTTTTTTGCGGTCCGAAACTTGATCAATATGTTCTCCTTAATGAAGTTACAAACTACCTCGGAAGTAGTGCTCTTGACTGGGATGGCTTCCACCCACTTGGTGAAGTAATCTGTGGTAGTCAACACATGGGTATGTCTAGCACTAGAAGATGGGTTAAGAGTTCCAATGAAACCCAATCCACACTGTTGAAAGGGCTCATCAATCACTACTGGCTTTAGTGGCAAAGTAGCCAACTTAGGTCTTCCAAAAAATGTTTGACATGCTTCACATTTACCAACCCATTTTGATGCATCTCTGAATAGAGTGGGCCAATAATAACCAACACGAAGTATTTTATGAGCTATTACAGTAGAGGAGAAATGACCTCCACAAGCCTGGTCATGAAAAGAAGAGAATAACTTCTTTTGTTGCTCCTTATCTACACACTTCAAAAACCTTCCATCTATGCCTCATTTGAACAAAAAATTCTCCCCTAACACATATTGTGCAAACCTTAGTTTGATGGCTCTCTTTTCTTTGGCACTCAAGTGAGATGGACACTCTCTATAGGTCAGAAAGTGAGCAATGTCTGTATACCATACATCTGTCAAGCTGAGGAATAGAACAACAGGGACATCAACTACATCTTTGGACAACTCCTTGACATCTCCCTCAGCAATGAGTTCACACAGGACCTTACCTTGAACCAACTTTGTTGGCCTGATATCAAGATCATATTCTTATACCTTTGCTACCCAATTACCTCTCTTGGTTCCAAATTCTTTTTGAGTAAGAATGGATTTGATTTTTGTAATAGGCACCAGCACCACAAAATTAGAATTAAGGATGTAAAACCTAAAATGCCTGACAACTTTGACAACCGCAAAAGCATGTTTCTCCATCGTGGTGTACTTCAACTCATGAGTTTTCAAGACATAACTCATGAATGCAATTGGGAGCTCATGATCTTCAACATTCTTCTAGGCTAACACAACAACTAGGGTATTTTCAGTGGCATAACAATAGATAATGAAATATTTTCTAAAGTCAGGGCATGCCAAGATTATAGTCTTTGCAATAGTCTGTTTAATGTCCTCAAATGATTTATTCCCTTCAGAGGACCAACCAAAAGTTTGCTTCCCTTGCATCATGTGAGAAATGCTCATAGTAAGTTCCACAAAATTGGGCATGAATCTCCTTAGGAAATTGATCTTACCGAAGAAAGAATGGACACCTTTCTTACTTGATGGAAGAGGAATTGGTTGGATGGCTTGAACTCTCTTCGGATCAATCTTGATCCCTTCCTTTGAAACAATGTGTCCCAACAACTTTCCTTCTGTGATACAAAACACAAACTTCTTAGGGTTTAAAGAAATTCCATGCTCTCTACACTTTTTTGCAATACTATTTCAAGGTGTTGGAAGTGATATTTTCTTGCTTTAGAAAACACTGTCAAGTCATCCAAATACACAACAATGCATTTCCCTTTCAAACTACTAAAAGCCAAGTCCATGGCCCTCTGGAAAGTAGCACCAACATTGATGAGACCAAATGGCATCCTCTTGTATACAAAGGTGTCCCAAAGAGTAGTAAAGGCAATCTTATGTTGATATGTAATATTCAACTCTACTTGATTGTACCCCGATAATCCATCTAACATAGGTAGCATCTCTGAGCCTGTGACAACTTGCAATACCTGGTCCATCATGGGGAGAGGGTAGTTATCCTTCAAAGAACCCTAATTTAGATTTCTGAAGTCCACATAGATATGGATTTCACCATTCTTCTTCCTGACATGCACTATATTAGCAATCCACGTTGAATGGTGGATGGGGAAGATGATCCTAGCCTTCAGAAGCTTTTGTATTTCTTGGAAAATTGTATCAGCTATCTTTGGATTATATTGGCTTTGCTTTTGTTTGAAGGGTTTGATCCCAGGCTTAAGAGGAATGAAATGTTGCATTTCTTTAGGCTGAAAATCCTTAAGATCATCATAAGAGTAAGCCAAAACATCAACATACCTCTTCAACAGATTCACCACCTTCTTTTTCTCTTATTGAGTGCACCATTTTCCAATGTTGACCATTTTGGGATCATTAAAACTCCCAATATTCACTTTCTCAGTCTCAGCAGATTGCCAAGCTCTTTGGGAAACTTTAGACTTCATATATCTATCATTTTTATCAAAAAGATCCTGTAAACTCACCAGCCTTTTAGGAATTTTTTTGCCTTTCAGTTTAATGCATCCATCTTGATCCATCTCTTCCTTGACACCCTCTTCATTTAATGACACACACTCTCTAGGCAGATTGTCACTTCCTTCAAAGTACAACTAATCAAAGTTTTCTCTGAGCTCCAAGAAAGAAAGCAAATGATGGTCATCATTGAAAACTTGCCAATTATTTGCATTGTCAGGCACACTAACTCTATGGATCAGCTCAATGGTGAATTTATCCTAAGGAAAATCAGGGTGAGAAATCAACAAAGACCCCAAAACAGCTAGAGAGTCAGCCCTATTGTTCCTTTCCCTTGGCACAACTTCAATGGAAAAAGCATCAAGGAATTCAATGGAATCCCAGACCAAATTCCTATAGTGTTTCAACCTTCTGTTCTTTACCTGATAAATGTCTCTAACTTGTTTTACAATTAGCTCTGCATCTCCACGAGCAAGAAGGTTCTTCACTTCCATTTCCTTTGCCATGCTCAACCCAAGAATAAGGGCCTCATACTCGGCAGTACTATTGGTATTTTCGAATTGAAATTTGAAAGAGAAAGGATGAACCTTACCCCCAGGAGAAATAAGCACTACAATATCTCCAGAACTAGCTGAAGAGCAACTTCCATCAAACTCCAAAGTCCACACACCGTTAGGATCAAGTAACACTCCCTTTGGTAGACTTGTCTCCTCTTGTGACATGATCATGTAGTTCCCATGCCCAATGTCCTCATACAATATTTATGCTTTAGGATCATCTGTCTTTTACATAATATACTCTACTTGTTTCTCAGGCAACAACTTCTTCATCTTCTGATTGACAGGGATCAAGGCATGTGACCAATCCATTTGGATCTCACCTCCAACATCTTTGCAAAAGTTTCTACTTAGCAGCATGCCATATGAAGGAGGGATATCAACAACCAAGATGGTAGCCAAGACCTTCTTCTCTTGTACAGCAACAAAAGATACTTGTGCATCCTTGACTCTCCCAACTAAAGGCACTTCTCTACTTTCCATGGAGAGTTGACACTCATTTGAGTTTCTGCTTTGGAAGCGTCTCCTAAAATTATGCCGAGATGACGCATGTCTCCTTCTGCCAGTCTTGGACTTTTCAATGGCCAACTTTGTCTCCCCATTAACTTTAACCATGTGGCGAGTTGGTGCTACTTGGAGACTGACCCTTTGATTTCACTTCCGAAATGGCACCGTTAAGACACTTGGACACTTCCGCCAACCCACCCATACTTAGTCAATTTTAACGATCAACAATTTCTCTTTTTTAGACCTGGGACATGTGTAGAACTGGCGCAAGTTTGAGAACTGCCCCCAACTTTGACTCTTGATGCTACACCGATGAGGCACATGGCGCCGTCCACTAAGACTTCCATACTTAGCCGATTTTAGCTTGTTTTACCTTCATTTTGATCCTGGGACACACAGAGAGCGTGCACTTATTTCAGGACTATCTCTTGGGCCCTGCCCCTAGAGTTCCACCGTTTGGATGCGTGGAGGCTTCCATTGTTGCTTGAAACATGGCCATTTCGTATCCAATTAGAAACATCCACATACTACCTGTGGATGCTGGGGCAAAAATTAATGGGGAAGATACACCTGTCATTCCCGATTGTGGGAATAAAAATAAAAAGAAGGGAAGAAACTTCAGCATTATGCCCAACTTTTAAATTGTTCTCCATGAATGGGAAAATTGCAAACAATGCCAAGCTCGATGCGATCCAATACTCTAAGGAACATAGTCGACCCAACTATTGCTTCAAACAGACTAGAGATAAATGAACTATTGGGAAATTCTTACCTGGTGGACTACTTATAGAAGAGAAATTGTTGGACCCACCTACAACTTGAGTCCCTGAGGACACTAAGCCTACCTACTATGAAACCCCAGAATATACCAAATTTAGTAGAATGATGTATTCCATGGGCTATAAAGGACTCAAATGTGGAAAGTTTGAACAAGGAGCAAGAGACCCAGTCCCACTTCCACATTTCAAAATGGAGAGCTACGGTATTGGTATTCAGCCATAAAGGACGCACCCCATGGATCAAGATGCTACATGATGTGAACATGAGGATAGCTCTGCTTATTCAGATAGTGACACAGATTCCCACTGAAGCTAATACGAGGATCTTTCCTCCACAAGTATTTTTATGGATACTGCTATCCTTACCATAACCCCTACCGATCCTAAAGTTGACCTTGTATACCCTACCCTTGTTGATTGGGACCAAAAATGTCATGTGTCATTATACCTCTTTGGGAATGATGAGGCTATTACAAAATTCATGGGCATACATGATACCATTCCTATTGAGGATCACAAGAAAGGTTTCTATATTGACCTGGATACCTACACATACTTTAGCGAGGAAGTTGAGCTTCGTGGTCAACAAAATTTAAGAAAAAATGACGTCACAAGTTCCAAAGAAAAGCCTCGGCAAAAATATACGTCCAAGTCACACAGTGAAAACTTGTTTGAGGCATTGGTTGACCAACAAATAAAAAAATCAATGGACAAAAGAAGTGACCATGCTGAGCATGAAAATCTCATAGAGACGCCCGTGGAAGAATATCTCAACCTTCCTCCCGATCCTACACATATGGAGGATATGTCAAAAATTCTCGTAGAGGAAACCATTGATTTGAACATCGGAACATAAGAAAACCTGAAGATAGTCAAGCTGGGAGCTTTGCTTTCAGTTCAAGAGAAGAATACATTCACCTTTCTTCTCCGAGAAATTTTGGATATATTTTCATGGTCTTATAAAGATATGTTAGGCTTAGATCCAACTTTGGTAGTGCAAAACTTAGTTGTGCATGCAGACGTAAAACCTATTAAACACAAGTTAAGGAAAACACATCCATGAGTGGCCCTTCTGGTTAAAGAGGAGTTAGAGAGACTGTTAGCAGCAGGGTTCATCAAACCCATTGACTACTCTGAGAGGATATCAAACATAGTTTCAGTATAAAGAAACCTGTTGGAATTAGAGTTTGCACAAACTTTCGATACATCAATAAAGAATGCCCAAAAGATGACTTTCCCTTGCCAACATTGACACAATTGTCAATTCAACTACGGGCTATGAAATGTTATATCTTATTGATGGATTTTTAGGTTACAACCAAATCAAGATAGCAGAGGAAGATCAACATATGACAACCTTTACAACCCCTTGTGGGACATTCTGTTATCAGGTAATGCCCTTCAGCCTTAAACATTTTGACGCAACTTATCAAAGGGAAATGAAAGTAATATTCCACGATATGCTTCATGACATCATGGAGGACTATGTAGACGATATCTTAGGGAAATAAAAGACCAGAGAACATCATCCTGATGTATTGAGGTGTCTCTTTGAACGTCTATGAGAATATAAGGTCACACCAAATCCAAAGAAGCATGTCTTCGGGGTGTTGTTAGGAAAGCTATTGGGATTTATCGTATTCAGAAGAGGGATTGAGGTAGATTTATCTGAGGTAATTATTATTACTGAAATTCCTCCTCCTAAGAACATCAAACAACTATGCAACTTCTAAGGGAAGATACTAGTCATCCGCCACTTTATCTTGCAGCTTTCTGAAAAATTTCATTCCTTTACCCTTTTACTTAAGAAAGATGTTGATTTCATTTGGGGACCAGAACAAGAACAGGCCTTTTCCTTGCTTAAACATTATTTAGCAAATCTGTCAGTCCTTATACCTCTAGCCCCAGGGAACCACTTTTGCTATATATTTCTACAACCCAATTTTCCATTGGCTCTTTGCTTGCTCAGTATGACCTAAGTGAAAAGGAAAAATTTGTGTACTATCTCAGCAATACCCAAGAATATTTTTAGTGGCAAATATTTGTAATTTGGAAAATATCCCATTTTTTGAAAATTTGAAAAGGTGAATTTTTTAGAGTAGGTCAATGTACTGTTCGCCTAAAATTTCCAGTATAATTTTTTTTAGGGGTCGGCTTCGCCTACCGTTGAAAATTACTCCTATAAAAACCTAGGTAATTCACCTAGTATTATACTAGTAACTTACTGAGGTACCATCCAAATTACTTTAAATTACTAGCAGAAAAAGTGTGGATTAGAGTTTCAGACTGGTTGATGTAGACTTGCAATAGGAAAGTGTCACTGATGCGCGACAAGGAAGATTTTCATTTCTAGATGAGTGAAAATATAGTGTTGCTGATGCGCGACCAAAGAAGGTGTTGACGTGTGACAAGAGGGTTGTTAACACGTGACCAGAGGGTTGCTAACACGGGACCATAAGGTTGCTGATGCGCGACCAAAGGGTCATTAACGTGTGACTAGAGGGTTGTTTATGCGTGACCAGAGGGTTGTTTATGCGTGACCAGAGGGTTGTTTATGCCTGACCAGAGGGTTGTTTATGCGTGACCAGAGGGTTGTTGACATGTGAATAGAGGGTTGTTGACGTGTAAATAAAGGGTTGTTGATGTGTGACCATAGGGTTGTTGAAGTGTGACAAGGGAGGGTTACAGGTGGGCAAAAAATGTGTGTTGTTGATGATCGATAAGGGGGTTGCAGATGGTTGAAAAAACTCAACATTTTTTTGGTGTCGGGTGATAACAAGGCTTGTTGTCGTGCGACAACAAACCTTGTTGTCACTGACACATAAAAAATACTGAGTGCTCCCCCTTAAGAAAATGACGGGTGAAAATTTGAATCTAAAATCCTCGAAAATTTACCTTTTCGATGAAAGTGGTTCGAGGTATATTCGCCGAGGATTTTCCACCTCCAATTTATCATAGTCTTCTTAAAATGAACCCTGACAGTACCTTAATTTCATATGAGATCAACTATCCCCAAATCAAAAAAACTTGTTTGGTTGTAGTTTTTACTTTCTAAAAACTCTGTCATTACCTATTGAATAACTAAACTAAGCTTATATCCAAAGTTGATCTGCTCAAATACCTATTGTCAAAACCCACCCTTACTGATAGGATGGCCAATTTGATCATCCTGCTCAGTGAATTTGATATTGAGTATATACACCAAAAATCAATTAAAGGACAGGTGTTGGCCAATCAATTTGCGGGAGCACCCTTACCTGGAACAGAGCCTGTGAGTTTGGATCTACCAGATGCATCATTGATGTATATTGAAGAATATATCATGTGGAAAGTGCACTTTGATGGATCATTTACTTTCCATGGTTTGGGGGTAGGTGTAGTGCTAATCACTCCTTCAGAAGATCCTATACCACAAGATTTTTGTCTTGGCTTTCCCTGTATAAATAACATTACAAAATATGAAGCGTTCATCATTGGGATGAAGTTGGCTATAAAATGGAATATTCATCACCTTAAGGTTGTTAATGATTTATAACTGATCATCAAACAATTCAACGATGAATACAAGGTCAAGGATGATAAACTCATCCCATATAAAAATTTGGTGGAAACTCGGAAATAATATTTTGTGCGTGTTACCTTTGAACAAATTCCAAGGTCACAAAATAGATCTATATATGCAATGGCAACAATGGGTTCTATGCTGCAGATTCTGCTAGAAAACAATGATATGCCATTTTTTGTTGAAAATCTACATCAACCTGCAAACGACATACCGAAATCATGCCTGACGTGTGAAGTTGTCGGTCCCTACTCCCCATGGTATGACCCTATTTTTTAACCACCTCCAAAATGGTAGCTTTCCTCCCAACATTTCCAGCTCTAAAAAACAAAGCCTTATCCGCCAAATAGCTTGTTATAACCTTTTAGGAGGCACGCTTTATCGTCGTGGCTATGATGGGATTCTTTTGCATTGCCTAGATGTAGTATAGTTGGTACAAATGATCAAAGAGGTACATGAAGGAGTGTGTGGATCCCATACCAACGGAATGGTATTAAAAAATAAGTTGTTAAGTGTAGGCTAATATTGGCCAACTATGGAGATAGATTATTGTAACCATGTAAGGAAATGTGTTCTATGTTAGAAGTATGGAAATTTCATCCATGTGCCATCATAGCCTTTGTAGCCAATTCCACACCATGGCCATTCCCTTAATGGGGGTTAGAATTAATAGGGAAGCTCACCCCTACTTCATCTGATGGTCATACCCACATCATCACGACCACACAATACTTCAATAAGTTGGTGGAGGCCATTCCATTAACATATGTTACATGTGCTTAGATATCAAAGTTCATCATGAATCACCTTATTTACCAGTATGGATTTCCTGCTGCCATTGTTACCGATAATGGAAAATCATTCAAGAATAAGACAGTGAAAGATATTTGTCATCACTTTTAGATAAGATTAAATTGGTCCACACCATATTACCCTCAAGGTAATGGGCAGGCAGAAGCAACTAATAAAACACCGGTTCGAATCATGGAGAAGATGGTGAGTAAGATAGGTCGCAACTGGCATTTGCAAATTCACCCAGCCTTCTAGGCTTATAAAAATTCCATTCACACTCCTATTGGTGTGACACCCTACTCCCTAATATTTGGAACAAAATCCATCATCCCATTGGAAATCGAGCTTCCTTCTCTGAGAATATCTCTTAGGGATTATTTAGATAAAGATGAGGATTATAGAGTGGCCAGACTAGCGGAATTAGAGATCCTAGATGAAAAGCACATCCACGCACACGCCCTCAACCATATCAAGGTGTATCAAAATAGAGTATCACAGAACTACAAAAAAAGGATCATACCTCGTTAGTTTGGGGTTGGAGATTTGGTAATGAAAGAGAATCAATTCAACACAAGGGAAGAAAGAGAGAAGAAAGGTAAGTTCGAACCTCACTAGTTATGACCCTATGTCATTATGGCTAAATTTGGGTCAGGAGCATACAAACTTACTCATCCAAATGGGGATGAGCTCTGTGAACCCATGAACGCCATTCACCTAAAATAGTTCTATGCTTGAACTTGAAGCTAAAATCAGAAAATACCCAAAAATGTGAAAAATCATAAAAACACAAAAAAACCAAAAAGAAAAAGAAAAAGAGAAAACATGTCATCCAAATGTGAAAACCACACAATTGTGGCACTTTGGATAGGTCCCTTGGTGAAAACTGACTTCTGGTGCCTCGGGAGGGTTCGTTGTTCACAAGCATCTGATGTCTAGGGGGTACTTTTACTTAAAATAGGGCTATTTCCACACCTGCATCCGAGATCCTTTGTGAACCTATCCTGTCAAGCCTTGATCTGACTTATTCTAATTTTGACAATCGGTGAAGGGATTTACCTTATATATTCCCCATCTCATGTTGGGGGCACCTTTACACTTTCGTCTTCTTGTATATAACATGTTGCACCTGCCATTGTATATTCCCATCTAACGTTGAGGGCATCCACATTTCCTGGTTTCCTGTACATAGCTTTGGAAAACCTTTAAAATACACAAACATTCAAATATGTTCAAGAAAACAAAAAACAGTCAAAATGTTGAAAATATCTAAAAACATTCACATAAAACTTGAAAAAACCCAAAATAATAGAAAAACATAAAATACAAAAACAATAGAAAATTGCTTCACAAAACTCCCAAAAAACAATACAAAACGCAACGAAAAATAATGTCACAAAAACATAGTTTTAGTGTATTTGCTTCGTTTCTTTCTTTGCTTGTTTAGTTGCATGTACATGTTTCTTTTATAGTTGTTACTTACTTGTACAATTGTATAGTGTGTTGCTTAAACATACCATGTTGGATTGATCTTTTCGTACTTAGATTAGATTTATTCGTATGTATGCATATAGAGTGTGTTTTTGCATGCTTGTGAATCATTGTGCATAATTGTGTTGTTAAGTTGCTTTAGTGTGTATGATTAGTAGATTTGTTAACATTTGCTTGTGTTTGTTGCTTGTACACAATTTTGTTATCACAACATCATATGTCCATCTATATCATCACATCTCACATCATCTATACATCATATATAAATAAAATGTTAAGTCTGCATCATATATGTATGCCAAGCTAATCATCACATATTGTATCATCAAAGGGGGAAAGAGGGGTTGTAAATATCAAAATCTATCCACTACCACACCAATATCATAATATCATCATGTAAAATAAATCAACAACATCACATATGCAATACAACATGATATCATCTAAGAATATATCATAAATAAAAAAAGCATGTGATCCAACAACATCAATAACATAGAGTACATAGTCAAAATAATCATCATCATTATAAATATCATCATCAAATGTCCAATATACATGTATGTCTCACAAAATACATCATCTGGATACAAAACCAGCCATCATGGGCATCAATCAAAATAAATCCTTCATCACGAGGCATGCCAAAAATAATACATGTTGATTGATAAAAAATGAGCCTTCACAAGAGGCACACATCAGATACATCTACAAGAGTGCATAATCAAGGAAGAAGGTGATCCGAAAATAGACTAAAATTTTTATCTACTCGATCTTCGGACCCTTGTAGGCTTATCAAATTACCGTTTAATTTTTACCCCGTTAAAATCAACTTTATTTAATGCAATAAACATGACACTTTGCAAAAAGGTTGATTATGGAGTTCGGAAATTGCCTACATCTCCCGGTTCTTTCGAACCGTTCCACTAGTTAAAACTTGTAAGTTACAATAGTACTTTTCACAAGAAAACCTAATGGAAACTATTAAGAACTTTATTATAAGAATATCAAGACCTTTGGATGACAAGGGTGAAAATAGCACCTGACTTCCCCTTTCCTGGCATATTTGGCAAACTCTATGGCACCAAATCCACTGTTCGGAATCCTCCGGATCTCGATCGGCCTTCCAGACGCTTCGTAACGACCTATGGCACTCCGGTCGATACTTCAAGCTTCAAAATAATTTGGTGTGGCGCTATGGGACGGCTAGGTAGTATTAAAAAACTCCTAGTCACAATAATTTTAATTTACTATTGCCTATAAAATAATAGGTCAATAATAATTAAAATAATAATGCCTAAATAAATTAGGAATTCACACAACTATGCCGTTGACATGGCATCTAACTCTCCTCTTGGTTCGATCTCTGCCTTTTGAGCTGTAGGAATGAGCTTCCAAGTTGTGTATTTTACAATGCAAGGGTCCCCTATTTATACCCAAATGGGGCCCTTAAAATAATGCCTTAATTTTTATCCTATAGGCTATTCAAAGCCTAACTGTTGGCATATGGATGGGATAACTCATGGTAAGAATTTCGATAAGGATCGACAACAAATGAGTTGATTGTGATGGTTTACCCCACCCTCGTGTGGGGTATATCTAACTGTTTTAACCCACTGCGATGCCCTAGGGTTGTATTTTAACTGTTGTTGTTTTCTTACACTCCTTCTACCCACTGTGATGATTATTTTGATTAAATAATCATTTTTAACTACTTTCCGCTACGCCGGGGCATATTTTTGCTACCTGGTGCCCGTTTCTTCTCCCTGGAACACTTCCCTCATTTTCAGGAGATCTACTATCTTCTCATTTCTTCTATAAAAGTCAAAAATCACTAAAAAATTACAAAAAAATTAAAGTTTTCAAAAAACATAGAAAAATTCAAACATGTAAAAATTTAAAATTTCTAAAAAATCGTAAATTCAAAAATTTACAAAAGTTGGTAACAGGCCCATAGAGGATGAAACTCATATCTTGCGCATGGTATTCATTCCATATCTTCCTGGTATTTTCACATGTTCAGAAATTAAACAACTCGCGGATCATCAAATTTACAACCATCCACAAAGCTGGCCTACTTGCTTCGTTGGTACTCTGGGGCACATATTGTTGCTTGATGTTGTTTCATTGCGCACAATGCTTTATCACTGGACCTCACGTCCTTCATCATTTCCACTCGCATGTATCATTACTTAGGGAATCATTTTTAACCCTTGTCATCAATCATGAACATTTTAGGATTTTCAGCTTGATAACAAAACATTTGTGCAACAGTCTTGACTGTTGTTGGTTTGAGTATGTGTGTTTGTACTTGTTTCCCTCTTAAATGAGTTTATTTCCTTCTCGTATTGCATTGATTTTTGTATGTTGCATTGAGTTGGTGTTTTCAGCAATGGAAATTTGTTTTGAGTATGGCTTTCATATCACTCTACTTTTTTTGTATGCCTAAATTTTTAATAAGGATCGATGACATAGATCCTTGGCAATATGATGATAAGAAAGTTGTTTTACTACACTGGATGCAAGCTAGTTCTTCCCTACCCGTCTTCCTCTCTTTCTTCTATATCATTATCCTATCAACCATATTTTCCTATCAACCTTATTCTTCTAATCTATTTGGGGCATCCTGTCCCTCCCCATTCTTCTAATCCATTTCTCTCATTTTTTTGACCATCGATCACCTTCTTTCATCACCCCATTGACACTCGAGGGGGCATCTCTCACTTCTACTAATTTTTCTTCTACCCCTTCAAAATTTTATCCTTCTACTATCTTTGAAGTGGTGTCATTTACACCACCCCAAAGAGGGGAAAATGTAGACACCTATAATTTGGACCAAGTAATTTAAATACTTAAATTGCACTAATTATATCCTTTCCCGCAAATTGATGACATATCATTAATATCACACATTTTCTCTTCTATCGTCGTTAATTAACTAAATTACGCTACTTAATTGACCCTTCTATCAAGAAAAGATGACAATTAGTGACCTTCCGTTAATTAAACCCCGTTTTACCTGAATTAATTAATTATTCTTAATTAATTAGGTTTCCTCTTCTACTAGATCAATAACTCGCCATTTATTTGATTAAATTCTTCTTATCCTCTAAATCATACTAATTATTCTTCTAAAAAGCTTATATAAGCTTGCTCACTTATTAGTTAATCACTTTGGCTAATTAATAAATCCCCTCAATTCCCATGAGTCACTAAAGGACAAATTACACTCTCATAAAGTAAACTCAACCTCTTCTAAACTATACTTATCCATAACTAACTCAACCTTGCTATTATGCTATACGTAAAGGGATGCAAAGCTTCATTTATCCACTGGGCTTTATAAAGAGCCCTACTTCTACCTTTCTACTTACACCTTGATGAGCATAGAGCATAGACTATAGCCATTTTATCATCTTTGAGCATTCTTCCATTAGAGAAGCTAGCTATCTTAATTTCTTGCATTCATCCATCCAAATTTGAAGTCATATGGGGATATGTCAAATGGTCTTATAGCCATATATTGATAAGAATCTATTCTTGAAACCTTGGGATTCAAACATACAATCAACCCTTTAATTGCTAAAGATCTAAATAGGTTCATTTTATTGATTAAGATTCAAAAGATATAGAGATTAATTGTTTAGCATATTAATTTATATGTTTATTCACGTTCTAATGAAAATATGTTGGTAGATTAGTCTTGTTTAAGCTCTTAGGATGATGGTGCATAGGTTTAGCTTAATATTGTCTTGAAACTACTAGGTGTTAGTTTCAATTTTACTTGCATAACTAACTAATTCTTGCACACAAGAACCTTGACCACAAGTACATCACTAAGAACCATATTTGGGTTTTTTGGTGTGGACTTAAATTTACAATTTAATGACCAGAAATCAAATCATGATAGGAAATGACATGCTTATGCTAAGAAAACTTATATCTCCACTTGAGAGAGGCTATAAAAAGGAAAAAATGTGTAAGTTCTTTACCAAGTAATCCAAGTATGGTGTCCACGTGCCTTACCAAACACCTTGATTTGATGTTTTAGTGTGGATGTAGTTTACATTTACAAGTTAATTGGCCCAAGATCAAGTCATAATAGGAAATGACATGTCTTTTTAAAGAAATATTAAATCTTCACTTGGGAGAGGATATAACAAGTCAAAAATTTGTTAAGTGTCTTATCAAACACCGTTACAAGTTTGTATTGAAAATATATGATTTTACTACATAAGGCAACCAAGTTTGGATGAGCACCTTTAACAGTGTAGACGTTACTACTCTTAGATATGATTATGTTACTTCAAAATATGTGGTTTCCATGCTTTGTTAGACTTTTAGTTATTCCATACAACCAAAGTAATTATTCAAGGAATATTGATATAAAACCCCTCCCTACCCACCTAGAAAGAGACGAGAGATAATTTACGAGTGGGCACTATTATAATTTGATGCACATTATAAAATATAAAAAAATTAGAGTCTCAAAAAATAATTAAATAGTTTCCTTTACACTCAATATTTTGAATTGTCATTTTTTGGAACTAGGATCATTGTGTTTTGACATAGGACACCTAAAAAATCTCAACGTCCTCTACCTATTCAAATTTTTCTAGACCACATGTATTTTTATTTGTTATTTATGTAGACATGTAAAATGTTGACATAATCATTTACAAAATAATATACTCATAAACCATATAATAATTAATCATGAGATTAATTATTATCATTATCCCCATTATCATGTCTCAGTTATTTCTATTATTCATCCCGTAATCCCATCCTATCCTTAGTCATATTAATACATCGTTAATATTTTCATTACCTCATTAACAAATCCTTATTAAATATTTTCTAAGAATTTAAAATTACCACCCACCTACCACCTACTCTATACCTATCCTACACCTATCCTACACCTAGCTTATCCATCTAATCACTCTACCAATCACATTTAATTCCACCTAATCCCAAACTAACATATCCTCCAAATCTAGAGGTTTCTATTTCTAGAAGTCTCTCCAATTTCCCCTCTTTTATATTCAAATATTTAAATATTTCCCTCCCTCCATTGATTTTTTAATTCAATGGAGTCTTCTTCTAATATCTAGAATTTTCTAATTCTAGATCCTTCTCCATTCTCATCCATTTTCCACCATTGATCTACCTCCTACGTGACAAAATACCAACCCTCTATTCTTCCTTCCTCTACTATAAATAGTAGTGCCACCCTCCATGCACACCACCTTAGAAATTTGCAAGTATATGTTTTCAAAATACTAAGCCAAGCTCTCAATATCCATAACATTATATCAAGCAAGATCATCACTCATCAAAGGAGGAGGTGCTGCCCAATTTGTCCCACAAAATCTGAAGCATTCCAACTTACATCTAAAAGCACATCCAAAATATCAAAAGAGGAGCATTACAATCTTGAAGGTAAGTGCAGATATTATATTCTCCTTCCTTTCCATCTACTACTCTAACTGAGGTAGTGATAGAGAGTGTTAGATTAGGAATTGATCTAGTTTGGTTTCTATCTTGCATGTTGCACTAACATCTCTTTTTCATCTACATTTTAGTATGTGCCGTGGGGATTTCCCCCCATTTTTTTTTGTTTCTAATAACATTTTATATTTAAAGTAAACTGTCCAAATTTGAAAAAAAATTGTTCAAATTTACACCTTAATTTTTTGACAATGCTTCGTTTTAGTGCTTTGGATCTATCATTCAATGCTAATGCAGAAGAAACAATGCTTTTAACCTAAATTAACACTTTTGTATGAGATACTAATTGTTGTGGTTGCAGGGATCTACTTTGGCACTTTTTAAAAATCCGTGGCACTTTTGTAACAACTTTAGCACTTTTGTCTTCTAACTTTGTTTTCTGCAGGATCAACGTTCTTGTTCATATTTTAGCGCCTTTGTCTATATTTTAGTGCATTTGTCAGTATTTTAGTGCTTATGTTCTCTAACTCGGTTTAGTGCAGGTTCAGTGCATTTGTTCACACTTTAGCACTTTTATCCACACTTTAGTGTGTTTATCAATATTTTAGTGATTTCGTTCTTTGACTCTGTTCTGTGCAGGTTTGGAAATTTTGTCTAAATCATGGTGCTTCTGCCAATACTTTAGCACTTTTTTCTCTATATTAGCACATGTGTTTACATTTTTAAAATATGAATTATGTTAATATTATTTGTTTTTGTTTTAGCGCCTTTATTTATATTTTTACGCATTTGTTACTGTTTTAACGCTTTTGCTTCTAGTTTAGCACTTATGTTTTGTAATAGCGCTTTTGCTATACTTTGGCACTTTTGACCTGTAATAGCATGTTTTTTTTTAAACAACGCTTTTTTTATACCACAGTTTTGGATTGGCACTAACTAATTTAGCCACATTTTTTGGTGCCTTTGTGGAATTTTACAGGTTTAACAATTCCATTTTTACAAGTTTACTGCAGCAATAAGGGGATATTCTTTTTTTAAGCATGTTTAGTCCAAGAAATTTGGGGGTTATCATCAAACTACTAATCCATTTGTTTTGCAGGACCTTTTTTTGAAGACCCCATTATATAAATTTTGTTATTAATTTTTATGATCTTATGTTTATCGTATTACGTGTTGTTGCTTGTTTTTGACCCAAAGATGACACCGTGTATGCTATCCTCTCGTTTCCTGAGATGATCTTGAGGATCAAAAGAAATTATTAGTCCTTCCCTTTTTATTTTTAGGGGGTAACATGACATGGAAGTGACATCCACGCACTTACCATAGTCCTAGGGATCTCTTGACCATGGGATTCACCTCCACACACATAGACACACCCTGTGTTCTAGTGGGGTATATAAATTCAAGGACAAATTTTTTATTGGCTAAACACTTTCTTGTTTTAAGAGTGGCGTGAAGTGAGGGGATTCCATGTCCCAACACCCAAGCCTCAGAAAACATCCTTACAACATGGACTTGGGCCCCACGTACCACAAGGTATATTGGGGACTCCCATAGTGAGTTCATTATCCTAGAATAGGTAGCCCTTTCGGATGCATATTGAACTATAGTGCAAGGAGGTTGAACTTCCCAATATTACATGCTAGCCAATCACACATTGACACATAGGTAGAGAGCCAATTATGGCACCACCGTCAGTGTGTGTTATTGAAAGTGAGCTATAGTTTGGTTGCAATCCCACTTAACTAGCTAAAGTTGTGATTGCATGTTTGTAATTATTTGAGTGTTTTTTCAAAACCAATGCATAAACCTCATTCTTATCCTTCTAATTAAACCCTAAACCTATCATCCATCTATCTTTTCTATAACCTTTGACCTCGATTTCGACCATACATCATCCACTATATAATTTTGACCCTACTTTTTCCATCACACATCTACTATCGTTCACACTTTTCATGTAACCATAAATATCCAAATCCCAAATAAATAACAAACCTTTCCACCTAATTAAATAAATTTTATAATAACCAAAACTTTGACCGTACAATGTTTATCCTTCACCTATCATCACCCTCCTAATAAATATCCAAATCCCAATTAAATAACAAACCCTCCCATCCCATCAACAATAATTCATAAACATCCCTTCCCATCCCAAAAACAAATATTAGACATCCCCCATCTTAATCCACATAAGTCATTTCATACCACCTTATTTGAACTAAACAATCACCCATCTCTCATCATCACACAACTCTTACCCTCCTAATCATTTAGCGTTTCCTATTGGTATCTCAACACTAACCTAGGCCTATAAGACTCTAAAACCTATTGTATCACATACCTATTTTAATCGCAACCCCTGTCATAACCTTACATCTTGATCCACACCTATACAAACACATTCATCCCTAAACACCCCATCTACGGTTTCTTTTTGACACGACCAATCTAATCTTACTAATCGACACCTTACAAATGGACAAAATATCCTTATCACCTATCCTATTCTTCTAAACCATTACAACAAGGAACATCCTAAGCCCTATACTAATGAGAAAAATCCTTCTTTTTTCTCCTCCAATACCCTCTCAAAATTCTTTCTTCCTACAAGAAATATTAGATTATTGAGATTGTACTTCAATCAACCAAGAAAATCATAACTTTCCTTATCCACACATCCTTCATCTATTCAACACACCCTCATCTCATTAGTACATCTTAAAATCACCAGAGTCTAATGACACCTAGGAGAATGCATACTTGATCCCAATCAGGAAACGACGATGAAAACATTCACCAAGACATAAGACATGATATATTTAACCACAACTATTATGATGCCAATGTTGAAGAAAACTACATTTGAGGAGAAGACGAAGAGACCATGGTCAATAATAGTAGTGATGATGATTCAAGTACATATTTCACAGAAGGAAGAAGACGAGAAATGCTTAACCACTTCATTGATAAAAAAAAGACGCTCTCCTACTCTAATTATATCATATGGGAGAAAAGATTCCTCCTAATTATACTCATGACCAGCTCCAAAGTGTCCTCCATGATGTTAGTGATGGAATTGGCCAACGATCACAATCCACACATTGTCATAATCCAAATAACCGCTGTGTTGCATACATATGGGATAACAGAGAGAACGACCCACACATATCTAAAGAAGTTGTGTTGTCCCAACAAATGAGTAACCAAATTATTTGGTTACCATCACAACTCAGCCCACAACCATCTAATGACCATGGATCCTAACATTCCCAACAACCAAACTTCAATCCATCACCCGTCGGTCCTCAAGAACCTACCCTGGAGAAGGAAATAAAGTCTATGAAGGAAACACTTCAAGGGTTGCAACTCGACACACAAGGGTGAGAATACAAATTCAAGGAACTATGTCCCTATACATTCAACTGTGATATCCTATGGGTCCCTTTTCCAATATACTTCAAACCACCTAAATTTGAAAAATATAAAGGAAAATGTGATCCACGTGAGCATGTTAAGGAGTTCTATATGCTTTGTCAAGAAGTTTCCTACGATGAATCCTACTTGCTGATACTTTTTTCATAAATATTAGGTAGTCTTTCCCTTGAATGGTTCCTCTGTTTACCCAAAGGTTCTATTACTACATTCACCGACTTGTCTGAAAATTTTGTCAAACACTTCTCGGTTAACATGAAAATGATGTCACGATGATTGATCTATGTAATACCAAACAACATAATGGAAAAATCTTTTTGTCCTTCCTGCAACGTTGGTGATCCCTTGCTAGTTGAATCTCATGGCCCATCCTAGAAAAATAGCTAGTCACCATCTTTGTCTCCAACCTCCACTAAGAACTAGCTTTCCACTTGCAATTCCATTGTGTTAATACATTCGATGATATTATAGAAAAGGGAATGCAAATTGAAAAGGCCCTTGTTGTTAAAGGCCTTATTAAGTTATATTCCCATGATAATCATAATCAATCCAATTAACCCTCCACATCTGAGAAGCCAAAGTATATCAATAATAATTAAAATTTCGTTGGTGATGGAGTAACGGAAACCAAGCATATCTGACACGTCCACATAGCTGCTACTATATTTGCCCCTAAAGGTCAACCTCGGTCCACCCAAGACTCAAAACAAAGAACATACACCCCTCTTGGTGAATCTATTGAAGTAATCCTTGAAAAACTAGTTGTTACTAATATGGTAATTTTCCCCCAAACTTAGCCAATTGATGAGTCTCGACCCAAACCCTCGTGGTTCAAGGAAAATGAGTACTGCAAATTTCATAAAATCAAGGGTCATGCTACCAATAGGTGTATGAAACTCAAAAATTACATTCAAGATTTAATTGACCGAGGTGAAATTGAAATTAAGGACAATGCATCTTCCTCCTCTCAAAATTAGAAGCTTGGGATCTATCAAAATCCACTTCCTAATCATGGTCAGACCATGCTTCAAACTAGGGTCAACAAAAGTTTGGAAAGAACCCTGAATCATCCAACCAATGTTCTAATCACATCAACTACCATCATGTACCATTTCAGTATGAATCCCTTGTTGGCCACATCTATCATCCCCCACCAAGTAGCTACTATCAAAGTCAAAGGCCCTTCACCAAACCCTTGATGTACAGTTACCACTCGAAGGAGCTGTGTAGTGGTCCAAAGAGTTGTTCCATCCTCCTCAAATCTGCCACACTAAGTCCAATACTATATCATCGAGAAAATTGAGAAGACCCCCATATAAATATCTATTATGGATATTCTCAAAACATCCTATGTACACAAAGACATCCTCTACCACACCCTTCAAAAAACTTGTGTGCCAAATGATATCAATCCCACACAATTCCAAACACTCATCACCCATATTTATCCCCATTAAAAATTTCCACTCACCTTTATTCAGCAAGACCTACCACTACACAACCCAATGCACAATCTCCCTCTATATATTGAGGTGCATATTGAACATACTCACATCAAAAGAGTACTAGTGGACAATAGATCTGCAATTAATCTTTGTACCTTATCTCTCATCCAACGATTAGGGTACAATTAATTTGATCTAAAAGAGGACATCATTACCATCAAAACATATGATAATACTGAGTGAAAATTAGTAGGCACTTTATATCTTCCTATCAATGTCGAGATTGTTGTTCTCTCCACCCTCGTACACATCATGGATGTTCAGTTCTCATATAATTTATTGCTTGTTTGACCATGGATTCATGAAATGAATTTTGTACCATCTATATTACATCAATGTCTCAAATTCGAGCATGTCATTGTAAAAGGTACCATCCACGGTGACCCTCAACCATTCCAATATTTCCAAGCACTCAAAGTGCAAGGTTATCAGGAGCCATATTTTCATATCACCAAAACTGCACCACCACACTCTACATCTCCATCATCATCCACAAATTCATATGTCTCACCCGACAGTCTTCCATCCACCTCACACAACACTTCATCATCATCCACCCCTCTCTTACCCACTCCATCTACATTTGCTCCTCTTTTACCTACTTCGCCACTCAAGTTGAAATCCATAGGGTGTAGGGGAATATCAAAATTTTAGCATAGAACAACTGCCACTATCACCCAAACAACATGATAGGCTTGACATGTGTCAAAATACAAGGAAAAAATATTCATTGGGCTCGTCCACTTTTATCCATTTTGAGTACCTTGCCAATGAGTACCTCAAGCCATTGGACACCACATGGCTCATTATTGAATTTATACCATCCTATTGCTCTAACAACAAATATCTGATCCCTAAACGAATAATGACTCAAATAGGCCATTCTAGATGAGGACTAGGTTTCCACGAGCAAGGCATCCTTGAACCCCTTACTTTCATCCCCAACCTTGATGGTCATGGACTTGGGTATCAGCCACTTAGTGAGAGTATCCACGATGACCAAAGTGACACGAGTGAAATAGTTGAGGAGGCCATAGACATCATCGAAACAAGTTCCATTTATAACCAATACAAAGACCTCGACACCACCAACCTCTTCCATAAAACCGTTGTTTTTGCCATCAATGTTTCCCTCAATTACCCACAACTCATCCGATGAGACCAACAATCAGAGTATGTCTCTCTTGATTCATTTCAAAATGATGAAGCTATTCTTGAGTTCATGGGAACTCGAGATAATATACCTGCTAATGATCATAAGAAGGGTTTCCAAGTATGCTTAAATGTTGAAGCCTACTTTGGTGAATAGGAGTCTACCCTCTCCCTTCAATCCCAATCCAATATCCCTTATCCCAACTCCTCTTGCCATCTTGATGAGGAGGATCCCCTTGTATATTAGTTCCAAGATGCCCCAAATCCCAAACTAGGATCGGCTATGGATCAACTTCTTCTAGCTTATGAAACACTCCAGGACGGCTCAACGTCATTGATTGAGGAAACCATTGACATCAACATTGGCATGGATGAAGACCCCAAGATCCTCAAACTGGGGGCATCCTTATCAATAGAAGAGTAAACCATCTTTACAACACTCCTAAAGGAATTCACAGACATATTCGCATGGTCCTATGTGGATATGTCAGGTCTTGACCCATCTCTAGTGGTCCATAATCTTACATGTGTGCATAAAGATGAAAATCTAGTTAAACAAAAATTACGTAAGATGCATCAAAAAGTTGCCTTGCTTGTAAAATAATAATTGTATAAGCTACTTAACACCGGTTTCATCTGACCCATTGATTATTCTCACTGGATCTCCAATATTGTCCCAGTAGGCAAAAAGACAAGGGGCATAAGAATTTATATAGACTTCTACGACATCAACAAAGCTTTCCCTAAGGATGATTTTCCACTACCAAACATTGACATGATCATGGAATCTACAGCTAGGCATGAGATGTTGTCTCTCATGGATGGTTTCTCTGGCTACAATCAAATCAAAATTGTAGAAGATTAACACAAAACAACTTTTACCACGCCTTGGGGCACACATTTTGCTATCAATTCATGCCCTTTGGACTAAAAAATGTTGGAGCCACATATCAACATGTCATGAGCATCATTTTTATGACATGATGCACATTATTGTTGAAGATTATGTTAATGACATCCTGGGAAAGTCTAAAACTCGCGAAGAACATCCCATGGTTCTTCGTCACATTTTCGAGAGACTTCGAGAATACAAGGTTCGAAGCAATCCCAAGAAATGTGTTTTCAGTGTCACATTGGGCAAGCTACTTGGTTTCATTGTTTCATGCTATAGAATCAAAATTGACCAAGACAAAGTTAAATATGTGGTTGAAATTCCTCCACCTAAAAACCTAAAACAAATAAAAAGCTTAGAGGGTAAAATATAAGCCATCAGAAGATTTATTGCACAACTAGATGACAAGTGTCATCTATTTCATCATTTGATAAAAAAGGGGACAACATTCCATTAGAATGAAGAATGTTAGGCCTCTTTTGAAAAGCTCAAGGAATATCTACTACATCCTATAGTGTTAGTACCTCCTACTTTGGGAGTGCCTCTTCTCCTATACATTTCAGCTACTTAGCACACCTTGGGAGATCTCTTTGCGCAACTTGATGTTCACGATAAAGAACAAGCCATTTATTATCTAAGCTGAACACTAATAGCTTATGAGCTCAATTATACTCCTATGGAAAAGGTGTGTCTTGCCATAATCTTTGCCTCTCAAAAGTTGTGTCATTACATGCTCAACAATATGGTCAAGCTCATAGCTAAGGTCGATCCACTCAAGTACCTACTCTCTAAATCGGCTTTAACAGGGAAAATTGATAAATGAATCATGCTCTTGAGTGAATTCGACATCGAATATGTTAATTAGAAGGCTATCAAGAGAAAATTACTGGCAGATCAATTAGTAGAAGCTCCATTTTCTGATTCCATGCCATTAAACACATGGTTCCAAATGAATCCATATTAACCATTGAAGAATCAGACATATGGAAATTATACTTTGATGGCTCTTTTACACATCACGGCTCAGGAGCGGGTATTCTATTTATCACTCCCCAAGGAGATCTAGTTCCTAAAGCTTTTCCAATTACTTTTCCTTACACCAATAATGTAGTTGAATATGAATCACTCATCGCTAGATAAAAAATGGCCATCCAATGGAGCATCAAAAATATCAACGTCTATGGTGACTCATAACTAATCATCAAACATGTCAATGATGAATATTCTACCAAAGACGATAATTTGATCCCTTATAAGTGCATAATGGACAGTTTTAAAGCCCACTTCCAGCGCATTCAGATTGAGCATGTCCCTTGTGCAACAAATAAATTAGTAGATGCAATGGCCACCATTGGCTCTCTCCTGGACATGCCTTCCGATGCCTCCAATTCACATCTCTTGGTTTGTAGTCTTGTTTTCTGTACCCAAATGCCTAGGCTTGCTGATATTTCATCTAAATAGATTTGAATGCTCACCCAAAGCTACTAGGTCCCTCCTTTGTACCGACTTGACAAGATATTAGCATGCTTACCCATAAAGATAACTGAACAGATCCATATTTAACCATAACAACTCATTGCATGCATTTAATTGGAAACACACACAATAATGAAACATATAGATTAGATCATAATTAATACCAATTACACCAAAATATTGACATACTCAGAGACATCAATTATCAAAATCCAACCACATTGATCTATTAATAACCAAATTATTACATATCAGAAGTTGAATACATAACAATAATCACTAGAGAGTCATGTGCGCCAATAAGCCAAAACAACATAACCCTATCACATCAACCACTCATACATGGTCCCCAAAACAATAAAGTGCAATATATATATATATATAGGGGTGGGGACTTTCCCTTCACTACCTATGCATCTTAAAAATAGACTGCATACTTAGAATAACCATGTGTACATACAAAAGTAACTATAAAGCATACATGCTTTTCTAACAAGCCTAATAATAGACTAATCTATAAATAAAATCTGCTTTAATCCTATTATTAACTAGTCCCATGCATGCCCTTTGATCTTCTCTTTGCATATGATTTATCTCAAAAAATAGATGTTCCTTAGTCCTTAAGTCTTCTTATTTTTCTCTTTGGTATGATCCACACTCCAACTTACTTTTTCCTATTTTTAGCTCATATATGCAAAATCGGCTAAGTCCTGGGATTAAAATTTATGGGTGCTTTCCACTTCAACTGGATCTTTCACACATTTGTGTACCCCAATTACACACCTCACTACTCCTCACACTCTTTTGACACTCAGTCAATTTTGGTAACCCAACATTACCCCACACTAATTACATTTCCGCCCTCGGCAATGGGGTTGCACAACTTATCCCTCCAAAGAATAAAAGAATAAAGAATCACCAACAAGAATGAAAGAATGAATAGAATTGAAGAATGACCAGCAAACCTTACTCCTCATCTAGTAGTAGGAGTTTAGGATACTCCTTATTTATATCAGCCGCTAACTTGTTCCACTCTCCTAGTCCCTTCTTCACCTTGTCAGGGATGTCACCAAGTATTTTCCCCATCTCATCCAGAGTCATGTCCTAACCCTTGTGCTTTAATTCTTGTGTGACTCTCATCAGTATTGATACCATGCCTTCCATGAAATCCATGCTACGTGCTACTAGTGCCCCTAACTCCTTTATCCTGGTCTTATATGGCTTCCTGGCTATCTTAAGCGCATCATGCTTCTTTGCTACCACCGCCAAATTTTATTCTTTATTCAGAGACTCATCCTTTTGGGCTGCTAGGACCTCATTTTCCTCCTACACTACGTAAGCCTTAAGGATATGTTTAGGATCCTCATAATTTCCTAGTGCCCAACCAGCTTTATTCAATTCATCCTTCAGAGTCTGTAGTATGACATCATATTCTACTATCCAACACGCTATAATATTCTTATTTATTTCTTCCTTGGCCTTCAATTCCTATTCAGTATTCCATTGTATGGATGGATTTTCGCCTATATAAAGGCGTCTCTCTATATTCTGATACATAGCAATATATTCAATCTATTTGGAGCACCTTCATTGGTATCGGAGCGAGTTTGCATGCTGTGCATGGAGAGGAGACTCAAATTCCCTGTCCGTTTTGCGACTGGCGTTGGAGGGAGCAAGTTTGCATGATTTCCTGTCCATTTTAGCTGTGTTGTGCGTGGAAGTGTCCATTTTTTGGCGTTTTGACTGTGCTATGCGTGGAAGGAGTCCCATTTTGGCTGTGCTATGCGTGAATTTGCTTTGACTTGCGTGGATTAGCGTGGAGGAGCAGCAAGAACGTGATTTTTTTTGTAAACCAGTGAACTTGTGCGTGGAGTTCTTTGCTGGTGCATCCTCTGCCTGTGTGGAAGGAGGAGAGTGTGTGGCTGTGCGTGGCTGTGCATTTGTTGTTCTTTGCTGGTGCATGAAGGAGCTTGAAGATGTTTGTTGTTTCTTTGCTGGAGCCCAGAGCAACTGTCTGTCCTCTACCCATGTGGAAGGAGGACATACCTGCGTGGAAGGAGACATTGTTGGCTCTTAGCCAGTGCCATTTCTAGCCATGTGCCATTCATTTGCAGAGTGGAAGACAAGAAGAAGAGAAAAAATATGCATGGTAGGAGCCCTCAAGAAGCCCTCAGTGACTGTTTTGTTCTTCTTTGCTCCATTAAAACTGTGCAAGTGAAGAAAGCCTACGAATTTCGAAACAGTGTGTGCGCATATGTTGCAAATTTCTGATGCACAAAGCACCGCGAGAAATGCATGAAATATTTGGGCATTGAATGACAATGAAGACACCACTGGGCTGTTCTTTTCCTTGGTCAACGAGCTACACAACACTGGAAACATTCTCTTTGACGAGATTGTGCACTGAGGACTGTTGGAATATTTTTGGTTCGACGTTCGATGTCAAGCACGGCAGATTCGTGTAGAACTTGAACGTGGCTATGATGTAGATGACGAACGTGAAATAAAATGTCCACAGGAGCGTCGGCATCTCACTGCACGAGCTTGTAGAGCCCATCTTCAGGATAGATTCCTTCAGTAAGCATTGTAGACATTTTTGAAAAATAAATAAATAAATAAAATACATTTTTGAGTTTTTGAAAATGTCTGCTCGAAAAATATTGCTATCCGATGCCCAACTCTTGAAAGGGCCAAATTTTTCCGCATGGAAAACCAAAATGCGGACGATTCTTCAATTCGAAGATCTTTGGGGGATTGTCTCTGGCAAAGACGCCCCTCCCACAGACGCTGATCTGTTGGAAAAATATGAAAAGGCTGATGCGAAAGCGCTAATGCTCATCACCCTGAGTCTTTCTAATGAGGTGCAGCCATACATTCGGGAAGCAACTTCTTCTTCTCAGGCGTGGAGTGCCTTGTGTACCATCTACGAAGCTAAGAATCTGACGACAAAGTTGCAACTTCAGACAAAACTTCATATGATGAGTATGCATGATGGCAAATCAGTAGAAGCCTTCTTGCAGCGTGTAGTTGACTTACATGCAGAACTCTCTGCACTCGGTGAACTAGTGGATGACAAGTTGCTAGTCCCGCTCACCTTACGAGCTCTTCCTTCCCGGTTTCGGACATTGATCACCACGTTGAAAATCACTCAACAGGAGGTGAGTTTTGCAACCCTGGTGAATTATCTCCAGCAGGAAGAAGCCATGCAAAATGTACAAGAAGCCTTCGAAGACAAGGCTCTTTTCATGAGGCAAAAACATAAGCCTCGGAAAGGGCAATCAGCCCCCCAGAATCAGAAGCAGCATGCTCAGCAGCCATCTTCATAGCGGCCACCACAGTGGCCACCCTAGAAGTAGCATAATCACAAGGCGGATCGGTGGTGCCACATTTGCTCCACGGATACGCACACGACTGCGAACTGTTATTACAATGGTCGCAAGTATGGAAATTTTGGCAAAGAGAGCACTTCTTGCCGAGGATATTCCAAGAAATCTCGATGGCATGCTCGTAATCAGAGGCAGAAGGGCCACATTACTGCTCAGCAGGATGCCACCTCCGATGAAGAGGTACCAGATACGACTCATTCTGACATTGTTCTAGTCTCACAGATGCCACAGCCGTCAGAAGATGTCTGGTTGATTGATTCAGGCACCAGCAAACACATGACTGGCAACAAGAAGTTGTTCCATACTCTGAGTGATTGGCCCATTGGAGATCGGATCACCATTGCAGACAATCAAGAGAATATTGCAGCAGGGATTGGTGATGTCATCATTCCTCTTGGAACACGAAGATGTACACTCACAAAGGTGCTATATGTTCTAGGTTTGACTTCAAATCTTTTGTCTGTAAGTTAACTTCTTAACCATAGAATGCAGGTTGAATTCTTTGTTGAGAAAGGGGTCAAGTCCTGCATCATTTCTCAGGGAGAGTCAGTCATTGCTCAAGCATTTCTGAAGGGCCGTCTATTTGCACTAGATGCGGTCACTTCATCTAGCGTTGCTCTCTCTACATCAACAGAAGATTCCACTGCACTTTGGCACTTTCGATATGGTCATCTTTCTGATGGGGCTCTGTATCAACTCAGTGCGAAGGAAATGGTAAGAGGGCTTCCTCCACTCTCCCATTCCTTACCTGTTTGCTCAGGATGTCTTGCGGGCAAACAACATAGAGGTCCATTCAAACAGAGCTCTTATCATTCTACAGAGCATCTTCAGGTCATTCACACCGATCTGTGCAGACCCTTACCAGCTAGATTCCAAGGTTTTGTGTACTTTTAGCTCATCATTGATGATTACTCACGGAAAATGTGGGTATATTTCCTTTCGGAAGAAGAGTGAGGCACTTGCAAATTTCCAAACCTTCTACCAGCAAGCGACTAGGCAGTCTGGGAAGCCTCTTCTTCTCCTCTGCTCAGATCGAGGGTGGGAATTTGTGTCAAAGAAGTTCTTAGCATACCTGAAGTAGCATGGCATTCAGCAACATTTGACTGCACCCTACACGCCCCAACAGAACGGGATTTCCGAGCGCCACAACAGGACTATCATGGAGATGGGTCATTGTATGCTCTCGACCGCCAAGTTGGAGGATCAGTTTTGGGTAGAAGCAGTCCAGAAATCAGTGTATCTACTCAATCGGGCACCCACGAAGATCTTGCAGAACAAGACACCGGAAGAGGTATGGAATGGTCGTAAACCTTCTATTCATCATTTGAGAGTTTTTGGTTGTACTACATATATGCATGTTCTAGATAAGAGAAGGAAGAAGATCAATCCAAAGACACTGCCATGTCTTTTCTTGGGGTATAGTGCTACCTCAAAGGCATATCGTCTCATGGATCCTGAGACGAAGAAGATCTACGAGAGTCGAGATGTGGTATGTGATGAGTCGTCCTTTGACTCCCTGCCACACAATGGAGATCCAGTACCGACCTCGTCACATAGACTGCTCACACATCTAGATGATGAGCAAGATGATTCTTCTCAGAGAGAAGAAGAGCTGAGTGGAGAATTTTTCGTTGATCTTGGCACACTGGAAAACACATCTTCACATCAGCAACACCAACGTCTGAAATGGGTCCAGAGTACTATCAGTGATGCACACCTGGACTCACTTCCTGGTACTTCTACGGGATTTAGAACACGAAGTTAAGCTAGACATGAGGTAAATTTTACACTCATGAGTTTAGTTGTTGAGAGCACGGAACCTGACACTGTTCGTGAGGCATTAGACCAACCACAGTGGAAACAGGCTATGGATGCTGAATATGATTCCCTGATTCAGAATCGGACGTGGGAACTTGTCGATCTGCCTCCAGGTAAGAAATCCATTGGCTGTAAATGGATTTTCAAAACAAAATATAAGGTAGATGGTTCAATCGACAAACACAAATCACGACTTGTTGTAAATGGTTATGCTCAGCAAGAAGGAATTGACTATGATGAGACCTTTGCACCCACTGTGAAGATCAAAACCATCAGAGTTGTATGTGCACTGGCAGCACAAAATGGATGGAAACTTCAGCAGATGGATGTCAAGAGTGCTTTTCTAAACGGTGATCTACAAGAAGAAGTGTACATGGCCCAACCTGAAGGGTTTGTAGACGAGCATCAACCACACAAGGTATGTCATCTGATAAAGTCTCTTTATGGACTCAAACAAGCACCTAGGGCATGGTATATAAAAATTGATGATCACCTATTGCAGCATGGATTCACTCGTAGCCCCTCAGATACAAATTTGTATATCAAGAAGGTAGGAACAGAGATTGTCATTCTGGTTTTGTACGTAGATGATCTTGTGATCACAGGAAGTTCTGACAATCTTGTAGATGATGTAAAGAATGATCTAAAGAAATCCTTCGACATGACTGATTTGGGGCTACTTCACTATTGTCTTGGCTTAGAGATATGGAAAAAGAAGAATCATATCTTCGTCTCCCAGATGAAATATGCCAAGACACTCCTGGAAAAGAATGGGATGTCATATTGTAAACCAATGTCCACACCTATGGAAAAAGGTTTGCAACTATCTAGATTCCAGGATTCACCACAGGTAGATGGCACTCACTACAGGCAGCTTGTGGGGAGTCTCATTTACTTGACTTATACCAGACCAGATCTTTGCTTTGTAGTGAGCTATCTCGCCAGATTTATGCAGGAGCCGAAGAAATGTCATTGGATAGTAGCAAAGCATGTGTTGAGATATGTCTGAGGTACAGTTGACTTTGGTCTAGAGTATCAGAAGAACATTCAGTTCTTCTTACAGGGATATACAGACTCGGACTATGCAGGATCCATTGATGACAGGAAATCCACTTCAGGATATGTTTTTCATCTCGGGTGGACCTATCTCGTGGATCAGCAAGAAGCAAACTATTGTTTCTCTCTCATCCACTGAGGCTGAATACCGCACTACACAAGGAGCTGTGTGTGAAGTAATTTGGTTATGTCGCATTCTTGCAGATATAGGGATTTCTGAAGAGAAACCTCCCATCATTCACTGCGACAATCAAGGTGTGTTGAAGCTTGTGAAGAATCCTGTTTTCCATGAACGAACAAAGCATATTGAGGTCGAATGTCACTATATTCGTGAATAGGTCTTGAACCACCAAATTCAGCTCCAGTACTGCCCTACTGATTTTTAGGTTGTAGATATTCTCACCAAGCCTCTCGGCAAGGTGAAGTTTGATTTGTTTAGGGGGTACATTTGTAAGAGCAATGTATTAAGGGGTGGAATGTTAGCGAATCAATACATTTTGTTTGTATTTTTTTAATAAACAGTTATGTAACTATTTCTGCCACGGGCTCCCCCTCTCGCTGCCTATATAAAGGCGTGTATCATTTAAATCATAGCAATATATGAAATCTTCTCTGTCCGCCTATCAAATGCTGAGGGGTATGTTTTATGCATCTTCTCATTGAACTCTGGACGCGCCTCTAAACTTTCACCCCTAATCTTGGTAGCAAAATCCATAATCTCCTTCTTTCATTTTTTAGCCCTTCTGCGTGCCTTAGTTAGTTGCTTAATTTAATTTGTCTTGTTCTTATTATCTTCTAGCAATGTCCTGAGCATGACTGCTTTATCCAAGTTTCTTCATGTCACCTCTTTGTCACCATCTTTGTCTATGCATTACTTGCCTGCTCATCTATAAATCCACTTGGCTTTATTGTCATATGTACTACTTGTGGTATTTTCTTCATCTTACACCTTATGCAATATTTCTCACCTATGTCGAACTTAGTTTCATCCATGTGTGTTTGCATACTCCAAAAAAATTGCTTTCTAGTGTGCATATTTGCACCCTTAGGATCTATCAATTCCCATCCGTATAATTCTTCATGTCCAAGGGTACTCTGAAACCTTGTGTGGATGATTTTCAAGGGAGCATTAACATACCTAAGGTTTGGTGCCTTCAGAACTTATTCTCCCCTCTTTCACTCAGCCTGCTTTCCTTTGGGGATATGTGTTTCAGCATGTGGAATTAATCCTTCTACCTTCGCGTCCGACGCGCCCCCATGCTCACCTAATGGTTCTCCTACACTCTTCTCTCTTTCTTCTTTAGCCCCAGTGGCATCCTCCTCCTCGTTCTCACTCAGTACTTCTAACTTGTACTAGGGTTCTTATTCCATGTGTTCCTCGTCTCCTTCCACATCAATAATTTGTGTGGACCCTAAGTTGTGTGCACCTTCCTCTGATTTTTATTCCTCCTCACTTTCCTCATTTGTCACAAGCTTGTGCCTTCTCTTTGTTTTCTTTTGCGGGCTTGGCTTAATAGGGGATATCCTGGGTGACCTCCTAAGTGGTTTCATGCCACTACCTTGTGTCTTGGTTCTTCTCCTTAACACCCTCCTATACCCCTGGTCAATCACACTGCCTTAAATTTTTTCTCACTTTGTCTCCTCAACCTCAAGATCAGTCCTCACCTCTTCTTCTTCTTGTTCTATGGGAGTTTCTTCACGTGGCCTTTTGATTCCTATATTTTGCTTCCTCCTAGTTCCATGTATCAAGCATGTCCAAAATCCACCATATTCTCCTCATCATCCTTAAGTTCTTTCTCTTTTTTCCTAGGAGGATTGAGCTCATTCTACTGGATGGTTCTAACTGTATGTTTTCCCTTGGGCTCTTCAGGGAGCTTGATGTCATTTTCAATGTACTTCCCTTTTACTAATCTAGGGTTAAATTTGATAGACACCTTAACCGCACCCACATTCCCAACTACCAAAGTAATTGGATTTATAATTATATCATCTAATATCATGGTCTCAATATAAGAAAACTTATGCGGATACATATAGGTCTCTCAAAGTGTATGGTAGTCATAATCAACTTTTTCAACATACAATCTAAGCTTACACACATCAGAGAACCTATTCATAGAAGCCTGAAAGTAGCACATTGTAAATTCATAAGGGAGCTTGCACCATGGGCTCCATTTACCTATCTTCATCTGAAATCTCACAATACAGTAGTGCTGGTATACTGCAAATTTTTTCACGTCATCAACCATCACAAGTAAGTCCTTCGATATGCGCTACTCATATTCAAAGGCCTCGTGCATCCTCCGGAAGCATAACTCCAATATAAGCTTATACATGTTTCTCGTTGCTCCATCACATGTATACTTTGCAAATCTTTCAACAAGTGACTTATTTTCTTCTGGGTACTCCCAATTTTTTTCCACAGGGCCATTTGGGACCCCGATCTCTACAAATACAATAGACAGAAGGACCGCTCCCCAACTTATTCTATATCCTTTGTGCACTTCCTCAATTATACCTTTTACGATGAAGGCAACCAAATTGTAGACAATCCCTTCTGACATATTCTTGGCAATGTGAAGCCATTTCTTATTCACTTGGCCCCAATGCTCATGGTTATTGAACTTTTTCAGGAGTTCGGAAGAAATTTTCACAACAGGATTAGTCACTTTATATAAATCCATTATGTGCCCTCTTGTCTAGTACGCCAACTCAACAGAAGTCACTTCTACACTCACTTCATTATCGAGGTCACTAGTAATTTATGTTACCAAGATCCGCAATCATGTGAGCTTCCCAATCAAAGGCTCGGTGATGTGTACCCGCCTCCCTGCAAAATAAAAGAAGTCCTCATGGGCTATGGACATCAACCACCAGTAAAGTATCTTAGGTTTTCCAAAGTATGGAAACTCGTATATTTGCAAGACTCTAGCTTTTTCCAGAGTCTTCTATCCTTCGTCATTGTAAATCAGTTTGTCATCCTCTGTGTGCAAGTTTGTCTTTTTCACCACTTCCTTCTTAATTTGGTCCTTATTCACACTGGTATGATGGTTGTAATCACTCACCTTTCTCTTTTTGACATGGTATTCCCAGTCAAGCCCCATGATCACACCTTCAAGATACTGCATCTCAGAAAATTTTCTTTCTAGTGCGTCTTCGATATCTACTTCTAGTTCATTTTTTCTTTCCTCTTGTGGTTATTGCAGGGGTTCTCTCGGGTGTCATGTCAACTTCTCACCTCCTCACCACTACCTTTTTCTACTTCTATAATCTCGAGCTCATGTGCCCTAGCCATTGATTCAAACCCTAGCCTCTCGAAACCTTCTCTTCACATGCCTTTTCTAGTTCTTAAAATGCCTACGCAAGAGCTTCACTACAGTCATGAACAGTCTCAACTGGTTTGATGCTCTACTCGAATGCAATCACACTTTGCACTTAGTTGCTCTTCAACTCGCTCTTCACAACTCAAAAACTCAAATATGTAAGGTAAGAATAAAGTCGCATGCACCCCTTTTATAGATTTTTCTAATTTTTTCGCATTAACTGCTCCTCACTTACCACCGTACTTCAAATTTAATTACAATTTTTCACTTTTCCTTTCTTTTTGTTATTTCCTATGCACCCTAGTCGTAACCTTATGGCGTGACCTACTACTTCTCAGCCACATACATCCTTACGCGTGTCATCTGTGCCTTCTATAACCTTTGTGGCTCACACCAAGTAGTTTACTATGTTGCGGACCTACCTCACGTTACACTGCATGTGAACCTTTTCTTATGCGTGGTCTTTAATCTGAGAAAATTTCCTATGAACACATTTAACTTGAGCACTTTTAACACCTTTCTCTTGTGTGTACTAATATTTTAGAGGACATTCATATTCCACCTCATATATATACCTGTGTGACAACCTGTACTTGAGTCTCAACACTAATAGATTTATTTTATTTGTACCTACTCCACCCCACACTAAAAGCATGCACAATCCTCTGTGCATGACCTTGATAGATAGTAATCAACTTCCTGTGCACAAGCGCACTTATTACAACAAAATAAACAACTGAAATGAAAAATCATAACAATTATTGAAAGGGAACACATGAAAGGGAAATATAATCTAATTGGAAATACTGCCTTATTACAAACAACAGTAAGCCTTATTTATAGCAGGGCTTCAGCCTACTCCCATTGAAGTAACCAAGAAATATAGTGCCATCTGGTGCCTATAACTAGCAAGTGCCTGAATCAAGTATCCGGGTTAATACAAAAGGTCCCAAACAACACACCTTCAATTTTATTGGATGACACACAAACTTAGAGTCATAGAGAAGGACCATTTTTCCAACCTCAAATATCTTACTCTTGATGTGTCTATCATGTCATGATTTCTGTTTGGCCTTCTCAGTCTTCTGGCTCCAACACGTAATGGTGAGCCTCTTGTCTAAGGACATGAGTTTATCAATGCACTCTTCCAAAACTTGCTCATCATCAAGTCCACCTACATGAGTAATACTTAGGGAGAGTAACATAAATTCCACTGGTAGAACCGCGTCCACACCAAACACCAACTGAAAAGGTGTAGCCTTATTAACCTTTTATAAGTGGTCCTATAAGCCCAAAGTACAACTGATACTTTTTCATCCCAATATTTTCTTCTAACATCATAGATTTTTGTTAATGTTTGCCCTAAGATTTTATTAAACACTTCTACAGGACCATTAGCTTGAGGGTGATAAGGAGTAGTTTTATGATGTGCCACCATAATTTCCACTAATAGGATCCTTATTGTCTCATTCAAAAAATGAGTTCCTCTATCACTCATCAAGCTCAAAGGGAAACCATACATGCTAATAATATATTTCCACAAAAATATTATTATTATAGCTGCCATACAATCCTTTATAGGTGTTGCCTCTACCCACCTTGTCAGATAACCCATACAAGTACTAATGTAACATGTGCCAGTCCTACGTGCAGGTGGGAAAATATGACCTACAAAGTCAATAGCCCACTTTTCAAAAGGCTCAGCACTTACAATAGGCCTTAAAGGCATCTCATCTCTGGCTCCAGGATTTCCAAGGTATTGACAATGATCACATGCCTTAACATATTCCTTAGTATCCTTATACAAAGTCTCCCACCAAATTCCAACCATTATAATCTTATGTGCATGGTAGCATTGCCAGTGTAATGACCTCCTACTATCCCATCATGAGCTTCTTGCATCATAGCCTCACGCTCATGCTAAGAAAACACTAGCACAAAACTTCATCACGACCCAACTTGTATAAGTCTCCACCAATCAACTGATAAGGTTTCACCTGTATCACAAGTTACTTCTTCTCTAAAGTATTCATTCCTTCAGGCACATGTCCAGTGCATAAAAACACTACAATATCCTCCAATTCTATGGGCATGTGGTTTAATCTAAACAACTATGTATCTGACATTGTGTCCTCAATACTTTGCGCATCCTCACCAGAATTGATCCTTGATAAATGGTCAAGCTCCGAGTTTCTCTTTCTAGTTTCACAACTATGAAATCAAACTCTTGAAATAGAAGTATCCACCTACAAATGTGCCCTTACAAAAAATGTTTGTTGACCAAATAATTGAGTGCCATGTGATCTATATAGATAATAAACAAGGTCACCAACAAGTACTATCTAAACTTATGCAGCGCTTCGATCATAGACAAAGCTTCACACTCAGTGCTTGTATAATTCTGCTCTGCAGGTGTCAACTTAATGCTTTGAAAGAAAATAGGATGATCCACAATCCCTTCTCTTGGTTGTGCCAAAAATGCACCAATTTCCATGTTAGAAGCATCAACATGAACATGCAAAGGTTTTTCCCACAAAGGAAAACACAAAATAGGAGAAGAAATAAGCCTTTCCTTTAGTGTTTTAAATGTTAGTTGTTGCACATCACCCCAATAAAATTTTCCTTTCACCTTCAACAAATATTTTTAGGGTGTGGAAATATTTGCATATCCTTTAATGAACTTCCTGTAGTAACTGATATGTCCTAGAAATCCATGCACTTCACTTTGATTGTTAGGATTTTCTAAACCCAAGATCACAACTATCTTGGTTGGAT
Source organism: Taxus chinensis (assembly GCA_019776745.2). Taxonomy (NCBI): domain Eukaryota; kingdom Viridiplantae; phylum Streptophyta; class Pinopsida; order Cupressales; family Taxaceae; genus Taxus; species Taxus chinensis. The sequence goes on along the minus strand of CM034153.1, from coordinate 82,662,084 downwards.
CTACCAATAATCTTTCCTTGCAAATTATATGCCCAAGTAAAGTGTTAAAAGGTGTTGTAAAGATTCACTTCTTAATGTTGAGAGAGATGCTCAAATTTCTGCACCGCTCAAACATAAGTCTCAAATTATCACAGTGATCCTTGACTAAACCATACACTATCCAATCATCCAGATATACCTGTAATAACTTGTGAATAAAGTCCTGAAATGCTTGCACAACAATTCATGAGAACACTCTTGGCACACTTTTCAACCCAAAGGGCATAACTGTATATGAACAACCACCCACTCAGTGGTGAAAGTAGTCTTGTCCTAAATTTCTTCGTGATGCGCACCTGGTGATAACCTAAAAATATGTCTGTAAAAGAATATATCTCACACCCAACAAATCCTTCAAGGATTTCTTCTGTGAACAGAGTGGGAAAAGGATGTATAACATAGAAAGCGTCGAGTTCCCTGTAATCTACAAAAATCCTTATCCTTCCATCCTTCTTGATGCTTATAACTATAGGGCTAATCCTTTTAGATTATTCAATAGGATCAATAATTCTAGACTTGAGCATCTTATCAATTTCTTCTTTCACCATAACACACAAATTAGGATTTGATTAAATAAAATCTAAAATATTTTATTAAAATTAGAAATGTACAATATAAATGAAATATACTAAAATATGAATGCTACACAATTTATTTGATTGTATAAATGAAAGAAAATAATAATGATAAGGTACTTACCTAAGTTGCACCTACCTCACATTGATCTAGGACTAAACAAAGTGATGGAATGACGGAACAAAGTTTCGCAATGATCTTAAAAAAATTACAGCGGAGGTAGATATGGATAGACTGGGATGCCTAGAGAGGGATAGGGGCACCTATGGGCACCCTGGTCTAAAATATGGGTGCCTTGGTCTACAAAATAACTCAGATTTTGATCTTGATATGGTCGTTAGGTCTTTGCAGTACTTCACCTTTGATCAGGTGAATGTCGCATTCAGTTCGCTGATTTCGCCATAAACCTGTAATGAAGAATCACCTGTAAAACCCCATACAAAGCATCAAAACCTAAAAAAGAAATATGTAAATGAAGGGGTCGTACCATCCTCAACTACCAAATGGATGGACTTATGACTGAGCATTGTACTACATCTCAGACCCAATATAGTTCTATGTGCTTATATGTGCAATAATGTGCCTAGGTTGCCCTGGTGGCAATGAGCATAAATATTGGGTAGTAGCTAGATAAAATGCAAAATGGTGGATGAAATAGAATGAATACTCCCCTTCCTAGGCAATGTGTGATGCATAATAATGCCCAGATGCAGTCCCTTGATCTATGTAGATAGCTAGCCCTTGATACTAAATAGTCTGCCTATAAGGTAGTATGTATGTTGTGTTTATATGAGGATATCTTGTTCAAATTTTGACACTAATGACTCAACATGACGACTAGTACCTAGGGAGATGAGAGGAAAAATTTAAAAGACCAAAATCAAATGAAAAAAATAAATTCTTGTGTGACGTGGACTAGGACGCCTAAAATCAGGACCAGGGCACCCTAGGCACCCTGATCCCTCTCTCGGCACCCTAGTCAAAGACTAGTGACAACAAATGAGTGAATATTGCCTGATAGGAATTCTTAAGACTTGACAGGGACTGTGTGAATGCGTGACAAATTTACAAGATAAAAAATGGTAAAGACCAACAAGGAAGATGACTGGACTATGAAATGGGTCATTAGTGAATACTTTTCCTACGCGAGATCTATATATAAAACAAAATACTTGGTGGTATAATAATAGTTGTAAGTACGTGATTTTGTGACTACATTTTCCCCCACTTTATGTTGGTGAGCGAAAGCTTGGTAACATAAAGAAGTTAGAGATGCATACTTGAGAGAAGTCTGTAGAAGCCCATGTTGTAGAAGAACACACATATGTGGTAGAAGAGTGTGCTGAATGAAAACATACAACATGACGAATCATGGATCAACATGTTGATCCATGTAATAGAATGAGATATATAAGACCGTGATGAAATGCACTAAATGAGACTGATGTTTATGATGTGGAATTATTGAGGATTTCAAATTTTATATGATGATAATGTGATGGGGTAGGGAGTGATCAGTTCCTAACCCGATTGCGTGTGTATGAAAAATTAGAGGTTTTGGGCATCTTACTGTAGAGGAAGAGTACATGGAAAAATGTGTGTTATTCTCCAACCTTTAACTACATCCTCAAAAGATCTAGCTACTGTAGATAGACACATCAAATTTTTTAGTGATTTTGGATCCAAAGATTTTGATCAAACGTGTTGACCCATATATGATCAGTATAGTAAAGGCAATGACATCTCATTCCCCCCACTCTAAGGGTCTTGTTGTAATGTGTGATGGATTCCAAGTTAGGTAATCTAGAATCAAAAGTGAAATGAAGAATAAATTCCCATGTTAGGTCATCTGGGAAAGTAACTAATGTAACTCACATGTTAGGTCATCTGGGAGGCCACATGTAACTCCCAAGTTAGGTCATCTAGGAGGCCGAATGTGTTATATTGTATCGATTGAATGATATGATTTTGATTATTTAGAGACTTGAATGTATTTGATTGGTTGATTGATTGTTTTACTCATAGAGATATTTTACGCTTGTTACCCCTAGGTTAGGTCATTAGGGGGGAATCGATAGAAAATGATGAAATATCACATGGTGTATTAGTAAATGTTTAAAAATGATGAATTAGAAGTGTTGAATGATCATGTAGTGGTGTAAGGGTAATTATAGGATGACTCTAATTGTATGCCCCCCTTTCAGAGAAAGGGTAAGTGATAATGAGAATGAATGTTGAGCCGAAAGTAAGCACATAATAAACAATGTATGATAGAAATTTCCCAAAATATGTGTATACCAAGTGAAAGACAACATTGAGGAGAAATAACACGTGTGTCATATGTAAGATATGATGGTAGGCATAATCCTTAAGAGAATGACGTAAATGGGAAAAAAAATTGGAGTGAAAACGCTCAATATATTAACAAAATAGTACAATGTATATTAGTTGAGTAGTGAATGTGAAGTATGACCATAATAGAGTGAAAAATGAATATAAATAGTAAATTGAAAAGGTGATTAGTCAACTCATTTTTCTTTTATGCTAGTGTGAGAGTGAGCTCTAAGTGTGTAAGGATGCCGCAAGTTAGAGCATCATGATGTAGTTGATTCGAGATGGTAGCGACCATCGTGGCATTGCGTACGACAACGGAGTTGGTAAGTGTAAATTTTTTCAAAAAATGAGTGTGTAGTAGTTATTTTTGGTGGATTTTTATGAAATTGTTTTTTTAAAATTTTCTTGGTGTTTGGGATTTGGACAAGAGAGGTGAAGGTGCTAATGGCCTTTGGGACATGAGCATATAGACATGGGTGCTGGTGTCATGCTTCTGGGCTCCCCAGTCCTGTTTCTGGGCACCCATGTCTAGAAAGTTTGATTTTTGTCCTGAGTGATGTAAATTTGAAATTTGATGTGTAGTGATGTCGTAAGTGGCTATGGTTGCATATGTATAGTGTTCTAATGCATTGTTTTTTGTTGTGTTGTGGTGTGTAGAGGGATATACATTTGAGGGAGTTCCATGGTGGTCACCACTTGAGTACATTGCTTGGATTGGGTTTATCAAATGATGATTGGGAGGTTATGGACCGTGTTAGCCTATGACACATAGCGAGGATGGGGGATATACCTCATAATATGCCTATGTTGACAATGTTGTGTGAGAAATAGTGTGCAAACACTTGTGTATTTTGGCTACCTATAGGTGAGATGATAATTACAGTAGATGATGTATATCATATAATATGATTACCTATTGTTGGTGAGAAGGTATAAGTTATGGATGTGGAGAATATCGAGAGACAAGTTAGGCGGTATTTTTTGGGGACTTGAGTGCCTACTGAGGCCCATATAAGCTTGGATATAATTTTGAGATCAGGGATTACACGCTTATAGAATTTTATAGCTGTGGTTATTGCATCATCGTAATGGTGAAGGGTGGTGGTCTGAGCATCTTATATAAGATGCATGATAATTCTCACCGGATAGAGGAGGATAATATTAGGTTACCTAGGTACGATGTGTATTGGCCCACTTGTATAGATATTTTTATAGGTTTACATAGGAGGATCATAGAGGTGGGATCCGAGCTACTACACTATTGCATGTACTAGCCTACGAGCAAATAACAATATTGAGGCCAATTGGTGGTTTGCAAGTAGAGTGGGCTAGGCCAGATATATTTTCTAGGAGATGGACTAGTGTGCGTGGGTGTAAGATGGATACTGATACCTATAGAGCCTTGATAGATCAGATGGATCTAGAGGTAGTGATATTGAGGTCATACCGAGATTATGGAGGATGACCAGAGGATACAATAGAGCTATGATGCACACAAAGGACTATGTGGTTAGAGGATTGGTTTCCAGGGGTGATCGAGTTATTTTAGGTGGAGTGAGTATCTCAAAAGTCTGGTATGGCCCAAGATGTGCCCCTAGAGCCATATGTATGGGTTAGAGCTGTTAGAGCACCGATGAGGGCCAAAGCCAGAGTAGAGCACACAAGAGAGTAACTAGTACTTCTTGGGCCAAATGAGGCTGATGCAGAAATAGAGTTGATTGACGCAGATGATGCGGGGTGTACAAAGGCATACCGTGTTAGAGTAGGTATTTACCTTAGCTCATGTTCACCTAGGTACATTATTTACCTTTATTGTATTTATCCTCACCCACTTATGTATGTGGATATTTATTTTTATTTATTTAGATATTATGATATATTATCTAGTTGTTAGGTATAGTTCATTCATTTATCTATGGTATTGACTAGTTCTTTCCTAAATCCATGGTATTGACTAGATCCTTGATGTCTAGTTCTCTCATAAATCTATGGACTTGACTAGTTCTTTCCATGATTTATGGCTTGATCTACGACCTTGACTGGTTCTTAGATTGTTATTCCTTGCCTATATAAGCAAGGTCCATTCTCATTGTATTTCATTGAGTTCCATAATAATATATGATATTGCTGCTCATTTGTTTGCAAATGTTTATGTAAAGTTATTCTGGTGAATTTCTTTCATCTTATTAATCATGATGTTTGATTAGCATCTATGTTCTTGGCTTGGTACGATCTGGTTATCATTCCTTTTATGGTATCATAGCAGGAGATTGCTATTGACAGCCATTTGTAAGTATCATTTTGCAAGCATTTTTAAAAAATATTCATATATTTTGGATTTGTCTATATTTTATTCTGTGTACATTTTTATGCAAAATAGAGGCAACCATTGGATCCAGAAGGTGGGAAAACCCTAAGATCGACTGTAAACTCAACCATTTCTGGAGACAGTCATGTTTTTTGGTTTTTTATATTGCTGTAGAGAAATTGCCTCGAGATTCATGCCAGACAACAAAGAAATCCATAATTTATTTTTCTGGGTTTCGCAGGTTTTTTTGAGATCTGAACTGGGTTTTTTTTACGGCATAACATTTTCGGTTTGCGCACAGGAGGGCTTTTTCGTAACTCAGTTTTGAGTACTGTTTTTTCTAAAAGTTCTTGTTTTCCATGCTCTTTCCATTGGAAATATTTATTTTTAGAATCGAACTATAATCATAAAGTTCCATATTTTAACACGCACTCATTATAAAGTGCCAAAATATGGGGGGGCTCTTGTTGTATTGCTTGGGGGTCTTGTTGCATTTCTTGGTTCTTGCATTTCTTTTGGTGATTTTTTTGAGGATGACATCTGCTTCTGCATTAGATCATGTTGAGCCATTAACAACACATAATTACCACACATGGAAACCAAGTATGGAAACAATAATTAAATGGAAAGGATTATGGGCTTTAACTTATTTAGAACAACCAATTTTCACTAGAGAATATGAGAAATTTTAGTACCAGTGCAAATTTGATAAGTGTATGGGTTTGATAGGAACTTATGTAAGTGACAATATTTTATTTAATTTGGAAAAGTGTGACTCTCCTTTCAAAATAAGGGAGAAATTGGAGGATTTATTTGGTAAGGTGGATCATATGAGAGCCATGCAACTTGAAATTGAGATCACCTCTCTTAATCCTGAAGATTTTCCAATAATTATAGACTATCTTACCAAGTTCAAGCATTTGTTGACATAATTGAAGGGGAGTGGAAGAGATAAGAAAGATGAAGAGGTGTGTTTACTTGATTCTATCCAAGTTGAGAGGACCATTCCAAATTTTTTCTTCTACCTTTTTCTCTAGCATGGATGCCTTAGGTGACACATTCAAACTGCCTAACTTAGAAACATTTTGTGAAAGAATTATTAGGGAAGAATCCAAATTGTCTCATCTTGAGTCTTCCACCTCTCAAAAGGAATTAGTTGCATCTAATCTTAAGGGCAAGGGAAAATCAAACAGTAAAATCGAATCCACACCTTCCCCATATAAAAATGCTCATAAATCCAAAGAAAACAACTCAAAACCCAAGGAGTCTTCTAAATCCAAGAATAAGTCTAGCCATTCATACTCTTTTTGTGGGGGTAGTAATCATGAAGAACATAGGTGTTATAAGCGAATGAAAGCCTTAGAAGATGCAGTCAAGAAACAAAAAATTTCTATCTCCACTCCACCTCCTTCTAATCAGCATGGAAAAGCACTTAATGTTGTTGGAAGATCTCAGTCACCACTTGCAGACAATTGGGTTATAGATTCTGGTGCTTCTCATCACATGACTTCTTCCAATGAGTCTTTTGTTTCTCTAGGTTTGAGTTCTACTTCCAAAATTGAGGTTGGAGTTTCTTCATTTCTTTCTGTTTAGGGAAAAGGTGATATACCAATTGATGGTGGAAATATCTAAGATGCACTATATGTTCCTAACATCACTACAAATTTGCTTTCTGTATATCCAATTTGTCATTCTGGTCAAGGGAAAACAATGACTTTTACACCACATGGGGCAGAAATAAGAAATTTGTTGGAGCCTTACTCACTTGTTGCTCAGGGTATTGTTGATCATAGTTCTAGACTATATCAATTTGGGGGGTTTTGATGACACTTCTTCTATAGGGACATGATTGGTTTCTCATGCAGATTTAAAGAGTAAACTTTGGCATGAAAGATTTGGACATCTCAATTATCGATATTTGAAGGAGTTGAGCACTCATGGTATGGTAGATGGTCTTCCTAGAGTTTCTTGTCTTGAGGGATTTTTTCATGGTTATGCATTAGGGAAACAAGCACCAAGATCCTTTTCCTAAGAATTTGTCTAAGAGAGCTTCTTCACCACTTGATCTTGTGCATAGTGACTTGATGGTTTTTCCTACCCCATCTTTCAATGGAGCTAAGTATGCACTTACATTTATTGATAATTTCTTGAGGTGTACCTGGGTTTATTTTTTCAAGTACTTGGGATTTGGTATCTCTTCCTAAAGGAAGAAATATGGTTAGGTGTAAGTGGGTATACCAAACCAAATATGTAGCTGATGGGTCCATTGACAAGTATAAGGCTTGTCTTGTTGCAAAGGGTTCTTCACAAGTTGAAGGTATTGATTACTCTGGGACTTTTGCACCCATTGCCAAGATGGATTCTATACACCTTGTACTTGCTATTGCTGCATCATAGGGGTGGCCCATATACCAGATGGATGTGAAGAGTGCCTTCTTACATGGAGATCTACAAGAGGAAATATATATGGAGCAGTCGGCTGGATTTATTCAGGATTCTTCTCTTGTTTGTCGGCTCCGAAGTCTATCTATGGTCTCAAACAAGCCCCTCGGGCTTGGTATGAGAAGATGGATTCTTTTATTCTATCTACTGGTTTTGTTTGTTTTCAATCCTATCATACAGTGTATCTCCAACATGTTGGTGAGGATATTGTGATACTTTTCTTATATGTTGATGATCTGTTACCTACTGACAACTCTTCTTCCCACATTTAGAGTATTCAGAGGGCTCTTTCTACATAGTTTGACATGACAGATCTTGGGCTATTTCATTATTTCCTTGGTTTATAGATTTCTCAGATAGATTCAGGGATTCATTTGAGTTAGCAAAAGTACACCCATGATATTTTTAGGCACTTTGATATGGTTGATTGCAAGCCAAGTCCATCTCCTTTTCAGTCTGGAGTTACTCTTACATCCACATGTACCACACCACTTTTTGATCCTATGTTGTTTAGGCAGTTGGTTGGGAGTGTCATGTACTTGACCCATACTCGCCTTGATATTTCATTTACAGTAGGGCTTGTATCTCATTTTGCACATTCTCCTCATAGTAGTCACTGGCAGGCTGCTAAAAGGATTTTACACTATTTACATGGCACTTCCCACTTTGGCCTACACTACACTAAGGGCTCTACTCAGTTGGTTGGGTATACAGATTCAGATTGGGCAGGTTCTATTAATGACAGGCATTCCACTTCTGGTTATCTTTTCTATCTTGGTTCTTCTCTAGTTTCTTGGGCGTGTAAAAATTAACTGGCTATTGCACTTTCATCTTCAGAGGCAGAGTATAGGGTAGCAGTTACAGCGAGTCAACATATTCTTTGGCCTCGCTAGTTATTGATAGAGTTTGGATTCCCACAAGATTCACCGACTGTACTTTGGTGTGACAATCAAAGTGTAATTCACATTTCTCGCAACCCAGTTGAGCACAAGCGGTATTGAGATACACATCCACTTCATTCGTCAGCACATTCAGGATGGAGTTCTTTGCTTGGAGTACATTCTGACTCAGTAGCAGGTTGCAAACATCTTTACGAATCCTTTTATATCACCTCGCTACCTTGAGTTGCATGGAATGCTTGGGGTTTTGGAAGTTGTTCTTGGGGGGTGTTCATGAGAACATCTTCCTTCTTATTCTTTCTCTTTCCTTCTAGTAGGATTTTTTCCTTCTTTTGGTTCGAGATTTCTTCATGGATATATTGTACATGAGTACCTCATCAAGCCTAGTTTCCGGGACTCATACTGTGGACATGCCACTTCTATTTTGGCCCCTAGCTTCACTTGAGGGGGGGGTGTTAGAGTAGGTATTTACCTTAGCTCATGTTCACCTAGGTACATTATTTACCTTTATTGTATTTATCCTCACCCACTTATGTGTGTGGATATTTATTTTTATTTATTTAGATATTAGGAGATATTATCTAGTCGTTAGGTATAGTTCTTTCCTTTATCTATGGTATTGAATAGTTCTTTCCTAGATCCATGGTATTTATTAGATCATTGATGTCTATGTCTCTCATAAATCTATGGACTTGACTAGTTCTTTCCATGATTTATGGCTTGATCTATGACCTTGACTAGTTCTTAGATTGTTATTCCTTTCCTATATAAGCAAGGTCCATTCTCATTGTATTTCATTGAGTTCCATAATAATATATGGTATTGTTGCTCATTTGTTTATAAAGGTTTATGTAAATTTATTCTAGCGAATTACTTTCATCTTATTGATTGTAATGTTTGATTAGCATCTATGTTCTTGGCTTGGTATGATCTGGTTATCATTCCTTTTATACTGTGCATGGTGGACATCGTATCGATGGGTGTTTTTGTTCCCATTATTTATGGATGTGGTGGGATTACCACATGGAGGAGGAGTGGAGGGGCAAGCACATGCCTTCGATAATGTAGTGGCAACGATAGTGGAGCGTGAGTATCTATATAGTTATGTTGTATGATGGGCTACTTGCTTATGTGATGGTTATGGTTGTCTAATGTGTTGTGTTATTGGTTGTAGATGATGCATATTGGTCCTCGATTGTGGACACATCTATCCACACATTGACGCAGAATGTGCTGATTTACATAATTGCAGATGGAGGGATGTTAGAACATGTGGACAACATTGCGAGTGAGCATGCCCATTTGTTTGAGCTAGTGGCTATAGCAACATCGATGTGTATCATGCTACTGAGCGAGAGGGATGAGGCACATGAGGAGACATGACAAGATAGAGAGGAGGTGGGTGGTAATCCTTTAGTGAAGGATCTGTTTGCACAATTTATCGCACTACAGAGTGGCTTTGTGAAGTAGTTTACAGAGGTGACACTACTATGGAGACAGGTGGAGAGGTATTGAGGTTTCAAGGTCACGATGAGTGACATAGAGTTAGCGGTGAGGCGTCGAGTTCTAGAGCACTTACAATACCAGATAGTGACAATAATGATGATATATGATTTGTATTGTTGTAATCGATGTACGTGAATTGTCCCCCAGTGATGAGATATTTTGTAACTAAGATTGTATGATTGTATTCGATATATATATATACACACAGATGTATTGGCATATGATGATTGTATTTGGTGTGTACTAATGTTAGAATGTGACAATGATGTATGTGGTTATTACTATATATGACAAGTTTTTGTTTAAATTTATCTAAATAAACATGTATTTGATCGGTTATAAGTAGATTGTTTGAAACATACCAAAACTATAATGAATTATTTTGATAGATTAGTTATTTTTTTGCATATGCATCCTACAAACATAGAAATATAAATTTTCATGCAAATGATAAAATTTCAATTGCACATGGATGGTGCAATGTAGATGTCGATGAAATAAGTTATAAGTTGAATCCAAAATGATATGATGTGGAAAGGACAATGATGTAGGGGCGAGATAACATCAACCTTGCCACATGTGTAGAAGTTCAAGATATAGTAGTGAATTGTAGAAAAATAAGGCATGTATCTTAAGGTTATGAAATTTTGATGTAGGTACTTAAAGAAATAATTATCAAATTTTTTTGTTACTTAATAATTATACACACCCTATTTCAAAACTCTTTTATTAATGTTTTTTTTTTCTTGAGTTACCTAGGGAGAGGGCCTTAACCCTTTGTGGCATCACCAACCCAAATTGGCCATGGAACCATCCAAGGATGGTAGTTTAAGCTCTCGATGAGCCCATGGATTAAACCACATTAGCATGGTTCCCCATCACTAGGGTATCCAAACCGTCAGTAGTAGGCTACCTTAACACGGAGTAGAGATTTGAACCTTGGACCTCCCCATTACAACGAGATCGAAGAACCATGACACCACTACCCATTGGATAGATCTTTTATTAATGTTTTAAAATAACATACATTTCAAATTATCTTTAAATTCTTGCATTGTATTATATATATGGGGGGTGTAATAACACACTTAACAGCCATCACACCAATTGAATTTCAATGCTTTTAATTTAAAAAATACAAATAAATATCTCTTATTCAAGTTTTTGGATCACAAGTTCTAATGATCCATTAGATATTTGTTGAATTGATTTCTAACGCATAGTTTTCAAGTAATAAGTAATGTGATGCTGATACAAAATATATGTTAATAGACTATATATGTAATATAATTGTGAAAATAACATTTTGATGAATGATTGATGATGTGTAAGAGTATGATGTGGTTGCATGCTAGGAGGATGAAGGTAGGGAGGGTGGAATAGTGATGCCCCTAGTTTATAGATGATAAGGTTCATTTAGATAAGACCCCTCAGCAGTCAAGAATGAACTGTAAAAGCAAGAGTGTGTCATTGGAAAATGATTCGATAGGGTGTGCTAGATGAATTGATAATGTGCATGAAGAGAGGTTCTTATTATAAAATATCCCTCAATAGTTATGTAAGAACCACAAGAACATGTGTGAATCATTAGGGGGTAGGGTGATACTAATCACTTACCATAGACCAAGGCGGTGCGAAATAGTGGAAGCAACATGAGCGTATAAACCAAACTAAATGTCATGTGGAGCGGTAATGGGAGGTGTGAACGTCGAGGGCTGTGGAAGCCAATGTGAAGTAGTATCATGACATGATGGAGGAGATAGATGAAGCACATGAGATGGTACATCAATGGATGGATACGATGGAAAGAGCACATGGATAACGACCTATGGTGATGAACAAACAATGACCTTAGCATTAGAAGGAGGAGATAACTCAACTAGAGTAGTTGCTCATGGAAAAAGGAGAGGAGAGATGGAACGATCATGTGAGTGAGATCCAAAGGAGATGATGCCCTTATCCTCTAATTTTTGCAATCAATCATGAAGGGTGAAGCAATCATTATCCCTATGGCAATTAATATGATGATAGTTATAATATGATCAATCACGTTGACGTTGTAAACAATGTTTTGGATGATGCTGGTTAGAAGGTAAGAGAATTAAACACTCATTGAGAAAAGCACACAACACATCATGTGGTCGAGCGTGATGAGAGAAATGCAATGGCTCACGTGAAGTAGGTGTAGAAGATTGAGATGTAGCCTACCACAGAGTAGGAGAAGGACACTTTTGTGATGTAGTATACTGAGCTTGCTTAGGAGGAGGAGATAAAGAATATGTAGGGTGCTCAACTGATGACAATGGAGAAGCAATAGATGATGTAGTAGTAACAAGAATAGGTGGAGGATCTATAACATGTGTAGCAATAAAGTCTTATTATAGATCAATGACTTTATAGTAGAGAAGTGTCAATGATTCATATGTGTCATATTGCAATCTTTGTTTTAATGCTAGAATCAAACCATGACAGAAAAATTACTTCTCTAGATCGATAGGTTAAAATACTAATGGGTGCATATAAGCATTGAATCGTAATACGTAATTTATGACAGGTTCTATTTTTCCCTAATGTAAAGTAGGTAGATGATCATAGGTAACTCTAGGGCCATTGTCAATGATAAAGCAATAGAGAAAAACTTCTTTCATCTCATGATAAGTGCTAATAGATCCAAATGATAGGTGAGTACACCATTGCAAAGTGCCATCGATAAGGCTATTTTGAAAGGATTTAAGCGATAATTGATAATTAGAATATGAATCCATAACCATACGATAATGCTTGAGATGCAAGTAGAGGTTTCCAGTACCATCAAAACATGAAAAAGGTAGGCATGATAAAATCCCTAGGAAATGCTGAGTTATGAATCTTCTTAGGAATAGGGTTGTCATGCAATGAATTGTTATCAAATGGAAGCATAATAGACTTTACTTTCTAATGTGAGTGATTGAAACTGAGACTATAAATGACCCACAACATGCATGAGAGACAAGATATCCTATGAAGGAACCATAGATGATGGCAATAATGTGTTAAGTGGTTATAATTTTCCATTGTGAGTAATCATAGGGAAGTTAAGAGGAGATGTAGGAGAGGTTGATGCTAAAGGCACACTAAGTGTAGGTGCCGAAGAAGTAATAGGTGATGAAGGACATGGAACATCCATAAAAGTGGTAGGACTAGCATTGGAAACATCCCTAGGAGATGGAGTGTTAGATGGAGATGCAATGTTAGGAGGAGATGAACAAATAGATGGAGATGGAGTGATAGGAGGAGATGGAGTGATAGGAGAAGATGAACTAATAGATAGAGGTGAGTCATGCATATTATTAGATACAACCTTAGAAGAAGATGAGAATTGAGTAGGAGATTCACACTCAGTAGTATGTAAAGTAGTAGATTCATGAATATCAATTGTTTCTTCAAAATCAGAAAGAGACTTAGATATGAAAATTTCATTAAGTGTATCTGTAGACACCAAAATTGGGTCACACTCCCTCGGTCCCTCGTCAAATAACCAACTTAAACACACTCACCTAACCATGTCCCCTTTCACCCCACAATAATATTAATTTAATTAATTAAACATAAAGTAAATCCCTGATCCTCAGAATATTTAGAATTTAATTATCCTAATCAAGATAATTCCCACACCACCACCTCACCTATACACCTCACCAAGCCACCTCACCCCAAATCTATTCTTAGTATGTTGTCATAACTAACTAAGACCTACCTAAAACCTAAAAATAAAAGCCTACATTCCCTCTAACCACATTCCTGCCTGTTACAAAAGAAGCTTCAGTTCTAATCCGTGAAGGAAAACGAACAAGATCGAGGAAATCAAACAAGATTTACCCATTTTAGTAAACCTAGAAATCCCACCCTAACCGACACTGGTCACCCTAAACCAATGCCGGTCAACCCAGAACCATCATCAGTTACCTTTTATTCCCTTTGGTAACCTTATTTCGAGGTTGGCACATTCAGAGAGCAAGAAACGAGACCAGAGCTGCATGCAAGTAGAACCAATATTTGCACATGCATCCAAACATCCACAGCCAACATCAGAAGTGACCACAAAACCATTTTGCATTCACGAGAGCATCCTGGGAAGCACCATCACCACACCAAAATTCATCCATATGATCAACTGCCAGTGACATCTAGCCATCAAGCTCATATAACAGTAAGTATACCTCCACCAACTTGGTCTAATACACTATAATAGTTTTTATTATCTCTGCTATCAGATTAAGCTGTTACATCTCCATTTATTCATTTCTTATTAGTTTGTAACTGAGCCTTTTCCATTATCTACATCATTAGACTACCCATCCTCACTTACTATTCATCCCTGATCACATTTGAGACCTCTGGAACCCCCAAACCTACCCTACCACCTACACCAAATCCCAGATCAAGTCTAATCAATTTCTTTTGAGTTTCCTTTACCTCGACCATACTGACGCCGGTTACCCATAAGCATCACCGGTTTCACCTAAACTGACATCAGTCATACCATACCAACGTTGATCTCTATATTTTACCCTTAGACCAAGAATAGAGCCTGAATTCCCCACCAAATACCCAAAACCGCCCAAAACCAGACCTTGACCAGTACTAGTACTCTGACAGAGACCTCACCCTTTAGATTCAATCATAGCTTATCCTGTTGTGAACAAATTTTCCTATTGTAATCGAATGAGATACATAAATCATTTTAACTACAATAGGATTTCATTTATTGTTAATATTGAATTTTTTTAAACAATGGATTGATAGCCTTCTAAGGAGTATCACACTTTCCGGAACTAGCATACACTAGGCAGTCCACTGTCATATGCTATTTAATCTCTTTTGGTGGTCTTGTTGTTCATTTCAGGTAGTTCCTTCTAGCCAAAAGGAAGCTCTCACGATCAGTTGTGGATCAAGAAATCATACACACATAATATCCTTCAACAACTTTAACATGTATTCCTCCTAGCCCTTTTACCCTTATCTGTTTCGTCACATTCCAAGAAATGCTCTAAGAATCTGGTGAAACGGTATCATCAATTAGATCATCAACATAGTGTGAATGAGTATGTGAACTAATATGCAATGGATCATGAGAAAAATTATCCAAAATAGGAGAAGCATGAGATGCAACTATAATAATGGTCTGATTAGGAGGAGAATTAATATGCACATGTGTACCATCATCAAGACCAAACATGAAATCAATAAGAGAATCATTGATAATTTCCTTGAAAATGTCAGAAGGAGGATTTTGGCTAAATTTTTAACAAGGTCGATAGCCAGAAAATCTAGCTAGATCCGAAACGATGCTAAAGGAATAATTTTAAAAGCTAGTAGGTATGTTGATTCATTAGCCATGAGTTATTGTTGAATATGATCCAACATAGTAACATCATGATATAGATCCGTAAGCTCAATAATAATTGCCTCATCATAGATAGGATTGATACTATCAAGAGGCATGATGAGCCGAGAAGGAGAAGAGATATCCTTATCTCTCAGGGTTTTAGTGGATCCTAGGGAAAAATGTTCTAAGTGTCGGGTTCACCAAAATGATTAAATAAAATATAAAATATTTTATTAAAATAAAAAATGTACAACTATGATAAATGAAATATATTGAAATATCAATACTACATAATTTATTTGATTTTATAAATAACAGGAAATAAGAAGGATAAGGTAGTCACCCGAGTTAGACCTACCTCACAATGATATGGGACTAAACAAAGTGATGGAATGACAAAACAAAGTGTCGCAACGATCTTCAAAAAATTATAGCTGAGATAGATTTGGACATACTGGGGCACCTGGAGAGGGATAGGGGTTTTTGTGGGCACCCTGGTCTAAAATCCAGGTTCCCTGGTCTGTAAAATAGCTCAGAACATGATCTTGATATGGTCATTAGGTCTTCGTAGTAATTTTCCTTTGATCAAGTGAATGTCACACTTGGTTTGCTGATGTCGCTATAAACCTGCAATGAAGAATCATATGAAAAACCCCACACAAAACATCAAAACCTAAAAAAGAAAGATGTAAATGAAGGGGTCAAACCATCCTTAACTACTACATGGATGGACATATGACTGAGCATTGCACTACATCTCAGACCCAATGTAATTTTATGTGCTTATGTGTGCAATATTGTGCATAGATTGCCCTAGCGCAAATGACGTAGAGATATCAAGCAATAGCTAGATAAAATGCAAAATGGTGGATAAAATAGAATGAATACTCCCCTTCTTATGCAGTGTGTGATGTAGAATAATGCCCAAATGCAGCCCCTTTCTCTATGTAGATAGCTAGCCCTTGATAGTAAATAGTTCACCCACACAGTAGTATGTATGTTGTGTTTATATAGGAATCTCTTGTTCTAATTTCAACACTAATGAACCGACATGTCGACTAGTACCTAGGGAGATGAGAGGAAAAAATGAAAAGATCAAAATCAAATGAAAAAAATAAATTCAAGTGTGGCATGAACCTAGACACCTAGAATTAGGACTAGGGCGCCCTAGGCACCCTAATCCCTCTCTATGTGTCATAGTCAAAAACTAGTGATGACAATTGAGTGAATACTGCCTAATAGGAATTCTTGAGACCTAACGGGGACTGTGCGAATGCATGACAACTATACAAGACCAACAAGACAGATGACCAGACTATGAAATGGGTCATTAGTGAATATTTTTCTTACACGAGATCTATATATAAAACAACATACTTGGTAGTATAATAATAGTAGTAAGTGTGTGATTTTTTGATTGCAGGATTCATCATATATGGCCTCTTCTTAACTAGGCACGTTCCTTCTTTCAACTTGATCTTCATCTCACCTAAAAAGGGGTGTACCCCTTTTAACTCATGATATCCCTACGGGAACAATTCCTGAAAGTCATACAAGAGTTCAATAATTTTAACCACTTCTTTCTCTAACCAGTAATCACCAATAATGGCCTCCTTAAGCTCTGCATCTATATAAATGTTAACCTTCTTTGTCTTCATAGGAGCATGATACGTGCACCCCTTCTCATCGGAAATTTCCATTACCTCATGCATACCTTGAGTGTGGTTAACATCCAAGTCATCAACCTCATCATCATCTATCATATATAACAATTTTCCCTTTTCCTTTTCCTTCAAGGCGTGAACCATTTCTTCTTCATATGTTTCCTCAAGGTCAAGGCATGCTTCAAGATCAGGTTCCCCAAATAGCTCCAACATAAGTGCTTTAGCCTTCGTTATCTCTCAATATAAGGAACTTCATAATCTTCAGTGCTTCATGGACTGGAGGCTTATTAGAAAAGTAATAAAAGGTTTGAATCATACCTGCGGTCATCTCTTTCTAATTTGTGGTCTCCCTTTTCAGTTTTGCATGGACATACCATGCATGCATGTAGCCACACAATGTGGAGTAGAATTTATGCACCCAAAGTGATGTTGGTAAAGCCTCCTTGCTCTATGCCCAAGATATCTCACACTCCTGGATGTGCTGAGAAGCATGTGAATTCCCACAAAATTTACATGTTTGTGTAGGTATATTTATCTAAGTAAACCTAGTGGAGAAAGTGATTCTCACTTCTTGCCACTCCAAAAGGCCATCTCTATGTGTTTCCCACCAGCGCATTGCTGTTCCATGCAAGGTATAGACCATCATATTTCTTCTATCCTTTTCATTATGCCACTGATTCTTCATGGGGCACATAAATGTATAGAAGTTCTCATCACCAATATACCATGGTACCCTATTAAACCACCTCACCATGAACTATCTAATCATCTTTGTGACTCATCCTTTTACCTCATGCCCAACCATTTTGTACGTTCCATGAGCCCAGTTACTACAAGCGACACTTGTAGTGTCACTTACAGACTGCACATCTTCCCAATGAAGCACACCCTTCTTAGATGGTTATAAATTCCCTGGATTATGCAATGAATGTACATATATTCTGTTGAGCTCCTACTCACTTAATGGTTAAACATAGGTCTCAACCTTCTTTTCATAACGAGGTATAATTACGTGTTCCTCAATGTTCTCAAAAGTGATGTACCTTTTATTAAGACACAAATCTGCATTGTTCACGTAACACCGAGGACCTGTCATCACCAATCCGGCACTATGATAATTCTTCACCGGGGACTCCTCGTGCTATGATTATTTACTAATGCACAACCTTTAGTTTGGTGGATGTAATCTGGAAACACAACAACAAACATAACACAAGAATACCATAGACTATGATAAAAAGGAATGATGATAAATCTGAAATATTAGAGTAAATTATAATATTAGCATGAAATTGTTACAATCTCACCCATGAGGTACTTCAAGTGTTATTGACTTCACTTGCCTTCCACCAATACTATGGGAGAAACTTCACAATTACACCTCTTAATGGCTTCTTCAACACACCTTTAAACTGATGGCTTCCTTTACACACTTACTCATACAATATTTCTCACTACTTCCTTCTATGCTAAATGAGGAGAGTGGCCTCTTTATTTATAGAACTTCCAGGCTTATCCATCTTATCTGTAAGATAGGATAAGAAATCCACTCTGACGAATCATATTCCATACCTTAACTCTTATCTGTACATGTAAGCTTATCTTTTAAGATAAGATAAACCTTATCATTTCACATGGGTTCCACATTTTTAGAATTTTTACAAATAAAATACAAAAAATATTTATGACCTCACTCCTTGTCCTTATTACTAATATAATATTTCTAATTCCTAATCATGTAGACCCTACTTCTCTACTTACCCCAACTTTGACATTTTAACATTACTAGACCACTTACGACAACTATTTACTTTTTACCACAACATTCCTATTGTACTTTTGACTATTACCGTACTATACATTATTGGCGGCGTTGTACTAGTAGCGCCGTTATCTTCTATCAGACGCTATTACTAATTATACTTAACAACATCCTATTCCTAATACATACATTAATGAAATAGAAATTACGGAGGAAAATTTTAGTGTTGACATCTTCCCCCTTCCTAGCTTCTACTCCGTCCTCGGAGTAGACTATTCTGGTGCTTGGAAAATATTCAACTTGTCGTGGTTGACCCATTTCGTAATGGGAGTGCCATCTAATTCCTCCAGTCGGTACGTACCATTTTCATGCATAGCTGCTATTTTGTAGGGCCCCATCCATTTTGGAAGAATTTTTCTCTGTCTTCTTTTTTTGTATCTGGAATCATATACTAGAACCAAGTCATTCACATGAAATGGAGACCACTGGATATTTTGATCAAAGTATTCCTTCTGCTTCATTTTCTTCTTATAGCTTGTATCCTTAGCTATTTCCCTCATTTCCTCTAGCAAATGAAGATGTACCAACCTTTCTTTTACTGAATCACTTTCATCCATTCTTTCATTTTCCATTACTCTGACCGTGGGAATATCAAACTCAATAGGAAGAACTGGATCAATGCCATAAGCCAACTGAAATGGGGAGTATCCTCTTGCTAACTTTGATGTTGCCCTATATGCCCACAATGCTGCATGAATCCTCTTATCCCATTTATGTACCTGCAAGGCTGCATCTTTTGCTAGAATTTGACACAACACAAAATTTGTTCATTCCACCTATCCATTTATGCTTGGCTTGTATGTTGTTGCCTTCCTGTGCTTAATAGAAAACTTATTGATTAGGGCTTCTACCACCTCATTAATGAAGTGACTTCCTTGATCTGTTACAATTTCTAATGGACAACCAAATCTGGTGACAATGCGTTCATATATGAACCTTGCCACTTCATCCATGGAAGCTGTTTTCAATGGCCTAGCTTCAACCCACTTGGTTAAATAATCTGTGCCAACTACAATATACTTATTTTGGCGTGAGGTAGTTGGAAGTGGACCTACAATGTCTATTCCCCACTTTTCAAAGGGACCAAGTGGAAGAATAGGGCATAATGGAGCTGATGAAGTCATATGGTTACCATGTGTTTGACAAATATCACATGTCTTACAATAATTATAACAATCTTTAAAAAGAGTGGGCCAGTGATAACTTGCATCCAAGATCCTTCTTGCTGTAAGTTGTCTAGAGAAGTGCCCTCCACATGTACCATTGTGGAATTCTTCTAGCAGCTCCTTCCCTTGATCACGTCCAACTGCCCTCTTATAGTGTCCATCAGGTCCTATTCGAAATAATATTCCATGCAGAATAGAATATGGACGAATGACTTGAGTAATATTTCTCTTAGTATTTGCATTGGCACCATCAGGAAACTTGAATTCATTCAGATAATTCCAAATATCTATGTATTCTCTAGGGATTGTGTCAAGGGGTAACAATGCTGCATCGGGGAAATCATCATCATCACAAGATGATCCTAAACCATCATAGGCTCGAGAGAGTGCATCTACATTGACATGCTTCTTTCCTGGCCTATCTATAATATCAAATTCAAATTCTTGTAGCAAAATTATCCATCTTGCTATCCTCCCTGATGGGTTAGGCTTATTGACAATATATTTTAGAGCCTGATGATCTGTTACAACTATAAATTTCTGCCCTAGCAAGTAATTTCTAAACTTCTTTACAACAAAAATGATAGCTAGAGCCTCTTTTTCAGTTACAGTATAATTTACCTCAGCACTGCTCATTTGTCTACTCCCAAAGTAAATTGGATGTTCATTCCCATTTTCATCCTTTTGGCTCAAAGTACTTCCTAGTGCTACATCTGAGGCATCAGTGTACACAATGAATGGCTTGCTCCAATCTGGATTCTTTAAAATAGGTGAAGACACCAGGGCTTCCTTCAGTTGTCCAAAAGCTTCATGCGCCTTATTTCCTGGTTCATAAGTAACATCCTTCTTCAAGAACTGGGTTAGTGGCTGTGCAATCTTTGAGAAATTCTTGATGAACCTTCTATAGTAACCCACATGGCCTAAAAATGATCTCAACTTACTTCTATTCATAGGAAATGGTAAATCTTTGATTTTTGAAACTTTATCAGGATCAATACCAATACCATCTCTGGATACAACATGCCCTAACAAAACACCTTTAGAACATCCAAAGACACACTTTGTAGGGTTTAGTGAGGCTTGTGCTTCATCTAACCTTTGAAATGCTGTCTCCATCTGGTGCAGGTGGTCCATCTTGCTCCCATAGATGCAAAAATCATCCAGAAATACTCTGATGAAGTTCCCAATGTAGGGTTCGAACACCCTATTCATCAAACGCTGGAATGTTGCTGGAGCATTACACAACCCAAAAGGCATAACTCTATAAGCAAACATTCCCCAAGGAGTGGTGAATGTGGTCTTCAGCTGATCTTTCTCCGCTATATGGACTTGGTTGTATCCGCTATATCCATCAGCAAAACTATAACACTCCTGGCTAGCTACTTCGTCCAAGATCTGATCTGAGAATGGAAGAGGGTAATGATCCTTATTTGTTGCCTTATTGAGCTTCCTGTAATCAACACAAATGCGTAGCTTCCCATTCTTTTTTATTGAGATCACAATGGGAGAAACCCATTCTGAATTCTCCACAGCAAATATGAATCCTGCATCAAGCAACTTATCTATTTCTTCTTTTACAGTCTTGGAAAAATTAGGATTCATTCTATATGGCATTTTCTTTATAGGCTTAGCACCGTCTACCAGCTCAATAGAATGTTCTACCCAACTTACTTGATGGAGTTCCTTGTAATCAAAAGTGAATATGTGTATGTACCTTCGAAAGAGCTGGAGGTAGGATTCCTTCTCACTCTCCATCACAACATCACCAATCTTTATTTGTTGGAGACGATCATCAACTTCTTCTTCAGATAATTTTATGGGGTCATGAGTCGGTGTGACTGGAAGGATATCCATGACTGAAACATCAATCTCACTTTCTTCATCTTCAGTGTCCACTTCACTGGTACTAGAGTAATCAAAGGATGTACAATCATCAGTTTCATCACTTGAATCCACAGGTTTTTCCTTATGATGTCGAGGGATCACGTTTATCTTCACCCTCTCTCTACCACATCTAAGTGTCATGAAGCCTTCATTCCAGTAGTTTCTTGCATGAACTCTCCTTAGCCATGGTCTTCCCAGCAACATTGGGTACGCAACAGTACCATTTTTCATCACCTGAAAGTCTACCACACATACAACACCCATAACAGATATTTCCACATTTGAAACTACACCTTCTGGTTTAGTTTTTCCCTTATTTAATGACCTTAACAGAAGTGTTGAAGGGCGATCAATTTTTAAACCCAACATATTCATTACAGACTTGGTCATTACATTAACTACAACACCTCCATCAACTACGACATCATGAATTGAAATACCATTACATAATACCTCAGCTTGTGGAGCATACGGATCCGCCTCTGCCTCTAAAACAGGGACCTCAACCTCCTTCCTTCGTCGAGCATTGAGTCCAGTTTGCAGCTCCCGCCTCTTCTCATAAGACATAGCCAAGAGTTGACCATATGTAATATTTGCAAGCCTTTTGGACAGATCTTCCAAGATGGAGTATGGTCCTTGCCCCTGTGAAATCAGAAAATCCTGCACACCCAACTTTCTTCTCCTATGTTTCTTACTAGTTTCTCCTTTCATCTTCTTAGGATTATTTCCATCTTGATTATCTTTTTCTTTCTTTCTTTTTGTTACAAACACATCTACTTCATTATTTCTGCTCTTATCTACTGCATCAAAAGAATTCACAGGTGCTTTTCCTTTATCATTATCTCCTTTACCATATGTAGAAGCTCTATCTGGACAATTATACTTATAATGACCCTTTTTATAACAACCATAACATACAACTTCAGAAATATTTCTTTTTGGACCTCTATCTCCTCCCTGAGAACTAAATTCTTTTCCTTGAAGAAGATTAATAGTTAACTGACCCATCTTTTTGAGCAAATATTCATACTCAGTAGATGTACTAGGAGAAATATTTGTGCTCACCGAGAGTGGTTGTGGATTCTGGACCAAAGGTGCCGGTGTAGGCTCTACTTTAGCAACAATTTCTTTGGGCTCCTCTTCCATGCTTTCTTCTTGGCTTCTTGCAATCTCCTTTGCTTGTTCAATGGTAGCTGGGCAGTCATACTTCACTCTTTGTCTGATCTCTGGCTTCATCCCAAGAATGAAGTGCTTACATAGGAGATTATCCACGCCATTCATCAACCCATCCGCTAATCCTTCCTTCCGGATCTGGGCATCGAGCTTCCTCCTTAGCTCTAGAACACGAGCATGATAATCCCTTATCTTCTCCTTCTCTCCTTGGGATAGCTTTGTGATATCGATCATGAGATCTGCATATCTCTGTTGTTCACCAAATTCTTAAAGAAAAATTTCAGTTAATAAATCCCATGAGTTTTTCACATTATCACCTAGTGTTTCAAACCACCTAAGGGCGGAACCATCCAAAAAGGTAGGAAAAAATTCAGTCCATTGTTCCCTTCTTATAAGGCCATTACAAATACAAGATCGTTTAAACTCTTGAATGAAAGAGGAAGCATCTTCATTAGATTGGGCTGAAAAAACAAGAATCTTCCCCATTTTCAAAAGTAACCACAGTGAAATACCAACCCACAAGTACAATCAACAAGACTTATGTGCACAAATAATTGAAATCACTATAATAGAAAATAGAAATGACCACGGTAAACTATGGTAAAACTTGATTTACTGCGGTAAAAACTGATTTTACTGTGGTAAATACTATTCATAGTAAAAAGTGAAGTTACTGCGGTAAATACTATTCATGGTAAAAAGTGACTTTACTGCGGTAAATACTATTCACAACAAAAATGAATTTACGGACTTTACCATGGTAACTACTATTCACTGACTTTACCATGGTAACTACTATGCACAGTAAAAACAAGGTTACCCTCCAATTGATTTTTGACTAAGTGGGAATATCTCTCCAGAAAATCCACCAACGAGGAATGGTCCCGGCAACGGAACCAAAATGTCATCACCAATCCGACACTATGATAATTCTTCACCGGGAACTCCTCGTGCTATGATTATTTACTAATGCATAGCCTTTAGTTTGGTGGATGTAATCTGGAAACACAACAACAAACATAACACAAGAATACCATAGACTATGATAAAAAGGAATGATGATAAATCTGAAATATCAGAGTAAATTATAATATTAGCATGAAATTGTTACAATCTCACCCATGAGGTACTTCAAGTGTTATTGACCTCACTTGCCTTCCACCAATACTATGGGAGAAACTTCACAATTACACCTCTTAATGGCTTCTTCAACACACCTTTAAACTGATGGCTTCCTTTACACATCTACTCATACAATATTTCTGACTACTTCCTTCTATGCTAAATAAGGGGGGTGGCCTCTTTATTTATAGAACTTCCAGGCTTATCCATCTTATCTGTAAGATAGGATAAGAAATCCACTCTGATGAATCATATTCCATACCTTAACTCTTATCTGTACATGTAAGCTTATCTTTTAAGATAAGATAAACCTTATCATTTCACATGGGTTCCACATTTTTAGACTTTTTACAAATAAAATACACAAAATATTTATGACCTCACTCCTTGTCCTTATTACCAATATAATATTTCTAATTCCTAATCATGTAGACCCTACTTCTCTACTTACCCCAACTTTGACATTTTAACATTACTGGACCACTTACGACAACTATTTACTTTTTATCACAACATTCCTATTGTACTTTTGACTATTGCCGTACTATACATTATTGGCGGCGTCGTACTGGCAGCGCCGTTATCTTCTATCAGACACTACTACTAATTATACTTAACAACATCCTATTCCTAATACATACATTAATGAAATAGAAATTACGGAGGAAAATTTTAGTGTCGACAGACCCCAAGTAATGCTGGAAAGTTTTTTGCTTCAACAAGTTCCAACACCTCAAAGTCTCCAGTAAGCTTGCCCCCTTGAATAGTAATAGATGCATCCTTTAGTACCCCAATAGGCATAGCCCTAGTTTTATTTTCCATACACAACACATTGAAGATGACTACAATCGTGGTCTACCCATCTTATTCTATGCATCCAGAGTTAGCACATTTACTTCTACATCAGTATTAATAAGAATGTTGTGTAATAACCACCCATCTATTACTGCATCAAGTGTAATATCTTTATCAAATTCATGGTTATGAGGTGGTATATTTTCATGAAGTATCCATCTTTCACGCTCAGACCCAACGCGTGGTACGTTTTCTCGATACCATTCTCCTAACAAAGGAATGATGTTCTCCTAGTGCAACATTGTGCACACCTCCTTCAAGTCATCCACATAATTATGCGGGAGCTCAACTATCTTTGCATGCTATCTCATGCATGCTTACTCTTTTAAGCATTGTATCTCTCCCTGAAGCTCCCTAAGAATGTCCATGCTTTCCTGACAGACTTCCTTCTGGTGTGCAACATATGGATACTTAGTATGTATCAATTCCTCCATGGTAAAGAGTGGCTTAGCCTTCGAAGAATCATGCGTGTGTACAACCTCAACACACGTAGTAACCATTACTGTCTATAATTTAGGATTAGGTGTCTTCTTCGACATCCACCGATTAACAACATCACATTATACTTTAATCATTCCCACACCCTTTTTCTGCTTCTTATTCTTACTCATGTACTCATATAAATCTGGGCATTGTTCTAACTTATACGGCTTCCCACACCATGAGAAAGTAATATTTTAAGGGCATTCACACTAATAATGATAAGGGGATCCAGAAGTGTAACAAGTTCCTCACAAAAATATTCCTCTACTACCCCCGCGGCCTCGGCCTCTATATCCTCTTCTAATGCCACCATTCTTGTTATCTTCATGGTTGTGCCTTTCATGAGTATGGCCTTCTTCTTCCTTTGATCTAATAGCCACACTAGTCTGGTGTACTCCTATCTCAATGGCTTCATGAATGTGATAAATTAATTTCTAGTCAATGGTGTCTTGAGTGTGGGACTTGCAGATCTTATAGTACATGGACACCTTTTTCATGAGTGTGTGCTGCAAAAGAGGGAAATTACAGACATCATGATTCAGGTGATAGAATTTGCAGTCTAATGGTAACACACGCACCAACCTATGTGGAAAATTATCTTTAGTATGTCCCTCTACTTCAAAATTTGTGCACCATATTCCACTTCACATCTCATACACTGAGTTAGCAAAAAAATTCTCCAGCTGCTTCGCCATGACGACAATCTGTGCCTCCAAAAATGGGCTTACTCTAGTATCAATGCTCCCAACCACTTCAACATGCAGGGATGCTTCCAAGGCCTGCCATGAATCAGTATATGTCTTATGAGAGAGTGCTTTATGGAAAAAAGTCAACAATCCTCTAACAAACCATTATGCATGCTGAATGGGATGAATGTCATAAGATAATTTAGACAACAACATCTTGAAATGTGTGTCATACTCTCTTACACTTTCATCTAATCACTACTTGATATCCTTTAGCATGGTGATGCTCTGTTGCTCAAATTATAGAATATGAAATTCTTCCAGAAACGTAGAATACAAAGCATTGTAATCAACCATAGTCTGATGTGGGTCTACTTTCTGTACCAGCTATGTGTGTGCCCTTGTAACATAGTAGCAAACTGACTTTCCTTCCTGTCTAAGGCTATAATTCCTTTAACGCGCCATATTATCTGAAACTTTTGCACATGCTCTATTGCATCTTCAATTCCTCTATACTCTGGAAAATAGAGAGACATCTCATAGTAAACATTTTGAGGTTTATGTGGTGGTTACTGGGGATGTGGACCTTGTTCGCCAGATCTAGAACCAGAACCTCCATATGTATTTCCTCCTCCTAACCCACCGGATCTGCTTGATGCTCCCGATCCTCCTATGGTGGGCTACGTACCGGTTGAAATACTCCCTTACCTCCTGGTTATAGTACTGAAATGGACCCCCATGGTCTACATGGTTGTAACACACACAAAATTACTCCCAATGTTATGTGTGCTAACATTTATTCCTGATGATGTGTTTGAAAAAAACCCTATAATCAAAGTTCCAAAGAATGTCGCTGACTATGTCACCATGGGCATGCTATTAACTTTATCCCCTGAATTCAACACAAAGTGATGTCTACTCATCTCTGCTCGCTTACTTGCACTATCCTGATTCTCAGTGACTACTAGATTTGGAACACCAAGTGCAAGGGCTAGGTGGCTAGGTGGGATCAGATGCACTCCTGTGGTCCTCATGCTCTCCTCTAATGCATTCTACTCTGAAGCCGAAGGGGATTCTCTATTGCATTTTTTCAATTTCAGGAGAATGAGATGATGCGGTTCCTCGTCTTCTACGAGAGCTCCAAATCCTTCACAATCTATCTCTCTCCTCAACTCTAGGGACTCATCATTCTCCCTTTGTTTCACAATTTCCCTCTGTCATGATTCATTATATCTGAGCCATCTTTCCTCTCTTTCCATTACTGCCACTAGGTCTAAAATATATCTCCACACTTTCTCCTACTCCTATGTGCGGTGGATGTTTAGCTAGCCATAGGGAGGCACTCTAAATCTAGTACTACCATCAAGATATTAATCTCCAAGGGCATAACACACAGATACGATCCTGTAGATTCTCGTAAAAATTGAACTTAAGCTTCTGCAGGGCACATATAAGTAGAAATAATGTACTCCAATGTATAACTGCATAAGACGCCAGCCCATCAGTGATTTACATCTCTTGTCCAATCCACATCAACATCATAAATATTCTGGTAATCTTCTTATGTATAGTTCCTTAGCCTATAACCCCACGACTTCCCTATTACAATGCTGATAGCCACCCGTATAATTCTAATGGAAATATGTAAAAAAAGTCTCCTAAAACGTGTCATAAAGGTTGTCTTCCACCCATCTGCATGCATTGAAATAAGGTTGAGTGCTATATATCTACACAAATTTATCTTGTTTTTCTTCTACCCAAGTTTCAATGCCTTCAAGAGTCATTTGATATGCCATTTACATGTAACATTCTGACAGACGGTTTGAAAAGAGGTCCCAACAATAGAACCAAAATGTAGTCTTGTTTTCTGTACCCACATGCCTAGGTGCACTAAAAATTCATCCAGATAGATTTAAATGCTCACCTAAAGCACACAAAGCTACCAGGCCCTCCTTTGTACTGGCTTGACAAGATGTTATCATGATTACCTAGAAAGATAACTAAATAGATCCATATTCAACCATAACAACTCATTACAAGCATTCAATTGGAAACACACATAATAAGGAAACATATAGATCAGATCATAATTAATACTAATTACACCAAAATATCACCATACTCAGAGACATAAATGATCAAAATCCAACCACATTGATCCATTAATAACCAAATTATTACATATCAGAAGTTGAATACATAACAATAATCACTAGAGAGGCACGTGTTCTAATAAGCCAGAACAACATAACCCTATCATATAAACCGCTCATATATGGTCCCCAAAATAATGAAGTGTAATACATATATAAAGGGGTGGGTAATTTCCCTTCACCACCTATGCATCCTCAAAATAGACTGCATGATTAGAATAGCCATGCGTACATACAAAAACAACTATACAACACACACACTTTCCTAACAAGCCTAGTAATAGATTAATCTATAAATAAACTCTGCTTTAATCCTATTTGTTCAGAGAAGTTTTTACTTTCCTACTTTAAAATAATGAAGTGAAATAACAAAAAAAACCAACCTCAAAAGGCGGCAAGGTTTACCGATACCGGCGAGGATGAATGTCGATGCCGATGTTGATGGTTGATTGA
Organism: Taxus chinensis; assembly: GCA_019776745.2. Classification (NCBI taxonomy): domain Eukaryota; kingdom Viridiplantae; phylum Streptophyta; class Pinopsida; order Cupressales; family Taxaceae; genus Taxus; species Taxus chinensis. The sequence continues at coordinate 82,633,151 of CM034153.1, read as the reverse complement.
AGTTGCTAAGTTATTAGAGTAGCTATTTACCTTAGCTCATGTTCACCTAGGTACTTTATTTACCTTTATTGTATTTATCCACACCCACTTATGTGTGTGGCTATTTCTTTTATCTTAATTAGATACTAGGAAGATATTATCTAGTTATTAGGTATAGTTCTTTCCTTGATCTATGGTATTGACTAGATATTTGATGACTAGTTCTTTCCTTGATATATAGTATTGACTAGATCTTTGATGACTAGTTCTTTCCTAAATCTATGGTCTTGAATAGTTCTTTGATGACTAGTTCTTTCCTTGATTTATGGCTTGATCTATGGCCTTGACTGGTTCTTAGATTGATCTTCCTCACCTATATAAGCAAGGCCCATTCTCATTGTACTCATATATGAGAGTTCCATAATAATATATGATATTACTGCTCTTTGTTTGTAAATTCTTTTGTAAAGTTATTCTGGTGAATTTCTTTCATCTTATTAAATGTGGTGTGCTGTGATCATCTGAGATCTTCACGGATTAGAATGATATTCTTAGCATTCCTTTCATGCTTTAATCCTATTTTTCAGAGATGTTTTTGCTTTCCTGCTTTAAATTAATGAAGTGAAATAAAAAAAACAAAACCAACCTCAAAAGGCAGTGGGGTTTACCAATACACGTGAGGATGAATGACGATGTTGATGCTGATGGTTGATTGAAGTTGTTGAGTTCCAAATGTGCAAATATGTATCAAAAGTAATATGTGATCAAAGACACTAAATAGAAAGGATTAGATAAATGAGTAAATGAGTTACTCAGAAAAGGCCGATTCCAGGAATCTAAAGGCACTTTCTTGGAGGATGTAAGATTTCTTTATAATAATTAAGTGAATTGATAAAGATAATGATATTAATAGATTACATAGATAATAATGGATGCAGAGCTCTAGAACTCAAGGTTGAAAGGAAGGTCATTATGTGGATTCAAAGGTGGCCCAGGAAAGAGTGGATGTGATCTGAACACGTTCAAAGTAATCATACTAGAAATCCTCAGTTTCTTGTTTGATCTAATGAAGGAATTCAATTATCCTTGATGTCTTGTTCGTCAATGGAAACTTGGATTGCACATAGTGTGATTCATGTAAGATGTTGTATTGTTCCAAGAAAAAGGGGTGTTGGACTATGGGGAGATCATAAATTCTTGTAATCAGGTGTGAACGGCTAGGAACTACCATCTAACAGAGAGCCATACTTGGAAACAACATGTTAAATGCAAAGAGATTGATAAAAATGATATAAAAATGATGAATTGATGAAAAGATAAATTTTGACAGGAATCGCTAGTGATTTTAGGCCAATCATTGAGGATTAGGGTGAATTGCTAGAGATTACTGTTAAATTGACAATTTTACTTAAAAATGATGATTGAAGCTCAAAAATGATGTTTTTGATTACTTTTAATATTTCCTATGAATTGTAAAAGATAAAAATAGATGTAGCAATACCTTTGGATGGATGTGGAGTTAAAAGATACCTCAAATATTTAGTGGGAATGATTAGAATTGTTGTGTTGTCTTATCACGCTTCCTAGAGGTTGAATGATGAAAATGGTTACAAAAAAATTGTTGTAAATGATTGATATTGATGCCTGATGATATATGAATATGTTTTGGATTCTTTTAAGTCAAAAAATAAGGTATAGTCTTGAGAAATAGGTTCTAGGTCAAATATTGAAGATTAAAGATCCCTGAGAAAGAGCACAAAAGTGATATTTATAATAGTTGATGATTAGGTATAATTTCCGGTGATCTACTTTTTTCAGGGAAAGTGATTGGAAAGTGGGTAAAACCACTTCTAAACAAAGTTTTTTTTTGTGAATACAGGTAGATGGTTAAGGGGAGGTTTGGGACAAATTGTAGAGGTTAGGATGTAGAGAGAAAATAGGTTTGGATGGTTTGGAAATGGTTAGGGTTGATTTAGGGTGGTTAGGTGGTTTTTAAGAGGTATAAAATAATATTTTACTAGCTGTAAAGTAGTATTTACGGGGTTTGGGAGAATATTTACATGGATTAAATATTGTGAGGGATTTTAGACTTAGGATAAGTGATTATAGATTAAGTAATATGATTAAATGACTTGATTTGATTAAATATTATTGTAAAGGATAGCGTATGTGGTCAGGGAAATTAGCATTGCTAATTTTAGGTGTCTACATTTTCCCCTTTTTGTCAAGTAATTTGGTGTAGGAAAAGTGCTAGACAAAAAAATGATTTAAAGGTTGATTTTATTTATATGGGTGATCCCCCCTCAAAGTGGGGTGACTACAACATAGTGAAAGGAACACCAATTTGACAAGTTGTTTTTAGATATGTTTGGATGTATTTCATTGAAAGTTTCCCCAACACAGGGTATCAAAATGATACGTTCTACCATGGAATCAAAGTGATAGGGGATCTAAAGGGTTTCATTTCCTATGGACATATGATTCGTAAGGGTATGCTAGAGGATGAAGGGAAGTCAAGTGATGGGGGGACAAAGGGCCCATGTCCCATAGACATATGACTTTCCTGTGCTAATTTGATTTACAAATCATGTTTTGAGGATGGACTCTAAATGAGACATTTTTTGTCAAAAAATGTGATAAGGTGATTTTGATCTTGAAAATGGTGATTAGGGTAAAAAAATGATGAATCATTAGGATTGATGACAATCATCATTTAGGTGAATCTCTAGTGATTCATGAATCATTTATGATTCCTATGAAATTTTGGGGAGCTATAAAAGGCCTATTTCAACAATGAATAGTTGATTTGTGCGACTTGATTTGTGAGTTAGAGAGCTTGAAGTGAGTAATAAATCATGATTTGGAAATAATGGCATCATTGAGTAGACAAACAAAGCCACATGCAACTAGAGGTAGGAACTTAATTTTTTTGTTTTTATTCAGTTTTTAGCTTGTTTTTGATTTTTTGTTGTTAGGGCCTATGGAGGGTTTATTTTTAAACCACCAAAATCATCAGTGATTCAGGTGGATCACTAATGATTCATGTGAATCACCAGAGATTTAGTTGTTTTATCTATAACTGGTTTATTTGTTGGAAACTGGTTTGTTTGATGAAGTTTTGATGAAATTATGATGAATATGGATTTTAATATGTGTTTTTTGTGTTTTTGTTATGGTTATAGGTGAAGGTTAGGCTAACTATCTGAGATAGGATTCTAGTGATCCTAGAAGAGGTATGGGAGGATATTTTAGACGAGGATTGGAGACATGTGGAGGCGGTGGGGTTTATAGGGATGTATGATTATAGACACATTCACTAGATCTCAAGGATTATTGTTGGTGTTGATGGAGAGATGGGATCCAACCACCTATATTTTTGTTACCAACATGTGAGATCACTATTACTGTGGAGGATGTTGTAAATGATTATGAGGCTATCAGTCTAAGGGAGGGAATCTATTGTATTGATGAGATAGAGAGAAGAGGGTGTTATGAGGAGAGTGTATATGGGGATGATGCTATGTGAGATACACTTCAGGGTTTTTTTTTATTATCAGTCTTTATATTCTACAGAGAGGGAGGGTTGTACTTGATGACGATGTTGATGATGGGGATTTCTTGTTTTTCTTTTCCTAATTCTGGAGGTGGTATATTTCCATGGATGATGACTAGAGTGGTTACAGAGATGATGGAACATCATACTATTTTTTTTGGGCCCTTGCACTACTGGCACAGACATACAGAGTTGTGGGATTGGAGATTCCACAAGAGATTTGGGATAGATGTTGTGGTTTTGTTACAATGTTGGATGTTCGAGCATATTGTCATGGCTCGTCTGCATGGTTTACCATGGGGGTGTGGACATGATTGATAGATCTGTTGGTTTTATGAGATGGAAAGGTGATGTATGACGATCGAGAGGGGTGCAGAGGCTCATTATAGAGAGTTCCTTATAGGTTTACAGGTGGGATATGTATTATGGAGACTATATGTTGATTTTCTAGTGTGTTCAGGGTTAGAGCGTGAGCTTGATGCGATAAAAAAAGAGATGTGGTCGCAGGGGACATGAGGGGGAGAGTGGGAGCTTGTCATATTTGGCCATGTTAGATGATAATTTGGTTTGATTTAGGATGTTCCCGATGCCCCAGTACCATATAAATGAGATGAGGGAGATTTGGATACTCCTAAGGTAGTTGTGGGACCACCTCTTATTATACCCTATGAGGAGGGAGTTATGGGTATAGATGAGCACGGTGACCGAGTGCCTATAGATGATGCTAGAGTGACTTCAGGTTATAGATAGTGGTGGACTGGTGCTTATGCAAAGTGGGAGAGAGGATGTCTAGTTTAGAGAGGGAGGAGGGTTGTATTCGAGTAGAGGAGGCACATGATATTGTTTTATGTTAGTGATGATGAGGAGGAGGATGATGGGGAAGCCTTGAGAGGCTACTGTTATATAGTTGATGACCGAGAAGGCCACAATGGAGATCGAGAAAGATGGTTTGTGAGTGGAGTGAGATGATTTGATTAGAGTGAGGGATACCTGATTGGTGAGAGGGATGGTCTTGTAGCTGAGTGTGATACTCTCAGGAAGTAGTTAGCGCAGGCCACAACTGATCAAGATAGGTACATACAACAATGAGAGACCCTAAAAAGGGATCTCTGGTATTATAGGGGTCATCAGTGTCAGGTGTATATTTATGCGGCTCGAGCCCAGGCCATTAGTCAGATGGGTGCACCATGAATGATTAGTTATGCCATTATCAGTCATTATGAGAGGAGTTAGCTTAGTATGAGGACTTATTGATATGGGGCTTTCCCAATGCAGTTATTACTATGCAGATCATTTAGCATACTCAGGGGCACAGTTCCTAGTGCTAGTGCAATGAGTGTGGGCCAACCACCTCAAGGACCAGGATGGAGGTGATTGTGGTACATAGGAGGTGATGGTCAGGGGAGTATTGTTTGTGCTAGTTATTTCCTTGGGGTGTCCAGTTTACTGGATAGTTTATGATATGTATTATTTGTTTTAATATGTATACGACTCTTTTATGAAACCTTTATATATAGATTTTGATGTACGGAGTGAGGGGACTCCTGATGATGTATTGAGACTTTGATCATGGTTATATATATGATGACATGGTTTGACTTATGATTCATGTGTTGGTCATATGATGGATGTTTTTATATGTTTTAATGTTTTTAATTAATGCTTATGTGATTTGAATGTGGAATGTTTATATGATTTGAATGTTGAATGGTGATGTATTAATATTATTGTGACTTAGATGTGATCCAAATTTTATCAAAATGTATTCTAACTTTTTTAAGATAGGAGTAAAAATGGAATGATTGCTTTGATACTAGATTTGATTCATATGTGATGGGTATAAAGATGGTGAAGGCACTTGCACTTTTGGCCTTAACAATAAATGTTAACATGAGACTATCAGTAGGTAGTTACACATGGGATCTCAGATATAGAGATGAAGTGATAAGATGTACCTTCCTAGAACGTGAAAGGGGTAACATATGTAGGTTGTGTGGGGGACTAAGGTTCTCCTTTTAATAGTTTCATAGAGAGATGCCCCATCTTTACATATTTTATTTTTTTGGTACAAACTGATCGATGTGCTTTACTCTGGAAGTTTGATCTTTGATGGGAAAGTTGATTGATGTGGGAAGATTTCCTAGGATGCTTTGATATTTTGACTTTTTGAAGGCTTGATGATGTGGGAAGCCTTTTTACATGGGTATCCATCCTTCAAGGGAGTGGTCTACAACTTTTGATTTTTTGACTTTTTTTTTTACAGATATCATCCTTCGAGGGATCGGTCTATAATTTGATGGGTAGTTGTCCTTCGAGGGATTCAGTATAATTTTTTTGAGAATATGATTTGATTATTTCAAATATAGTTGTCCTTATAGGGATCAGTCTATTATTTTTATAAGAGCATCCATAGATATTTTTGACTTTTTAATGCAAGGGAAAAACCCTAATAGACCATTTCAAGGAGGGGAAGAAATGTGTACAAACCTACACATATATGCCCCATGACACGTTTTTGATTGGTAGAGAAGGTTGGATGAATGAAATGATTACGGGGTTCCCACAAGGGGGAACATTTCTAGTTGAAAGATGTGCTGAACAAAGCCGTGGTGCTCATCTTTAAGGTTATTAAGGATAGTAACGAAGAAAACCACATACTTTCAAATCATTATGATGATAAGATGACTGGTTGATGGTGAGATAAGATCTTTGATGTGACTACTTTCATGATGGTCAAAGGTTAACAGTAGAAAGGCTGCAATTGTAAGGCATTCAAAGGTTCCTTTTTAGGTGTACCATCAAGGGAGGCTAGGCATACAATCCCAACCCATACTTGTGAGTAATGACGTATAGACCGATCCAGTTGGGGGAAAACTTTCCACGTTTACTCCTTTCTAAAGTAGTGACATTTTGATTTTATTTGAGAATGAGATCACCTATTTTGAAGTCACATTCTTTTACATGTTTATTATATGCATGTTTAATGTGGTCTTGTAGACATGATGATGTTCAAGAGTTGTCAGGTGTTTTTCATCTAACAATTCTAATTGTGCTAGATAATCTTGTTGATATGCTTCATTAGGGATAAAGTATTTGAGAGATACACATAGTGATGGGATTTTAACTTCAAGGGGTAGAACTACCTCAGAGCCGTAGACTAGTGAAAAAGGGTGTAACACCTGTAGGAGTACATATGCTAGTTTGATAAGCCCAAAGAGTGAATGGTATCTGGATATGCCAGTTCCTGCCTGCATCATCTACTATTTTCATGAGGATTTTATTAAGTGTTTTGTTAGAATCTTCAGCTTTTCCATTTTCTTGAGGATAGTATGGTGATGAAAATATAAGTTTGATGTTGAAGGTGTCACAAAGTTTCTTAACATCCTTGTTTTTTAAGGATTTTCCATTATCTGTGACAAGTTTGTGAGGAATACCAAAGTGACATATGATGTGTTGATAGATGAAGTCAATGATTTTGTTTTCTTTAGTTGAGGTTAAGGGAATGGCTTCAACCCATTTTGTAAAGTATTCAGTGGTTGTGATGATAGAGTGATGTTGTTGTGATGAGCGAGGATTGATAGTGCCAATGAGGTCTAACCCCCATTGTGAGAAAGGCCATAAGTCATGAGATGGATGTAAAGATTGAATAGGAACATGAATGAGGTCTAAGTGTTGTTGACATTTGAAACATTTCTTAACATATTAAAAAAAATATTGGTTGATGGTAGGCCAGTAATAGCAAAGTTGCAAGACACATTTAGTGATAATGGTACCATAGAAGTGTCCACCACATTTACCATCATGAACTTCCTATATCACTTTAACAGATTCATGCGATTTAAGACATCTTAGTAAGAGGCCATCAAATCCACATTTGTAAAGGATACAACCTAAAATGATGTAGAGGGTAACACGTTAAAGAAATGATTGTTTATCATTTCGGGATAGATCAGATGGGATTTAAGATTCTGAAAGGTAGTCAAATATTTATGTGTACCAAAGATCAGTTGAATTATTTTTGATGATGTTGATAGAGGGGAGCTCATTTTTATTAGATGGTTCATCTAATTTGTGAACAACAACAAATTTTTTGGAATTACCAGTTGGTTCTTCAGTTGATAAAGGAATGAGGGGTCCTAAAGAAGCCATGGTGTCTGTAAACTTATTAGAAGATCATGGAACTATTTGAATAGTGTAATGATCAAAGGATTCAAGGAGAAATTCAACATTGGCTTTATATTTTTGTAGGATTTCATTTTTACATTGATAATCTCCTTTAATTTGATTAATGATGAGTTGTGAGTCTCCATAGATTTCTAAGATTTGAACGCCTAGCATGATGGTGGTTTGAAGACCCATTATTAAAGCTTCATATTCAACCATGTTATTAGTACATTCAAAGTTAAGTTTGAATGATAGAGGAATAGGAGTCCCCTAGGGAGGTATGATGATGATACCAACCCCTCCCCCTTGCTGGCATTTAGATCCATCAAAGAAGAGGGTCATTTTGATAGGAGTGAATTCATGATCATCGATAGTGTTGATAGATTCATCAGGAAATTGTTCATGAGGGAGTTGAGTGTCAGGAAGGGGAGCTTTAACAAGTTGATCAGTGATGGATTGGCCTTTAATATATTTTTGTGCTATGAATCCTAGGTAAAAATTGGTCATAACCATAAGCCAACGAGTTATGTGGTCACTGTGATATGGTTTAGGGTGTATGGTTTTGAGTGGATTGAAACTGGTGACAACATAAGTTTTGTGATTGAGTAAATAGTGGCATAGTTTAGAGGTTGCAAAGTATAGAGTGCAACATAATTTTTTTGCTTCATTGTAACGGGTTTCATATTTATGGAGGGTACAAATTATGTAGTAGATGACTTATTCATGACCCTGCTCATCTCGATGAGTGAGCATGGCACCCAAGGCATGATCTGTAGTGGATATGTAAAGATAAAATGGCTCCCCCTCACAAGGAGGTATGAGTACAGGTGGTGATAGAAGGTATTTTTTGAGTTCATCGAAGGATTTTTGACAATTAAGATCCCATTTGAAATCAACATCTTTGCAGAGAAGGTGGTGAAATGGTTGACAATGGTCTGAGAGTTGGGATATGAAGCATCAGATAGACTGTAATTTACCTTGAAGGCTACACAGTTGTTTGAGGTTTGATGGAGGAGGCATTTTGATAATTGCTTTGATTTTGGCTGGGTCTACTTCAATGCCTCAGATAGATACTATGAACCCTAAAAGTTTGTCGGTGAGAACATCAAAAACACATTTACTGGGGTTAAGGAAGGAAATACTGGATAAGATGAGTGAAGATTGAGTCAAGGACAACAAGATGATCTTTGCATTGTTTAGATTTCCCTAGGAGATCATCTACGTAATCTTCTATGGTTTTGTGGATAAGATCATGGAAGATATATGTCATGGCACATTGATAAGTGGCCCCTAGCATTCTTAAGTCCAAAGGGCATGGCATGGTAATAGAAGGTCCCCCAAGGGGTAATGAAGGATGTTTTGTGTTGATCATCAGTGGCAATGAGGATTTGATTATAACCAGAAAATCCATCCATAAGGGAGAGCATTTCATGGCTGACTGTTAGATCAACAAGTTGATCGATGTTTGGAAGAGGGAAATCATCTTTAGGACAAGAAATATTGAGATCCCGAAAGTCAGTACAAATGCGTAACTTTCTTGAGGCTTTGGTTATGGGTACGATGTTAGAGACCCATTGTGGATAGTCAATGGGTATGATGAAATTAGTGGAGAGTAGGCATTGTAACTCTTCTTTGATGAGAAGAGCTATGTGAGGGTGCATCCTACCAAGTTTTTGTTTGACTGGTTTGGCATTGGGATAGGTGACGATATTGTGTATGATGATGTTGGGGTCAATACCTGACATATCACTATATGACCAGGAAAAGGCTTGACTATACTTAGATAAGAAGTTGGTGAAATCATTTAATTCTTGTGGTTCTAAGGATTGGCCCAAATTTAACTATGTGGGGCTCTTGAGGGGTTCCTATGTTAACGTCAATAGTGGATTCATTGAGAAGGGTTGATGTGTCAGGTGGTAGGGATTTCTGGAGGAAATGGTCCTCTACTCCCATATGGGAGAGGATATCTTGATCATCACGACATTGAAGGATATCGATGGTGGGCGAGTCTTCTTCAATCATTTCTAGCCAGATGAGAGGAAGTGTTTTGGTGACGTGATTAGTTTGATAAGTTAATGGACCTAAGGAGATAGTATTGACTAAAAAAATTTAGGTGGGATGGATATTGTGTCATTAGTGTCCATGGGATCATCATGTTCTGTTGAGGATGATGGTTCTGATTCTGTGATGTGTAAGGATGTGGTATAAGAAGATGATTCAGTAGTGGGTCTTTCATATCCTAGTCCGTATTTTTCATGTGGTTTAAGGGAATGTTGGGTAATTAAATCATGTATTCCTATTCGTAATGTCCAAATCCAAACCCTTTCCATGCACAACGGTGGAGGTACATTTGAACAAAGGTTGGATTATATAAACAGTTGAAATCTGACATGAATGACATGGCATGGTGTTGATGAATGTATTGTGAGGAAGGATGATCAATCCCTCCATAGATGAGATTTGTTTTCAGATATACGGGACCGTAGGAGATAACATCTCCAAATTCAGGCACATATAAGGGTTGTTTTTCTGGTCTTCAATACGTATTGGGTGTAGGAAGTGAATTAATCATAAGGAGATGATACTCCCCTAATGAAAGACATTCCATAACGTCACCAAGGGAGGAGTCATCTGGTAGTTTGGATGATGGGATGGATGTGTTGGTAGATGCTTCATCGGAGGATTTTGATTTTGATTTTAGAACAAGAACATCATTTGGATGATATGTCATATTGTAGTAAGTAAAAGGATTAGGATCCACAGGGACTGTGAATGTTTTACCTTCATGTTCATATTTAAGGCATCAATGGAGCATCAAAGGGACACAATGCATGGTGCATATCCAAGGTCATCCTAACAACATATTGTATTGGAACTCCCCCTCTATAATATAGAAGAGTTCAAGAATAGTTTTGACGCCGACCTTAAGAGGTAGAATGATTACCCAACGTGGGAGATTGTATCATTAAAATCTCAGAGTAAGACTGGTGTTTGGGTGATAACGGTATTTGGTAATCAAATTTGGTTGAAAGAGATAGATGATATGATATTGATTGTAGTGCCACCATCAATCATGAATCTCTTGACAAGGACATCATTGATTTGGGTGGTGATGAAGAGAGGCAAGTCATGATCCTCTGGCCAAAGTGATGGTATTTCGGTAGAGTCAAAGGAGATGGCTGAGGATGTTTCGAGGGAACCTACAAAATTTATGTAAAAGAATGAGGGTCATCTGTAGGTACTGATATAGACTGAAGGGCTTTGATCATGGCTTGTTTGTGTGAAGGTGATGTCTGAACCAACTCATAAAGTGACATTTTGATAGGAGCTTGGTGTAGTTGTTTAATGACTACTTTTTGTACTGTGGTGGAAGATGGTGGAGTGGAAAGGATGGAGAATTTGGTCTTGGATTGTGATGTCTAATTAGAGGTCTCAGGAGCAAGAGAGAAATAGAAACCTTAGATTTATCTTTAGATGACGAAGAGGTGAGTTCTGGAGGTGGTGGGATGGTGATGAAGGTTTTAGGTTTACTTTGTTATGAAGGATTAGGCTCATGGGTATGTGCTCAAGTAGTAATGTGAACGACATCAATCTGGTGGGGAAGAAGTTTACTCAAGGATTCTTCAATAGTGATAGGTGTGGATGATGGTGTAGTTGCGGTGGTTGTAGATGTTGTGTGGGATTTATTTGATTTGTGTAACTCTGAGGGAAGAAGACCTTTACTTTCAAGTTTTTTAATGGCTGCGTGAAAGGATTTACAATCTTCTACAGAGTGTCCTGAGATTTGATGGTAATCACAAAAGGCTTCATAATTATACATGGATGGATTCTAACCTCGTGAGTTGGATGGTTTGAGAGGCAACAACATTATGAGTGATTGTTGAAGGATATTTTCTAGAATTATTGCATAGTGTCCTTTTGATGCGGATGTCTAAGGAAATGACATCTCTTTTAGTTTGGAAATTATGGGAGACATTGATTTTAGTGTGGGTTCTTTAGTTATTTGTTGATAAATAGTTTTTTATTGTGTGATGGTGATAGGTGGTTTAGATGAAAGGATGTGGCCCTAGGATAGAGGGATGATATTTTGGTCTTTTTGTTGGAGTAGTTGGATGATTTCAAGATATGATTGTAACCTTTTTAGATGGAGTGGAATAATCTTTTGAAGGTTACATGCATGATATTGAGCCATGAAATCATCATATGAGATATTCATGATTTGGAGAATGGTTGTTTTTGAGATGTTTGTGAAGAGTTCATAGATGAGTGGGTGAAGAGGTGGTAGACATAGAGATGAAGATTCATTTTTATGATGGTTCTGTGGATATTTTGATTTTTTGTTAGGTGTTGATTCAGGGGTATAACTAGAAGATGGTGTTGTTTTAGTTTCAATGGTAGGTAATGTCCTATTGATGGTGTTTATGGTATGATGGGCATGAACATTATTATCTTGTGGTTGGCTAGTCAATGGAGATTGGTTTGGAAATGATTGTTTGAAGACATTGAGGTTTTGATTCTGAGGTGCATTAGGATTGTCTAAGTGTAGCTCACCTTTATCAATAAGATCCTGAAGAAAATTATAGAATGAATGACACCTTTCGATGTCATGACTTTTGACTCTATGGTACTTACAATAGTCATTCTCATTGTACTAAGAAGGTTTTGAAACAGAGGTATCGATAGGATAGATAGGTGAAAGGGAGATCATGTTAGAAGTGAGGAGTTTTTCAAAAACCACACTGTAAGTCTTCTCTAATAGGGGTATAATTTCGTTGAGGATGGGAGTGTTTAGTGGTCAAACATTCCTTAGGAGTGGATTTGATGACTACTACGTTGGATGATGATTTGGGTTTATCTTGATTGGAAGATGGTTTAGATGGAAATTCAGATTTTGGTTTCTTTTGTCTAAGTTTGACTCTACCTTCTTCAAGAGCGTGGAGTTTGAGTTTATGGGCCATTGTAAAAGCTTCATCAAATGTTTGAAAATATTGGATTTGGAGTGTAGATGAGATGTGCTTGGTGCATGAATGAGAAAATAATTCGATCAACTCTATTTGTGGGAGTGAGAATGAGTTGATTAATAATACCCCTCCATCAAGGTGAAAAGTCTGCAATGGACTCATCTTCAAATTGTTTAATTGCATATAGGTATGTAATGGTGATTTTATAGGTGATGTTGATTGAAAAGTGTTCAAGGAAGAGTTGGGTGAGTTGTGCGAATGAGAAGAGGGAATATTGTGGAATGTTGTTATACTAGTCTAAAGCAGGACCAACCAAGGACATGGGGAATGTTCTTAACATAAGGTCTTGGTCATGAGCTATAAGGTAATAAGCATGACGAAAAATCTTAGATGTGTTACTGGGTATCTTCCTTACTATAGAATTTGAGAAATTTGGGAAGCTCCCAGTGAGGCGGATAAGCTTTGTAGGACATGAATGGGTGAATAGGCCTCATTGCATATTTGTTAATATGATATTGTATTTTTAGGACCCATGGAAGTGGCTTCAAGATTGGATATCCTATTTATTAAATCCTGAAGAGGGTCAGTTTGTGGTGGTTTTATGTGCTGGATGAGGATGAGCTAAGTTGATTAAATGAAAATTTACTGGGTTGTTGATATGGTTGATATTGATGTGGGATATTTTATTGGAAAGGAATGTTTTGCTAGGGTATATTTGTAGGGATGTTGTAAGTGGGTTGTGAGAATAATGGTTGTGATGGTTGGATGTATTGATACTGGGTAGGGATGGATGTGTTTAGAAGAGGTTTTGATTGTTGTGGTATGTGTTGGAAAGGAATAGATGTGTGGATAAGAGGCTGTGAATATTGAGGTGCTTGTTAGAAGGGTATGGAAGTGAAAACAAGGGGTTGTGATTGTTGTGGGATGTTCTGAAAAGGAATAGAGGTATGGATAAGAGGTTGTGATGTTGTGGTGTAGATTGAGAGGAAACAATTGGTTGTGATTGTTGAGGTACATGTTGTGAAATAAGTGGGGTTGAGGATTGTTGTGAAATTGTATGGGTACTGGTGATATCACTAGTGTTGATTAATGATGTAGATGTAGGGATAGACATAGTAATGTTTTGGATAGGTGGTATGGTTTTTTGAGAGAGTGGTGATTGAGACATGATACTAGGAATAACAATTGAACTTACGAGATGTGTTTGTAAAATAGAGGAAGGTGGAGGGGTTTGTGTGGATGAAGAAATATTTGTGTTGTTTTGAGGTGGTGTGGAACCATTCGAAGGGTCTGGTGAAGATGTTGGTTGTTGAGTGGTCATGTCTTGTGAGGAAATCATGTTAAGGTTGAAAGTGATGATAGGAGTTGAAGACACAACATTGGATGTTTCTGATCAGTTGCTAGTAGGATAGGAATATATCTATTGGATGAATGGTTCGTGGTTTGGATCAATGAGATGGGAAAAACCGCATGAAGGATCATGTATATAAGGTTGTGGTTTAGGTATTGATGATTGAAGGTGAACACCCCTAGAAAAAAGGTATGCATTAAGAGAACAAGGTTTGAATCTAAGATTTCTGAAAAGATAGGATCCCTACTATCAAAGAAATAAGGACTGAAAGGATTAGGTATCTCAGATGAAGTAGATTGGCTACTAGGAGAATGTGGTTGTTCTTGATTTTTTGGTCAGGGTAATAAAGTAGCTTGACATTCCTCAATGAAATGTGAGGCATCTTTGAGAAGGGTTTGAATATTGTCAATGGATCGTTGGAAGTTTTTTCACATTTTCCATATTTTCAGAAGTTTGGATACGAGATTGTTGTCTTGTAAGAACCATGGAAACAAACAATCACCTAATGAAGAATAAACTAGATAGTTGATTACAAACAACAAACAAATCACACAGAAGAATTTTTTATTATCTTGATTAATTTAGAAGAAAAGTGAAATGTGTAAAACAACTGATAAGGTCCTAGGAAATGGTCGTCTAAGGATGGTTTCAAGAATGTATAAGGTTGGAGTCCTCGATATAACTGAAGGTACGTGAGGCCCAAATTTGTGTTGGTGCCAGTATGGGGCTTGGTATTGGGGCCTACCCCCTCACTTCATGGTCCAACAATGATAAGGGAGTCGGGTGCTTAGCCAATATACCAACAACCAATTATTTATACTCGACCAGAACACCGAGTCGACTTCCCTATTGGGTGATGAAATCCCAATAGTTTCACTTAGGTAGGAATGTTTTAATGTAGTTTGTATTTGATGTGATTTAGTTATGTGTGAGGGAGATTACATGATGCAATATATTAACCTCCTAATTAAACTATGTGATCAAGTAGGATGCAAGGTTCTTTTTAAGCCCAAAAGACTTATTGATTTTGATGAAGATAGACAACAAAATGTAATTCTTTAAAAATAAAAAGAAGAGAAGAGGACTCACCTGAGAAACACCTCCCTTTTAATTTTAAGTTTTTGATTTTTTTAGCAATGCAATGACGCACCAATAAAAATCAACTAGAGAAGAGACCTGCAAAAGGTTAGCAAAAGACAAAAAACAACAAGAGAAAATAATGTTAAAGGTTGATGGACCGAGTAATCAAAAGTAGTCATAGAGATTATCAGTGATTAATAGGAATCATTGGTGATTCACACCAATCGCTCACGATTTAATTGGATTGCTAATGATTACATAGTAAAAGGCATAAAAATGAATTTTAAATAAAATTGAAATGGAAGAAAAGGGACTGGTCCCACTGGGCATGCCATAATGTTCAGAGAATTTTTTACTTTCCTACTTTAAATTATTGAAGTGAAGTAACAAAAAAAACTGATCTCAGAAGGTGGCGGGGTTTATCGATACCCACAAGGATGAATGTCGATTCTGATGGTTGATTGAAGTTGCCAAGTCCAAATGAATGTGTAAATCCACATATTCTGAAAAGTAATATGTGATCAAAGACAATGAACAAAAAAGATTAGATAAATGAATAAATGAGCTGCTCGACAAAGGTTGATTCCAAGAATCCAAAAGGTAATTCCTTGGAGGATGTTAGCTCGTTATCTTTATCGTTATATTGATAAAGATAACGATATGTAATATATAATAATAGATAGATAATAGATGGATGTAGAGCTCTAGAATTCAAGGTTGAAAAGAAGGTCCTTTGTGACTTCGAAGGTGGCCCAAGCAAGGGTAGATGTGATCTAAATGGACTTGAAGTAGTCATACCAAAAGTCCTTAGTCTTTTGGTTGATATAATAAAGGAACTCGATCTGATCCTCAATGTCTTATTCGTCAATGATGAAGTGGATAACACACAGTGTGAGCTCGTGTAGGATGTTGTATTGTTCCTAAAAAAGGGGTATTGGACTATGGGGAGATCATAAATGCTTGTAATCGAGTGTGAACGGGCAGGAACTACCATCCAACAGAGAGCCATACTTGGAAACAACATGTTAAAAACACAAATATTGATGGAAATGATGTAAAACTGATAAATTAATAAAAAGATAAATTTTGATAGGAATCGCTGGCGATTATGGTGAATCACTAGTGATTACTGTGGAAATTGACAGTTTTACTAAAAACGACGATTAAAGCTCTAAAATGATGTTTTTGATTACTTTTAAGGTTTCTTATGAATTGTAAAAGATAAAAAAAGGTGCAGGAATACCTTTGGATTGACAAGGAGCTAAAATATGCCTCAAATCTTCAGTGAGAATGATCAGAATTGTTGTATTGTCTTGTCAGGTTTCCTAGAAGTTGAGTGATGAAAAATGGTTATAAGAATGTTGTTGCAAATGATTGAGATTGATGCCTGATGATATCTGACTATGTCCTAGATGTTGAAAAGTTTGAAAGCTAAGTGTGGAGTGAATGAAGATATTCTAAAGATCCTACTGAGAGAGCACAAAGGTGATATTTATAATCGTTGGTGATTAGGTACAATCATTGGTGATCCCATTTTTTCGGGGAAAGTTCTTGGAAAGTGGTTAAAACCACTTCTAAGTAAAGTTTTTTGGTTTGTGATGTGGGTAAATGGTTAAAGGGAGGTTGGGGACAAGGTGTAGAGGTTAGAATGTAGTAAGAAAATAAGTTTAAATGGTTTTGAAATGGTTAGGATAGATTTAGGGTGGTTAGGTGGTTTTTAAGACAAATAAAATAATATTTTACAGCTGTAAAGTAGTATTTACGGGGTGTGAGGAAATATTTACATGGAGTAAATATTATGAGGGATATTATACTTAGGATAAGTGTTTATAGATTAAGTAATGTGATTAAATGAATTGATTTGATTTAATATTATTGCAAAGATAGTGTATTTGGTCAAGGAAATAAGTTGTGCTAATTTTAGGTGTCTACACTATTATTAGCTCCCATGTGTGACCTTTGATCTTCACTTTTCATGTCCTTTATCTCCAAAAATAGACGTTCCTTAGTCCTCAAGTCTTCTTGCTTTTCTCTTTTGCGTGATCCGCACTCCAACTTGCTTTTTCCTATTTTTATCCTGTCTATTCAAAATCGGCTAAGTCATGGGATTAAAATTTATGGGCACGCACTACTTCAACTGGATCTTTCATGTGTTCGCACCCCCCACTTGTGCGCCTCACTGCTCCGCATGCTCTTTTGATACTCAGTCAATTTTTCCAACCCAACATGGTTGAACAAATCATGGTACTGACCTATGATGTCCCTGAACTAGAGATGGTATGTGAGATTTTTGGTCATAAATCCCCATGGTACCATGACATCTACCCTTATCTCCATGATCACACCCTTCCACCTAACCTTCCTCTTAGCCATCATAAAGCCTTCATCTAACGTGCCTCCTGATTCACCATTATTGGAGACACCCTTTATCGTAGATACTTTGACGGGACTTTGTTGTAATGCTTTAATTCCCAAGAGGTCGAATTAGTGCTAAAGGAAGTTCATGATGACATTTGTGGTGCTTACACCAGTGGTGTGGTACTTATTAAGAAACTTATGTGAACTGGATACTACTGGCCTAGTATGGAAAAATATGCATGTTCATACGTCCACAAATGCATCCCTTGCCAGAAACATGCCGACCTCATCCATGGACCATCCCAATATTTGCAACCCATCACTATGCCATGGCCATTTTCCAATTGGGGTCTTGATATCATTGGTAAATTGAATCCCACCTCCTTTAATGGTCACAAGTTTATTATTACTGCCACAAAATACTTGACTAAATGGGTCAAAGACATCCTGCTTACCTATTTTACTGACAAAAAAATCTTCAAATTTATTCTTAACCATATCATTTTCCACTACAATATTCCATCTGCCCTAATCACGAACAATGAAAATTCCTTTAAAAATCAATAAGTCTGTGAACTTTGTGACCAATTCCACATCAAACTCAAATTTTACACGCCATATTACCCACAAGGAAATGACCAATCTAAAGCATCTAATAAAATGCTAAAGTGCATTCTTGGAAAATTTTTAAGTGAAGTAGTACGAGATTGGCACACAAAAATATATCTTTCCTTATGGGCTTATCATACATTCATCTACACTCCCACCTACTCCATTTCATACTCCTTCATTTTCGGCACTGAAGTAATCTTCCCTTTTGAGATTGAGTTCCCTTTCCTCCATGTTTCTCTCCAACACCTCATTGAGGATGAGAACTATCATGTAAATCACTTACAAGAGGTCGATCTGCTAAATGAAAAATGCTTTCATGCCTTGGAAAGCCTCACAGTTTACTAAAATCACCTCCATAGACACTATAAAAAGCACATTAAAACCCGTGATTTTAAAGTTGGTGACCTAGTCCTCAAAGAAAATCAACGTAACATTAATGTTAATCATGAAAAAAAGGAAAGTTCAAACCAAATTGGCTCGGACCATACATCATTATAGAAAAATTCAACTCAGGTGCTTACAAGCTTGCTACACAAGATGGTATGAGCTGTATGAGCCCATGAATATCATGCATATAAAACACTTCTATGCCTAAGTTCCCCTACTAAAAAATGTCACAAAAATAAAAATAGAAAAATAAAAAATCATAAAAACAAAAATAATTCATCCAATGGCGAAAACCACTTCGGTGGCGCCTTAGGAAATTACCATGGTGAAAACTGGTTTCAGACACTATGGTAAATCAGATCCTATGTCCACCAAGTACCCTACAAACACAAACATCACATTGGGGGCAAGCACCCCTCTATCCCCACTCAAATTTTCATCCCTATTCACATCCTATGCTCCTAAATCTAGACTTCTTTTGATCCTCACCACGAAGCAATTGATATATCATGACTAGGAACACTATCCCAATCCTAGCTAAGTGTTTCTATCCTTTTTACGTACAATCGAAGAATGAAACAAATAAGGGTGTAGGAGGAATACCTGTTGTTTGGTGATGGGTAGAAGGTGGAATGCATGCGTGTAGACTTCTGATCTCGGTCGATTGTGTGAACTTTGTTTTGGTTAGGAAGGACTACCCTGTAATAGAAAAAAAGACCACAAGAGAGAGTTAAACAGTATATGGCAGTGGACTGCATAGCGTATGTAAGATCAAGGAAGTGGGATACTTCCTAGAGGGTTGTCAATTGAATGTTTTATAAGTTAATATCAAATAACTGAAACATGTAAATAAGAGGAATCTAGTGCTAGTGTTTTGATTTGGGTGCCTCAGACTACTATCAGTGTCGATCCAATTAGATACTAGGACTAAGTAGGTAAAAAGGGTCTTCGGGTCAGGTCACGGGTATTTTATGTGGTCTACAGGTCACAGACAGGGTCTGGTTGGGGCTGGGTAGGGTATTTTAGGTTGTTTGGGTGAGTGGGTAGGTTGCTTGTCTGCACTATGTTAGTAGATATAGAGACTGACACCGGT
This sequence comes from Taxus chinensis, assembly GCA_019776745.2. NCBI lineage: Eukaryota > Viridiplantae > Streptophyta > Pinopsida > Cupressales > Taxaceae > Taxus > Taxus chinensis. The sequence goes on along the minus strand of CM034153.1, from coordinate 82,613,613 downwards.
CCGTCTGACAGATGTCAGTTGAGGCTAGATCGATGCCGCTTAAGGATGACTAGTATTGGTCACTGTGGGAGTGACAGGGGTTTAGGTAGGTGGTGTTTGGGTTCCACTCTTTCTTAGAATAGAGATATGGGAGGGTGTGGGTGAGCTACAAAAGAGCAATAGGCTTAGGGTAAGAGTCTTGGGGTGTTTAGGGGTGGTTTTGGGTATGTTTGGGAAGAAAGTGGGGAGCTAAAAAACAACATGGAAACCAATGGCAGTTAGGTTCAACCGACCATAGTTAGAGTTAACTGGCAACGGTCACTATGATTTGCCTAGGGTTTTGATATTGGAGGTTGGGGTGCTCTCTGTGTTCAGACAGAGAGTTACCAAGGAGTGTTATGGGATGAAAAAGGGGTCTTATAAGTGGATACATATTGAATAGGTAGGGTTTCAGGAGAAAGAGAGAGGTATTTTGCTCTTGGGGGAGGAAAATAGAGAAATAAAACACGACAACACCAGTGAAAGGATGAAGGGATCCACTTACTCGGAGTCCAATGAATGTAGAAGACTGAGCAGGTGATGAAGAGGAGTGATGAATGTTTGGTGAAGGTTGGGAGGTGGTTGGAGAGCTCCTAGTTGAGCTCCATTTAATTTCAAGTTCCCTCATTGGTTGATCTCACAAAGGTTCTTGTGAATGTTTCCACTTTTGGTCTCAGCTTGGAGTTCTGATGGCTTTGTTGTGTTCTAACAAGTAGCCAATGATAATCAAAACACCAATGTTGAATGAAAATTCCAACCAATGAACAACCAATGAACCAACCCCTTGGAAAGAGCTCGAACTGAGCATTTACAGGTGACCGACGCCGGTCCCACCTGACCAACATTTTTCAGGCTATGACCGACACCGGTTATGTCGGGGGGGTTTTGTTTTTTCAAAAGTTGGTAATATGCCTTCCCCATTTGAGTTTTAGTGGTGAAGCACATGCGTCCTCCACCCTTAGAATAGGGAATAGGAAAAAGAGGGGTCCTATGAGTGGGGTGGCCACTATTAGGGTTTCTAGAAGAGTATGGGCTAGGTATGGGCAAGGTGAGGAAGTGGAATGGTGAGGTGGAGGGGCAAGTGGGATAGTGGAATGGTGATGTGGTTGGGTGAGGTGGCCGGTCTAGTGGCAAGGTGAGGTGGCTTGATGAGTTTGTGGATTTCTTGCCAACGCTATGGGAATCTAAGTCCCTCTACTTAACTGGTGCAACTGCCGTATGTGCATGTGTGAGAAAGTGTGGATTTATGTGGTGGTCTTTCGACCGGGGATCCAACAGGGGCACTCCACTGACCCTGCGGCAAAGCTAGCAATCTCTTGCTAGGGAAGACTTTGTTTGGAAGTGGGAAAGGGAGTGAGAATTGATGTAGGAGAACCAATGTTGCAAGTAGAAAATCAGAGGCTTGCGCACACTAGTCAGAAGTTTCATCACATGCACTTGAATTTCAGAAGAAAACAAATCTGCAAAACAACAACAAGACTAAATAGAGCTTAATGAACACAAAGTACCAATAAACTCCTCAATCAAAGAGGCTAAAATTCCTTCTTCCTTTATTGAAGCTCAAGCAGAATTTGTACATAGTGTGGGAATGGAAGAAATTGAGAAGGGGGGGAAAATAGAAGAATTTGGCTATCTCCTTTGTTCTCTCAATACACTCTTGAGTTTACAAAATCAATTACCAACCCTTTGCAATGGGAATGGCGTTACAATTTATAGAATGAGAGGTGACTTATCATCTTCCTCATGACCCTCCATATGCCTTAATATGACTTAAGATTGTTCATATTCCACTTTAAATATTTAAGTCCCTTTTATAATAGCAAGGACTTAATTTACATTATGTTTCTAAAGTCACTTTTAAGTCATATTAAAAAAGTGCAAACCCCAACGAAAAATTAGAACATTTGAAAGTGAGAGAAAGTTGGGGGGAAGAGAAGAGAAAGAGAGAGAGAAAGAAGAAGAAAAAGAGTAGATGTCACCCGATGAACTATGTTGATCCTCGGATGGAAAGTCCAAATGCTGAAACTCTGAATCTTGGAACTCCTTGCACACTTGAAACTCCTCCAAATTAGCTCCCGAATCCTCACCCAGAATGAACTAAGGTGGACCTCATTCCACTTGAAAAATGGCTAGGATGCTCCTGAACAATGATCTCCCTTAATAATTAAATCAAAACTTCTCTTTGAGTGTAACTTACTATTTTTAGTAAGTGTGAAAAATCAAGTCCCTCGATCCTTCAACTGAGATGTTGTGACCTTGATTCCCCTTTCTCCCTGTGTTCCTCACTCCTTTGGATCAACTTTCTATTTTTAGCAGGTGCTCGAGGGCCCACTTACTATTTTTAGTAAGTGCCAAAAATGTCCATTCTGGTGAATTCTCAGCTGTAGTGCACCTCCAATGTCTTCATCTCCTTCGCAGGTTCTTCTGTTGATGACTTTCCCGAAATAGCAGTTCCTATGTAGTAGACCTGCTATTTTTAGAAAGTTGGCCTCTGGGGTCAGGATTGACGTGGAATGAAATTTTTTGATATGGGTTTTTTCCCAATATCATCCCTTTGAAATTTCGGGCCCGCCCGCTTAATAATCCAGGAGATTTTAAAGTTTTAATTTTCAGACCTGGCAGTGCTTCTGGGTACGGCAACCATTAATGGACCTCAAAATTGCAGGTCTGGTTTTCTCCTCCATTTGTGAAGAAAATTATATTTTTGATGTGGGTTTTTTCTTCTGGTGCTTCACGTGCAATCTTACTTCAATCCGGCAACCGGTTTGACAGGAAATCCCACTTCTTTCTTCGTTGAGCCGAAAAGGAGATTTCTTCATTGTGGATGCTCTGTCACACATGGGGGGAGTTTGAAGGTGTATTTTTTATGGTCTTGGATAGAGGAATGAACAGAAATAAATGGTTCATTGATTCATGCACTGGTTTGCAAGCTTTGTTTAGATTTCCATTTTTTAGCTATGGGGATTTTGTTGTTCTCTTCTTTGTTGTTCTTCGTTTCTCCTTAGCTTGATGAGGATTCCTTCTGAGACCTATGCATCACCATGGGAAAGGTATTTCAGTTCCTTTTTTGATCTGGTCTGAGCATTTGCAATGGTGGAGTGATGGTAGAATGTTGCAGAGGAAGAATGGAGGAATGGAGTGCACATATAACTGTTAGAAGTTAGAAGCGGGAAAAGCGGCACTTGGAAATTTTTCAAAAAGATATGCACAGGTAGGGCTTGGGTGAATTTTTCCATGCTTGATGTCCCTGACCTCAGGGATGTGAGGGACATCAATTTCCACAATGAGCAAGAGGCGACACGTGGCACTAGATCCAACGGCAGGGAATGAAGGAGGAAAAAGTTGATTTGAAGCACTGGGAGCTGAAAGGAGGTCACATGGGTGTCCAAAAGACTCCTCCTAGGGGATGGGAACATTTTTCCATGTTTGATGTCCCCCACCTTAGGTACATAAGGGACATCAATTTCCACAGTGGTCCTGGAGGTGACACGTGGTGCCCGATCTGACCTAGGGAATGCACCAGCTCCCTATGGGGGAATTTTTTCAAGCATGTCCCCCACCTTAGGTACATAAGGGACATCAGTTTCCACGGTGGTCCTGGAGGTGACACGTGGCACCCGATCCGACGGCAGGGAATGCATGCTCCAAATAAGCACCTGGGGCTAAACTGTGGTCCAGTGTCCAATAAGACTCCCTATGGGGCTGGGAACATTTTTAAAGGTATTATGTCCCCCACCTTAGGTACATAAGGGACATCAATTTCCATGGTGGTCCTGGAGCTGACACATGGCGCCCGATCCAACGGCAGGGGATGAATGCTCCAAGAATGCACCTGGGGGCTGAACTGTCAAGTCTGAAGGTCATATGAGGGCCCCAGAGGTCACATGAGGGCTGGGAAAATTTTCCAAGGGCTGATGTACCTGACCTCAGGGATGTCAGGGGGCATGAAATCCCACCAGGCTCCTGGTGCTGACACGTGTCCTCTCGAAAAAATGACTAAGTCCTGAACTGCCTTTGAGAGGGTAACTTGGAATGAAGATAACTTGAGCTCCCGGTGGAATTTATTGGTGAAATTTTATATGATCCTGACTGGAAATGGAATTTTGAATCCAATTATGTGGGTCTCATGTCTTAATTCGACCATATGATCCCTAAAAAATCAGATTTTTGATCTGGGACTCCACTTGTGCCTGAGAAAAACTGCCTTCCAATCATATGCGCCAAGGTGTTGTGAAAAATATTATTTCACCATCATGTAGGTCTTGGAATCCTCTTTCTGAAGATGTTTTTTTTACTTCCAACTCCATCTGGAGCTCCCAAAATCTTCTTCTGAAGCCCAACGGCTGTTTTAGGCCTGCGTACTGTCTAGGCTTGTGAACCGTGTTTTTTACTCAGACTGCTCCAAGTATTTGCAAAACTTCCCAAACCTTCCAAAATAATTTCCATGATGTTCTAATGTATTCAATTCATGTCCATGTTTAATTTTTCCCTTCTGTTCCACTCCAGGGGGTTTAATCCAGTCCTGGGAAGGCCAGCGATAGCCCTTCCCAATACTGCCAGAAGATAACATCTTTTTAGAACTCCCTAAAATCACCTAGGGGAATGAATGCAATTTCCTAAATCACCTAGGGGAAAAATTTGACATCAAATAGAGGGTGATCAGACTGATGGATTTGACTTGGGGTTCCTGGGAATGATAAAACATGAAAATTTTTCCATAGGGGTATAGTTGTCGTGCTTGGAAACTTCCAATTTCCCTGTTGCACATTTTCACGACAACAGTTGGCTCTAGCTTGGGGACATGACATGGACTGAGTGCAGTGAAGACATGACATGGGAATCTAGAATCTCAATTTTAGACCATATAGTTCGTTGACCAGTGCCTTATCCATTGGGCCCTGCGGAGTCATGTACAACTTCTAGAAAGGAAGATTAGAAGGAAACACACACACACAAAATGAAGGAAAGGAAACACATGACACACAACAGGAAGGGAAACACACCTATCAATCACCTATGGTACAAGGCAGGGGACAACCCACTTTCACTGAAGTACTTTTCATTTCTCAAAAGTTACCCCTGAAGAGGCAACACCGAATGATGATGTTCTGCGAAGCCGTTGACGGGTTCCAGAAAGTAGCCTCCTTTCCTTAATTGTTTATGGAAGCCAGGTGCTTCCATGATTTTCCTTTTACTTTGTAGGAGTGAGTCCATGTGAGCTTCTTGATGCTTTGGTCCTTGCTTGGAAATTCCACTGCCTTCATGTTCTTTGAAGTCGGTCTCATAGTGCCAGTTGCCTTTCATGTTTATCCATATAGCTGATTTTCCATTGAGCATCTCATCGCTGCCCCAGGGCTGCTTTTTGTTCAAAATACTTGAACATTCTTGATTCTTTTCTTTCCCAGGCCTATGCTCATTGACATCTCTTCCATGAGAAACCTTTGACTTATCCATTTCCTTTACTCCACCGTGAGGTGCTTGAGTACTGACGGAGGGATTGGGTGCGGCCTCATACTTTTCTTGTATGCCCATGGCACGAGTGAAGAGATCAAGAATCATCTCCGGGTCTTCCGCAACTTCTACTGTATCCAATAGTTCTTGCACAGAGATCTCATCATCTTGGGAATCACTGAACTCTAACGATCCTTCATCAAAAAGAGATTCATCTTCAAATGGGAATGAAAATATCTCCATTTCGTTATTGCATCCATCAATCATTAGCTCTGGAGTGGCATCATATTTTTCATATTGCTTTATCTCGATGTGGCCAACCTTCACACCAGTTAAGGCTTCCAAACCAGCTTCACGCTTGTCTTGCAGATTTGTGGCTTGTATCAAGATCTCGAGACTGAGCTCAGGATCTTCAGTTTCTTCTGTAGCTTCAAGCATTTCTTGTATAGACATTTCTTTCAAAACTTTCACGGCTCATCACAACCTGAGTTTTTCTCTCCATAGATGGCTTGAATGAGATCATATTCATCCCCAAATGGGAATGAGAATAAATCCTCATCTTGGAAAATCATATAAAATGATTTATCTTCTTGAAAATCATCAAGAACCATCTCCTCTTCCTCGTGGTCTGCATCATCTGGTGATTTGGGGCTGCCCTCTTGTAACTCAAATCTCCTTAAGGCTTCTTCAAAATCCAAATCTCTTTGGGAAGGCATGTCTGGGCCTATCAAGATGGGGATATCCTCTTCTTCCTCGGTTGCCACAAAGTGATTCATCTGCCTGCTACCTTGATACAAGATGTTAGCTTCTGGCTTCCAGAATTTCGTACTGTGTACCTCATCTTCTTCTCAGGAAGTAATTTCTCCATGTCTCCCTTCACTGGTATGGTTGCAAAAGACCAATTCATCTGAATTTTCCCTCCCAACTCTCGGCAGAAATTTCTACTCAGCAACATTCCGAACGAGGCTGGGACGTCTACTACCAAAATCATCACTGAAACTTTCTTGTCTGGAAATCTGGCGAGAGCCACCTGTGCATCTTTAACCTTCCCTACAAGTGAGACCTTTTTTTATTCCAAAGAGTAACAAGAGCCACTAGGTGGAGTCATTGTAAGTTTAAGAGCCTTGGTGACCTTCAAAGGCATCACGTTGTCTGAGGCACCAGAATCTATTATGCAATTGTTCAGTACATATTCTCCAACAAGAAGGGAGACGTAGAAAGGTTCAACTTTATCAGTCTTTGATGCACTCAGAGAAAGCATGTTCTGTGAGGGAGGTGTAGGTGAGTTTGGTAGCATGCCTTTGGAATGATGAGCTACATCATTGGGTGTTAGACTACCACTCCTGATATATCAGATGAACCTCTCGAATTGTTCAGGATGAGTCCGCAAATATTCGGTTTCAGTAATCTGCACTTTGGCTTTGTTTGCATATTCTATGAAGTCAAAGGGAGTAGATGTGGACAAGGGGGGTGAAGGGACTGATTTTGGAGTCTGGATAGGTTTAGGAGCAGGATTTGATGTTTGAGGAATGGAGGGTATTTTGAAAGGCACACTAGGAGCTTTCAAGGAATTAGATTTTTTAGGAGCAGATTTGGGTTTAGAAATGGAAGAGACATTGGAAGACTTACTTGGGATTTTGGGAGTCTTCTTACTTGCTACGAGATCAGGATCCAACAATGCAGACTTCAAGGAAGATGGAAGTGGGGATCCTCGACTGATTATTTTTATTTTTGGAGTCACCATAGGAGGATCATCAACCTTCTTTTCTTTTGCAGCAGTGGAGGGAGATGCTCTTTTCTCAGACTGAGAACGAGTGAATACCACACATGAGAAACTGGGTGCATCTTCTTCATCTTCTTCATAACCTCCAGAATACTCACAAAATCTGATTTGTGTATCATTCTCAAACTCATCACTTTCTTGGAAATCACCACCTTCTTGTTCAAGATCTTCTTCACTTTCTTGAAATCTGCAATTTACATTCACGGGTGGGGCCTCCAAGGCAAGTCTTTGGGGTGCTCCTACAATCTGATTTCTGTTGCTTCTCTGAGAAGAAACTCGTTCAAATAATTCCCTCTTCAAAGAGGCCATCTCATTCACCAAATTTTGCAGTGATGGATTAGTTCTCTCATCTTCAGGATGTTGGGCCTTGCCCTTTGATGGATTCTTGATCTTTCCAGAGAGGATGAGATCATCATCCAATTCAATGGCCCTCCTTTGTGCTTCTACAATGTTCCTTGGTTGAACTCTTCATAGGAGAAATCCTACCTCCGTGATTGAGCATTTATGAAGAATATTTTGATATTGTTCTGAGAGGGTGAATCTTCTTCTGGTATCCTACGAAGCAACCATTCGAAATGAGCCATGAAGTCTCTCATCGTTTCACTTTCTCCTTTCCTCATTTGAGCCAACTGCACCAAGAGGTCTTGACAATCTTCAGTTGATTTAAATCTTTCCTCGAAGGCAGCCTTGATGTCATCCCAACCAGTGATGGATCGGGAAGGTAGGAGGTAGAACCATTCTACTACTTTTTCTTGGAGGGACTCCACGAACAATCTTACAGCAACATCTTCATGCTGGACACCAAGAATTCCACATGATGTCGTGAAAGCAGCAATGTGTTCTTCAGGATGTTGTGTGTTGTCACCTTTGAACTTTGGAAAGTTCTTGCGGGAACCCATTGGTAGATCGTGAAGAGGGGGTTCAAGAGCAAGCGGCCCATATTCCTTCCCCATGGAACAATGGGTTGAGGTCTTTCTTCTTCATCTGCCATTTTCTTCTACTCTATTTCAGCTCTTGCTTTCTTCAAATTCTTCTTCTTCCGGAACTCAATGTTCAATGATGGTTGAAAAATTGGAGAATTTGAAGGATTTTGGATAGGATTGCCAAGAGAACTTCTTGAAGTGCCAGATGAAGAGGAGGCTTGAGAGAAGAAATATGGATTATCTCTAATTCATTCTTGCTGATTTTTCAAAGCTTCAAAATTGGAATCAGCAACACCTCTCGACCTGCTCAACCTGGTGTATCTTCTTTTAGCCAGCTTTTGAAAACTTCTTGTAGTCGGAACATGAAAGGGCACTGTGGAATGTGAAAATTCATGTGTAGAAATCAGCAGTGTATCTTTCAGCAATGGACTTTCATGAACTCCTTTTTTTATTTTTTCAATATTTGATTTTTTTTTTGAATTTTGGGACCTTGCGGTCATATATTGGGTGCAGATGCTGCTAAATCTGCCCCACGGTGGGCGCCAAAAACTGTTGGCGAGAAAATTTGTCGGGTGGAAAAACTTGTGGATTTCTTGCCAATGCTCTGGGAATCTAAGTCCCTCTACTTAACCGGTGCAGCTACCGTATATGCATGCACGAGAAAAGGTGGATTTCTGTGGTGGCCTTTCGACCGGGGATCCAACAGGGGCACTCCACTGACCCTGCGGCAAAGCTAGCAATCTCTTGCTAGGGAAGACTTTGTCTGGAAGTGGGAAAGGGAGTGAGAATTGATGTAGGAGAACCAATGTTGCAAGTAGAAAATCAGAGGCTTGCACACACCAGTCAGAAGTTTCATCACATGCACTTGAATTTCAGAAGAAAACAAATCTGCAAAACAACAACAAGACCAAATAGAGCTTAATGAACACAAAGTACCAATAAACTCCTCAATCAAAGAGGCTAAAATTCCTTCTTCCTTTATTGAAGCTCAAGCAAATTTGTACATAGTGTGGGAATGGAAGAAATTTGAGAAGGGGGGGAAAATAGAAGAATTTGGCTATCTCCTTTGTTCTCTCAATACACTCTTGAGTTTACAAAATCAATTACCAACCCTTTGCAATGGGAATGGCGTTACAATTTATAGAATGAGAGGTGACTTATCATCTTCCTCATGACCCTCCATATGCCTTAATATGACTTAAGATTGTTCATATTCCACTTTAAATATTTAATTCCCTTTTATAATAGCAAGGTGACTTAATTTACATTATGTTTCTAAAGTCACTTTTAAGTGTTAAAGGCATATAAAAAAGTGCAAACCCTCAACACAAGAATTATAACATTTGAAAAGAGAGAAAGTTGGGGGGAAGAGAAGAAAGAGAGAGAGAGAGAAGAAGAAGAGAATGTCACCCGATGAAGTCTATCCTCGTTGATGGAAAGGCAGTGAAACTCTGTCTTCGCTCCTTGCACACTGTGAAACTTGGCTCCAATGCTCTTGAATGAACTGTGGATCTCTCCACTGAAAAATGGCTAGGATGCTCCCAAGAAGATGTCCCCCTGAATGATTATCCTTGTACATCCCATTATGCCAAAAATCAAACTTACTATTTTTAGTAAGTGTGAGAAAAGCAACTCCCTCGATCTTCAACTAGATGTTGTGGCTCAATTGATTCCCCTTTCTCCCTGTGTTCCTCACTCCTTTGGATCAAATTTCTATTTTTAGCAAGTGCTCGAGGGCCCACTTACTATTTTTAGTAAGTGCCAAAAATGTCCCATTCTGGTGAATTCTCAGCTTGTAGTGCACCTCCAATGTCTTCATCTCCTTCGCAGGTTCTTCTGTTGATGACTTTCCCGAAATAGCAGTTCCTATGTAGTAGACCTGCTATTTTTAGAAAGTTGGCCTCTGGGAGTCAGATTGACGTGGAACAAAATTTTTTGATATGGGTTTTTTCCCAATATCATCCCTTTGAAATTTTGGGCCCGCCCGCTTAATAATCCAGGAGATTTTAAAGTTTTAATTTTCAGACCTGGCAGTGCTTCTGGGTACGGCAGCCATTAATGGACCTCAAAATTGCAGGTCTGGTTTTCTCCTCCATTTGTGAAGAAAATTATATTTTTGATGTGGGTTTTTTCTTTTGGTGCTTCACGTGCAATCTTACTTCAATCCGGCAACCGGTTTGACGGGAAATCCCACTTCTTTCTTCGTTGAGCCGAAAAGGAGATTTCTTCATTGTGGATGCTCTGTCACACATGGGGGGAGTTTGAAGGTGTATTTTTGATGGTCTTGGATAGAGGAATGAACAGAAATAAATGGTTCATTGATTCGTGCACTGGTTTGCAAGCTTTGTTTAGATTTCCATTTTTTAGCTATGGGGATTTTGTTGTTCTCTTCTTTGTTGTTCTTCGTTTCTCCTTAGCTTGATGAGGATTCCTTCTGAGACCTATGCATCACCATGGGAAAGGTATTTCAGTTCCTTTTTTGATCTGGTCTGAGCATTTGCAATGGCAGAGTGATGGTAGAATGTTGCAGAGGAAGAATGGAGGAATGGAGTGCACATATAACTGTTAGAAGTTAGAAGCGGGAAAAGCGACACTTGGAAATTTTTCAAAAAGATATGCACAGGTAGGGCTTGGGTGCATTTTTCCATGCTTGATGTCCCTGACCTCAGGGATGTGAGGGACATCAATTTCCACAATGAGCAAGACGGTGACACGTGGCACTAGATCCAACGGCAGGGAATGAAGGAGGAAAAAGCTGATTTGAAGCACTGGGAGCTGAAAGGAGGTCACATGGGTGTCCAAAAGACTCCTCCTAGGGGCTGGGCACATTTTTCAAGGTCTTATGTCCCCCACCTTAGGTGCATAAGGGACATCAAATTCCTGGAGGTGACACGGTGGTCCTGATCCAGAGCATGACACGTGGCACGCCCGATCCGACGGCATAGGAATGCACGCTCCAAATAAGCACCTGGGGGCTGAACTGCGGTCACGTGAGTGTCCAGAAGACTCCCTATGGGGGATGGGTGAATTTTTCAAGGTCTGATGTCCCCCACCTTAGGTGCATAAGGGACATCAGTTTCCACGGTGGTCCTGGAGCTGACACGTGGCGCCCGATCCAACGGCAGGGGATGAATGCTCCAAGAATGCACCTGGGGGCTGAACTGTCAAGTCTGAAGGTCATATGAGGGCCCCAGAGGTCACATGAGGGCTGGGAAAATTTTCCAAGGGCTGATGTACCTGACCTCAGGGACTTGGGGGCATGAAATCCCGCCAGGCTCCTGGTGCTGACACGTGTCCTCTCGAAAAAATGACTAAGTCCTGAACTGCCTTTGAGAGGGTAACTTGGAATGAAGATAACTTGAGCTCCCGGTGGAATTTATTGGTGAAATTTTATATGATCCTGACTGGAAATGGAATTTTGAATCCAATTATGTGGGTCTCATGTCTTAATTCGACCATATGATCCCTGAAAAATCAGGATTTTTGATCTGGGACTCCACTTGTGCCTGAGAAAAACTGCCTTCCAATCATATGCGCCAAGGTGTTGTGAAAAATATTATTTTACCATCATGTAGGCATTGGAATAATATTTCCTAAGATTTTTTTTTACTTCCAACTCCATCCGAAGCTCCCGGAATCTTCTTCTGAAGCCCAACGTAGTTGTTTTAGGCCTGTGTACCGCCTAGGCTTGTGAACCTTGTTTTTTACTCAGACTGCTCCAAGTCTTGCAAAACTTCCCAAACCTTCCAAAATAATTTCCATGATGTTCTAAGGTATTTCAATTCATTTCCATGTTTATTTTTCTCTTATGTTCCACTCCAGGGGGTTGAATCCAGTCCTGGGAAGGCCAGTGATAGCCCTTCCCAATACTGCCAGAAGATAGTGTCTTTTTAGAACTCCCTAAAATCACCTAGGTGGAATGAGTGCACTTTACTAAATCACCTAGGGGAAAAATTTGACATCAAATAGAGGGTGATCAGACTGATGGATTTGACCTGGGGTGCCTAGGAATGAAAAATGAAAATTTTGGCATAGGGGTATAGTTGTCGTGCTTGGAAACTTCCAATTTCCCTGTTGCACAAGGTCCGGGCACTCAATGAGGTAAGATGTAGGAACGCGTAGGATGGTTCTGGTACATCCAAAAAGGTAAAAATTTCAAGGTCTTGGTTGGAAAAGGGTCATGGCCATCGGTAAGGTAAGGTCGTTAGGCTAAGAAAAATAGGTACCATCATCGCAAGATGAAACACGTGAGGACATGAAAATATCCACTTAATCAACGGTTGGGTATGTAGGCATGGGTAGGTAGGTGTGGGTAGGGTAGTGTTAATCAAGCATACACACATGTAGAGATTGTGACACGGTACCACGGTGAAGAGCTTTTGAACTCTACATCATCCAAGGTCGATCAGGTTATCCAAACAAGGTTTATTGAGGTTTGGTATCCAGTGTAAAGGATATGGTCTGAGCACTTAATGAGGTAAGATACAGGAATGTGTAGGGTGGATCCAGTACATCCAGAAGGTCAAGGTTTTTTTGGGTAATGGTCACGACCATAGGTGAGGTAAGGTTGGTAGGTTAACAATGTGGTAACAACATCGCAAGGTAGAGTGAGTGTGTAAGGTCGATGGTCATCCCAAGGGGGGAAGTTGTGGGTAAAAAGGTTTGGCGTAGGTAAGGCCATGTGAGGGACATAAATATGCCCCAACTGATGGTGAGGGTGGGTGATGAATGATAAGGTTAGGAGGATGAGACGAAGGGTCAGGGTGAGCTTAGGGTTAGGTGAAAAAAGGTTGCAGGAAGTTAGAGTGGATGAAATGGGTGGCAATGTGGTTAACATGGGTAACCAACATCGGTCAAACTCAACTGATTCTCGTCAAGGTAAATTGACCATGGTAGTCTAGGGCACCTGACTGATGTTAGTTGAGGTACAACCGACCACGGTAGTCTAGGGCACTTGATCGATGCCGGTTGAGGTATAACCATTGTCAGTCAGGTCGGGGAGGGTTTAAAAAATGAAATTTCCACTTTTTACGTAATTATTTTTCATTTTCCAAATAGGAGAAAATGACATGAGAGAGAGAAAAAGGTTAAAATTGACTGAGTGGAATGAAGAGCTACGTTGGTGAGCCTTGGAGCAGGTGATCGGTAGTCGATAGGTGGGTCCACTAGATCTGGTTGATCGATTCAGTTGGTTAGAGGTGAGGAGGTTGGTTGGTGATGGCAGAGGCAGGAGAGGGATTGGGTGGACCATCGGTGCAGCAGCTCGATGTGCCACCATGGAGACATCAACATGATGAGGTAAGAGTTAATCCCATTCCTTGTTTTTGTGAGGTAGGTTGGGTATAGAGGCTGGGTAAGGAAAAATGGGTTTTGGGGGGAAAAGGGAATTTGAATTTAGGAAGGCAAATTGGGTAAAATAGGAATAGGGAGGGGTATGGTTAGGTGAATGAGGGGTAGGGAGGGGTTGAGGGGGGTTTTAGGTAGGAATAGATGGGTAGGAAGGGTTGAAGAAGGGGGGTTTTTAAAGAGAAAAAAGGGGTTTAGGATGCATAGATTTTGGCACGACAGTGACCGTCGTCGATCAAGGGGTGGCCGATGTTGGTGTGGGTGAGCCAACATCAATCATGGATGAGGTGACCGATACCAGTAGGCAGGATACCACGGTCAGTTGGGTATGACCAGCACCAGTCAATAGTTGGAGAAAAAAGGGCCAAAAGAGCCATAGGGTGGGTGGGTGTGATAGGTAGAGGGAAAATAAAATGTTGGGGATGAGAAAAATAACATGGATGAGAGGTTAAAATAGGTGTGGTTACGCGGTAGGTGGGTAGGATTGGGGTGGGTAGATAGGATATGTGATAAGAAGGTAAGTTGCATAGGTGAGGGATCAAGGGTGATTGTGGGTATGATAAGGGCGTATTAATGTGATGTTTTTTTTGATGTAGGCAAGAGATCAGCTACGGATGCGAGATAGGGTGCCGCCCATGCTTGTGACGGTTCGAGGAGGTGTGACAGTCAAGGATTGGTGCCATGTTGCAGAGGTTGGCCTGATTGGGGTCAAACGCTATCAGTACGTAGTCCAATAGCTGAGTTTGATGGTCACCATCATCGACAGATGGGATTCGACGACCAACACATTCCATCTGCCGACGGGTGATATTATAGTCACCCTAGAGGATGTGTATAGGATCCTGCGGTTGCTGATAGTGGGGACGTAGGTATATTCGATATCCTCAGAGGCATATGAGGAGTTAATGCTAACAGATTTTGGTGAGGGGTTGGTGGAGATGAGGTTCCACAGTGCCAGCATGAGCTATGAAGAGATATACCAGGCCTGTCCAGAGGAGACTAGGCTAGTAATGTTGCTAATGGAGGTAGTCTGCTATTTTGTGCTGCCAGATGCAGAGGGTGGGAGATTCCCACTATCATTGATGGGGGTCTTACATGATATGGTCATGGACCAGACCCATTTTGCATGAGAACCAACATTCCTGGTGCAGTTATATAGAGAGTTATGGGCTTATGGGTAGCTGCAGAGCTTCAACTATGGTGCACATTCCTACTACATTATTGGGCATATGAGCACATTGTGTGTGTGTGTGTCCAGTTGGTATGCCCCAAGTGGATGCATTTGAACCAGGTTTTGTTTGGGTGGGCTACAGGCGATGGGTGCCTATTATTGGAGAGTGTTGAACGGCTAGAGCTACACACAATATAGACTATTACAGGTGGTTGCTAGAGGGATTGTCTGGCGTGGACATCATTTGGAGACCATATGTGGGTTTTACGTCATATGGGCAGATGGTCGAGGAGCTAGATGGACTGTAGATACTCAGATGGATAGAGGGGCAATGTGCAGGAGAGCATGATATGATACCCGTAGACAAGGTTAGATGATAATTTGGATTGTTGCAGGATATACCCCCACCATTCCCACAGTACATAAGGGATGATATTGAGAGGTTGTTGCCTCTACCATAGCTGAAAGTGCCTATAGGGCAGGAGGAGAAGGTGAGAGACCGAAGGATTGATGGTGTCGGGGTGACTGATAGATATAGATAGTGGTGGGATGCACATTTACGAGCTGTACCACCGAGGCCGGGGCAACCAGATTTAGCCACCATCACTGTTCAGAGAGATGCCCTACAGGGGCAGGTGGCTACCCCGATTACACAGTTGGGGATGGTGCAGGGGCAGTTGACAGGTTCAGAGGCACAAGTTGCCACTTTGCAGGCATAGGTGGCTAGTCTACATGCCTAGGTAGCATAGGGACAGGCACCCACACAGGGTGTAGATGGTGATGGGGTATAGGTGTTTGCCTTACAGGCATAGGTTACAGGTTTATATGGCTAGTTGGCCATTACACAGGCACAGATTGTGGCCCTATAGGCCTAGATACATACACATGGTCTAAGGCTGATGACACCTCCATAGGCATTGGGACAAGGGCCCAGTTTACAAGAAGGGACAGGATAGGGTCCTATAGGATAGGTACAGGGTCAGAGGCCAATGGCGCCACCACAGATAGTACCTGTAGCTAGGTTGATGGATCAGTTGATGGCCATAGGGATAGATTTCCTATCATATAGAGAGTACAGAGAACAACAGGCCTCAAGTGAGCGGACCAAGTTGTGTACCCATATTATGGAGAGCACAGGGGGCCAGCGAACCCCGAGACAGGGCCAGGTTGAGGCTACCACTTCACGGAGGCTAGCCCCAAGTGATGTACCAGTAGATACCTAGCCATAACCCATGATGGGAGGTGAGATGTTAGCAGGCCACCGTACAAGAGCCGAGGAGGAGGAGGAGACATGTGAGACATATATGGAGGATATCTGGTGGGATGATGCCTGATAGTTGTATGTACCTCCATTTTGATGAGTTGTGTATTTTTGGTATATACCAGCCTACGTGCCGAAGAGAGTGAGGATGTATATGAGAGTTTTTTTTATTGTTGATCATATACCGGCTTGCGTGTCAAAGATGGTGAGGTTGTATATGAGAGTTTTTTTATTGTTGATCATATACCGGCCTATGTGCCGAAGATAGTGAGGTTGTATATGAGATTTTTTGTTATTATTGATCATATACCGGCCTACATGCCGAAGATGGTGAGGTTGTATATGAGATTTTTTGTTATTGTTGATCATATACCGGCTTGCATGCCGAAGATGGTGAGGCTGTATATGAGAGTTTTTAAGAGATGCATATTATTTGGTATCAGTGTATATTGTATAGATACACAATTTTTTATGATGAGATGGATGATTTACTGATGACGTATTTGTGTTAATAGAATTTGATTGTTATGGATAAATGGATGGAATCTAGGTGTGTTAGGCATGGTGGAGTCAGGTCATAGGCATGGTTGAGTCAGGTGATAGGAATGATGGAGTCAGGTTGGTATTAGGCATGGTGGAGTCACGTTATAGGCATGGTTGCGTCAGGTTGGTATTAGGCATGGTGGAGTTAGGTTATAGGCAGGATTGATTTCTCATGTATTTGATATGATGAAAAACAAATAATGATGTATACATGCATGTTGGTTTAATTTGTGGTATGTATGGTAACACAAAGCTTGTTGGTATGATCGAAGGTAATGTATGATTGTGGTAAATGTGATGAAATGAGTGTTGTAAAAATGTATTAATTTCCAATTGTTTGGTAATAAAATGGAAACTAACTAGAATAGAATGTGACTGGAACAGGTAGCCAAAGGTGAGAGGTGAACGGTTGTGGATGGGAAAAGGTGAAGAAGGTGATGATGATGGTCGAGCTAACCTCCAAGGGCCCCATGCCCTCGGAGTGCTGCCTACATAGCCCTGGCGAAAAGGGGCCTTAGACCGATGTGGTTCTCCCATAAGATAGGGAGGAAAAGGATAGGTATAGAGAAGGGTTGGTAGGTTTGAGGTAGGTTGGGTTCATGGTTATGTAGGTAAGGGTAAATAGGTGAGGGTCAATGGTACGGTTGAGTAGGTAAGGGTCATGGGTATGGGTAGATAGGTAGGGTCAATGATTGGGTCAAGGGTAGAGGTGTGGTAGACCTTGGGTCAAGGTATGCGTAAATGGGTAAATAGGTAATGTTTGTGGGTAAGGATAGATAGGTAAGATGCTAGGTTAGTGGTATGGGTGTGTGGGTAAGGTGATGGAGGTCAGGTGTGTTGTAAAATGGAGATTGATAGGTTAAGGTAGGTGTGGGTGAGAGGTGGGTGGAGGTAAGTCGAAATCTTTGGTTCGGTTGAAGAATGTCAACAATTCAGAAAGTAGGTAACTGTAACAGGGTTGATGATGTGGCTGGATTGGAAAAAACCATCGATGCGCAAACCAAGGGTAGTTGCAATGAACCTCAAGCCCCTAAAAGCCCTTGTAGATTGGACTATTCCAAAGGTGAAGTAATGTGCAGGCTCATAACAAATCGTATTAGTGACATCATCCCATGGTGGGTAGGAAAAGTAGGGTAAATGGGGGTGATATGGTGAAGGGTGGGAAACGTGGAGGGGAATAACACACCTCTTATATAAGATGGTTGATAACCCAAATAGGTGAGTCCATGGCAAAAAGGGTGTGTTAATTTTGTTGGATGGACTGATCGATGCGGGAAGTCTATGTGGGATGATTAGATAATCTCCTTGACGTCTTTGTGAAGCTGATCGATGTGGGAAGCTTTAGAATGGGCCTAGTCCCCATTTTTTTTGTTTTTTTGACTAGGTAGAGTATGGCTAGTGCAGTATAGCTATCCTTCGAGGGAGCAGTCTATTTATGGTGACTAGATACAAATGATAGATGTCCTTTTGAGGGATTCATCTTTGTGCTTAGAAGTTTGACTCAAGGAGGGTGATCCCATTTGATAGGTGAATTTTTTTTACCAATTAAGCCATGGACAAGGCTATAGAGGAATACAAACAACACTGTAGATCAAAAGGTGTAGTGGAGGTGGAGGTGGAGTTGGATTATATATGACCATGGGATTCCATCCATGAGGGGACGGAAAGTATCCATGAGAAGAATGCCATGAGCAGAGCCATGGTACTCATATTGAAGACAAGGTTGAAAAAGTGACAGATAGTCACATGATTCTTTAATTAATCATGGGTATGTGAGGTGATGAAAGTAGTGGGTGCTCACGGGATGAGCCAGTATTAGTCAATTGGTGATAGAGCACTTGGTTTAACAATAGAACAGTCGAAAGATGTAGTATGTTAAGGGGCTCAGGTTCGGGTTTACCATTGAGTGAAGATAAATGATAAGCACCTGATCCATAGGTATGGGTAACGATATAGGGTCCAAGCCAATTAGGTGCAAATTTACCCCATAGATGTTTCTCATCTTTGGTGACATGTTGATTTTCCTTCAAGATGAGATCTCCTACTTGAAAGGTTTGGGGGTGGACATGCTTGTCATAAGTGCGTTTGATGCATTTTTGGTATATTTGGAGGTGATCTAAAGCATGTAGATGTCATTCATCTAACAAATCTAGTTGTGCCAAATGATCTTGGAAAAATTCATCATTGGTGAGCATGTCTTTGAGTGATATGTAGAGAGATGGGATCTGGACTTCGAGAGGCAAGACAACCTCAGTACCATAGACCAGAGAGAAAGGTGTAGCAATAGTCAATGTGTGAATACTAGTGCAGTATGCCCATAGGGTGAAAGGAATGTGCATATGCCAATCCTTCCCAATATCGTTGACCACTTTCATGAGGATTTTGTTCAGGGTTTTGTTGGTTGATTCAACTTGGCTATTGGTTTGAGGGTAATAAGGTGAAGAAAAACTAAGCTGGATACCAAAGGCATCACAAAGTTTCTGGAGGGTTTTATTTTTGAACTGTTTTTCGTTATCAGTGATAAGGTGATGAGGAACACCGAAGCGAAAAATAATGTGATGGTTGATGAACTCACAAATTTTCTCAGCTTTGGTAGAGATGAGTGGAATGGATTCTACCCATTTGGTGTAGTATTCAGTAGCGGTTATGATCCATTGGTGGCATTGGGAAGAATGAGGGTTAATCTCACCGATGAGGTCGAGGCCCCATTGAGAAAAGGGCCAGAGGTCTCGTGTGACCTGTAAGGCATGACCAAAAGTGTGATAAAGGTTTGAGTGTTGTTGACATTTCACACATCATTTAACGTAATCACAATAATCATGGTTAAGGGTAGGCTAGTAATAGCCGAGGTGAAGGATACGTTTAGCGACAACTAGGTCACTGATGTGACCTCCACAAATGTCATCATGTATTTCCTTGATGGTATAGGGTATTTCAGAGCTAGTGAGGCATCGAAGAAGGATCTCATCGAAGCCGAAATTATAGAGGAGACCTCCCATGATGATGTACTAAGAGAATTTTTGGAGGAAAGCTCGTTGGCCATTATGGGTAAGATCCGAAGGAAGGATAGAAAGGGAGAGGTAGTTAGAGTATTGTTGGTACCAGAGGTTTGATGGGTCAATGGTAGGTTTCTCAATGAGGTTGACAACGTGAGAGAGGTAAGAAGGTGATTGGAAATTTCACACAACAACAAAGATTTGTGAATCAGTAGGTGATGAGGGTATTTTTGAGGCTAGACAAGCCATGGTATCCATGAACTTGTTCATAGAGCGGGGGATGGTTTGTAGGTTATAGTGGGTGAAGGAGGTTAACAAGAGGTCCACATGGTGTTTGTACCATTGTAATTCCTCATTACAACATTGGTATAGTCCATTGACCTGATTTACTACCAATTGAGAATCACCGAAGATATTAATGGATTTAACCTCTAGGGTGTGGGTGGTTTAGAGACCTAATATGAGTGCTTTGTATTCTATGATATTGTTGGTGCACTCAAAGTCAAGTTTGAAAGAAATGGGTATGGGTTCACTGTTGTGTGGAATGAGGATGATTCCAGCTCCACCCCCACGTTGACACTTAGATCTGTCAAAGAATAAGGTCATTTGATAGTGTGGAGGTTCCTTTGTAGGTTCAACGAGGGAAAGGGTATCGATGGATTCATCAGTGAATTTGAAGTTGTTGGGTTGGTGTTCAGAGAGTGGGGCATCGGCTAGTTGATCAGTGATAGCCTGACCTTTGATTGATTTTTGATGAAGAAAGGTGATATCTAGATCAGCAAGTGGCATGAACCATCGCGAAATGCGTTGGTTTTGGAATGGATTAGCGTACATGTAATGAAAGGGGTCAGTGTTGGTTATGAAAAAGGTAGTGTGGTTGAGTAGGTAGTGGTGAAGTTTGGTGGCCATAAAGACTAAAGCAAGGCACAAATTTTCTACGTGTGTATATCTAGTCTCGTAATCCACAAGGGTACAACTTATGTAATATACCGCTTGCTCCCTATGTTGGTCATCCCGGTGAGCAAGCATGGCGCCCAAGGAATGGTTGGTGGCAGAAATGTAGAGGTAGAATGTTGGTCATCCTTAGGTGGGGTAAGCATGGGTGGCTGTAATAGGTATGCTTTCAAGGCTTTGAAAGCTTTGTGATAGTCTACGTTCTAATGAAAGGTGATATCCTTTTTAAGGAGGTGGTGGAAAGGTTCGCAACGATCTGATAATTGAGAAATGAAGCGATGGATAGATTATATTTCTCCTTGCAAAATATGAAGTTGGCGTAGGTTAGTGGGTGGAGGCATCTCGAGGATGGCCTTGATTTTGGTAGGGTCAACTTCAATGCCTCGCAAGGAAACAATGAAGCCTAAGAGTTTACTTGATAGGATGGCGAAAATGCACTTCTTAGGTTGAAGGTGTACGAAATATTGGATGAGGTGGTTGAAGATGATTTTAAGGACGGGTAAGTGTTCGGCGTGACTTTTGGATTTTCCCAAAAGGTCATCGACATAATCTTCCAAGATATGATGCATGATGTCATGGAAGATATAGGTCATGGCTCGTTGGTAGGTGGTGCCTACGTTCTTTAGTTTGAAGGGCATGACGCGATAGTAGAAGGTCCCCCAAGGGGTAATGAAGGTGGTTTTTTTAATCCTCAGGTGCGAGTAATATTTGATTATAACCCGAGAACCCATCCATGAGAGATAACATCTCATGTCTGGTGGTGAGGTCAACCAATTGGTCGATGCTGGGTAGAGGAAAGTCATCTTTAGGACAAGCCAGATTAAGGTCCTGGAAGTTGGTACATATGCAGAGTCCCCCCATTGCTTTGGTGATAGGAATGATGTTGGAGATCCATTGGGGGTAATCGATTGGTAAGATGAAGGAGACAAAGAGGAGGCACTGGAGCTCTTCTTTGATGAGAAGGGCAATGCGTGAATGTATTTTGTATAGTTTCTGTTTGACGGGTTTGGCATCAGGTAAGGTGATGATATTGTGGACCACGATGTTGGGGTCAATACCAGGCATATCGGCGTATGACCAAGTGAACACGTTGCTATGGTTGTGAAGAAAAGAAGTGTAGGCTTCCTGTCAGTGGAGTCCAAAGATTGGCCTATCTTTAGAATTTGGGGGTTATCCAATGTGTGGATGTTGATGTCAATGGTTGATTCATTCAACATGTTTTGTGTCTCAGAAGGTAGTGTGCGGCGGAGATAGGAGTCTTCTGTACCTAAATAGGTGAGAATGGACTTGTGGTTGTGACACTGGATAACATTGATAGAAGGGGCCTTGTCATCAATCATATCAGGATAGAGGATGGGAAAAGAAGTAGGAACCTCACCATCTTGTTGATAGGTGAGAGGTCCCAAGGAAATGGTGTTTATGGAAAAAAAGGTAGGAGGAATAGATTCTGGATCTATAGGCTCCACGGGTGATGTGGGTGAACTAGGTGAGGGGCTGTGAGGCTGGGGCACCTCTATGATGAGGTCGACATGGGATTATTTAAGCATGGGCTCAACAAATCCCACCCCACTGTGGTCTTTGTACTTGTAAGTGGTGCAAGGGATGACAGTGTGACGACCTTGTTCGTAAAGACCGAAGCCAAAAACCTTCCAAGCACAACGATGGAGGAAGGTATGGGAAAAGCATCAGTTGGTCAATGAGGGAAGGGTTGTGGTAAATGGTAAGGTTTGGGTTGGTGGTTTAGGTGTGTGAGTAGGAGTGCCAATGCCTCCATAAGTCCAATTTGTACGGAGGTGTGAGGGTCCATAGATGATAACTTCACCAATGTGGTGGTCATAATAGGGATGTTGGTGAAGGTTTCCATACTCTTGTGGGGTAAGGAAGGCGTTGGCGTTATAGAGGTGATACTCCCCCAATGTGAGGTGTTGAAAACACCTTTGAGTGGATTAGTATCTAGAATGTGAGTGGCAGGAATGGATGTCTCCAAAGGGGTTTGAGACGAGGAGGGTACAGGGTTTTAGGAGCAGCGATGGTTCTCCAGGAGTTGTTGTGGTGGTGATAACAGGTGTTATGGGGGTCAAAGGTGAAGTGGTAGTAGAATAATGTGTGGTGATAGGTATGAGGACATCATTGGGTTGGTATAACATGTTACATGTTTTGAATGGTGAAGGGTCAGCTTGAATGGTGTAGTTATGTCCCTCATGTTTGAATTTGAGACAACGATGTAGGGTGGATGGGACACATCCCATGGCATGGATCCAGGGTCAGCCAAGTAACATGTTATATTGGAACTCCCCTTCCAAGACATAGAAGAGTTTAGGGATGCTATGGGGACTAACACGAATGTGTAAGATAACTGTCCCCATGGTAGTGGTTATGGTGTCATTGAAAGAACGTAACATAATTGGATCGTTATGCATGCAATTGGTTGGAATGCACATTTGGTTAAACGCATGAGAGGAGATGATGTTAATGCTAGCTCCCCCATCGATCATAATACGTCAGACATGTATATTTTTGACATAGGAAGAAATGAATAAGTTAGGGTCAAGGTCCTCTATTTGGTGAGGTGCAATCTTGTCGTTGGAGAAAGTGAGGGTAGCTACCTGAGATGAGGCAACAGGCAACATGAGGTGGGAGGTGAAGAAATAAGGGAGGCCACATGATGAGGTGTGATGATAGATGTGACTAGTGTGGGGTCATTAGGTGGGACCTCGATGGATTATAGGACCTCAATGAGGGCTTGGCGATGAGATTCAGAAGTCTGTATGAGGTCGTACAAGGACATTTTGAGGGGTGATTGGTGGAGTTGTTTGATCATGGTGCGGTGGGCTCTCCCATTGGAGATGGGGAAGGCCGGTCCTCAGATGGTGATTTTTTGTGCAGGCATGGATGTGATGTGAGGTATGGTTGAGGCAGTAGGTTCATCTACCCTAGATTTTCCCTTATCACGTTGAGCCTGAGTGGTAAATTCAAACCATGTTGATTTTGAATATTGGTGGTGGGTAAGAGGGGTATGATGCTTGGGGTGATGATGGTTGAGCTAGTAATGGAAGAGAAGGGGTGATTATGGTTGTAGGAGGAGTGAGATATTTGTCTAAAAGATCATCCTCAGGAAAGATCTGTAGGAGGAGTGCTTTGAGAGCTTGATAATCTTCCACATTGTGCCCTGGTGCATGATGGTAAGCATAAATCTAGGAGTCATCAAACCATTTTGGTTTTGGTTTGAGTGGGTCATAAGGTCAAATTGGTGGTAAGGTGATGTGGGAGGAGGTCAGTAGGTTGGCCATGATATTAGCATAAGATCCTACCATCAGGTCGCATTGTGAATCTGGTATGGGTTTGGGTGAAGAGCTTGGTGTTGACTTAGGAGTGGGTGCCACTGGTTGTGGTATGGGGGTTGTCTAGTTAGTTTTTGTGTGTTTAGGTTTGGGTTGGGGTTTTCGTCACACCTTGTTAGGTAAGAGTGTAGTGGGTGATCCGAGCTTTTGGTTTTAGGTTTCACTTTAGGAGGTGGGGTGGTTAGCAATGTAGAATGGTGGTGTGATGAAGAGGGTCATGCCGAAGGCGGGAGAGGATGGGTTATCCAAGGTGAGAGTGGTGACACTATGGAGGTAGGGGTGGGAGATGGTAGTGACCTAGTTGGTGTGGAGGAGTAGGTAAGGGTAATTTTGTAGGATTGGGTAGAAGGGGAGGTTGTGGTAATTAGGGAGGTTGTCAACTTTTAGTTACACTGTGTGCATTCAATTTTTTCCTTAAAGTCGACGGATGAGGGCCC
Organism: Taxus chinensis; assembly: GCA_019776745.2. Classification (NCBI taxonomy): domain Eukaryota; kingdom Viridiplantae; phylum Streptophyta; class Pinopsida; order Cupressales; family Taxaceae; genus Taxus; species Taxus chinensis. The sequence continues at coordinate 82,589,389 of CM034153.1, read as the reverse complement.
AAGAGGGATGGTAGTGGTGAAGGGGACAAAGAGGTAGTGGGTGATGTTAGTATTGTCGTCTGGGGTGGATGATGCTTTGGTTTAGGTAGGGGTGTAATTTTGTTGAGGGGGTGAGAGGTGGTAGTCAAATCTATCTTGATTTCTAGATGGGTACGGCTTAGTGTGGGTCGTACCCCCAGGATACAAGATATTGTTGATATTGGTGAAGGGTTGGGAAGTGAGGATGTGAAGGATACAGATGATGAAGATATATGTATGGTTGAAGGTAATATGGGAGGAGTTGTAGTCACCTATATGGGTAGGGTATGTATAGTTTTTGCCACCATTCTAGGGTAAATACTGGGTGAGTCGGTAGGTGACATTTGCATCTGTGTGGAGATGGGGATTTGAAGACGTTCTCATAGTAACGAATGATCAACATACTCTAGGTGGTCCAATGAATGGGGTGATGAAGAGATGAAAGGGATGAGGGTTGATTTGGTGGTGATCCCTATAAATGGAATTGATATCTGTGAAATAGGGAAGCCCTCTACATCTGATTCTATAGGAAGAAGAGATAAGAAGACATCATTTAATGTTGTAGGAGATGGTAGCAGATCAGTTGCAATCAAAATGGGATCTTCTTTGTGGTGAGGTGTGGGTAAGGTAGATGAAGTAGGGTATTCCTTGGAGGAAGGGGAAGGTATCACCAACTCCTTGGTGGGTATGGAAGTAGGTGTCAACAATGATTCGTCAAGTATGAGGGTAGGAGGGTTAATGACATGGTCAGGTATGGTAGTTATAGCGCCTGAGAAAGATAAATTTGTTTGTACTAGGTTATCTTCTATTGATAGTGAGGAAAAAGGTGAAGACACTAGTGAGGGTAAAGGCAATTATCCAAGAAGTTCTTCTGTAGGTACTGCTGGGGGGTATGGTGCAAGTGGAATAGGTAAGATATCGAAGATGGCATGAACCTCCCGGGTATGGTCACTATCGATGGAAGAACTTTTGTGTTGGGTGGGGGGTGTATGATTAGGAAATGGATTTTGGAAGATATGTAGGTTTTGGTTTGCAGGTGCATTGGGATTGTCCAGAATGAGATCTCCTCTATCTAACATTTCTTGGACAATGGTTTTGAAGGTGATGCAGTTGTTGGCATTGTGCCCTTAGGTACAATGGTAATCACAAATTTAATTCTCCTTATACCATGAGGGAATTAGATGGGCAGGGTCAAAACCAGCATGTGGTTTGATATCCAGAAGAGTGATAGCCCCCATTCAATATTTTTCTAGAACAATGGGGTATGGTTCAGCAATGGGGGTGTATTTTCATTGTTCATGTTTGAATAGGAATGTTTGAACTGGTGAGAGGTTAGGTGGAGGTTTTGGCAGGTTGGATGGGTGAGATGGACCAGCCTTTAGGACTACCACATGGGTGGATCCTTTGGCTCTAGAAGGATTGAGAGGAATGGTTGGTGGTGTCTTGGAAGTGGAAACGAGCTCATGTGGTTTAAAAGGAGTGCCCTTGTTGCGCAATTGAATCCTTTTCTCCTCGATGGCTCAAATTTCAAGCTTTTGGGCCATGGTGAATGCCTCGTCAAATGTACAAAATGTTTGGATTTGTAAGGTGGAAGAGATGTGTCTAGCACAAGCCCGTGTAAACAACTCTATTGGTTCAGTCTTCAGTAAGGGGAATGTGAGTTGGTTGATCATGTTGCACCAGCGAGCAACGAAGTCAATAATTGACTCATCCTCATATTGACGCGTAATATACAAGTTTTTCATGGTGACCTTCTTGACTACATTAATGGAGAAATGGTCTAAAAAGGCTTGGGCCACTTAGTTGAAGGAGAAAATAGAGTTCTTAGGTAGGGCACTATACCAATCCAGGGCGGGTCCATTGAGGGACATAGGAAATGTTCACAAGAGTAAAACATCATCATGAGCGATGAGATAACACATATGTCTAAAAGACCTCAAATGTTGCCGTGGGTTTTCTTTGCTGTTGAACCAGTTGAAATATTGCATTTCCTAGTGTGGGGGGTATGGGTGGATTGGAATGGAGAAGTGAATAGGTTCATCACAAATCTACTCGTAGGTCAGAGATGTGTGTGAGCCATAAAGAGATGCTTCTAGAGTTTGCATTTTATCCATCATCATCTTAATGAAATCCGGAGTAGGTTGTGATGGAGGTTGACTTCCCAAGGGAGGGGGAGGAAGGTAAGAAGAATATGATGTAGAAGGCATCACGTTATGTGAAGGAGCCGCGTATGAAAATTGTGGAGGTATATGTGAGGAGAAGGATGAGGAAGGGTAATATGTTGAATAGGAAGTAGAGGCCACTGGCAGAGGTTGAAAGTGGGTGTATACAGGAGGGGTTAGGGTGACCACCCTAGTAGTAACAGGAGGAAGAAATTGGGTAATATATAGAACTAAATTCTAAAGGGGGGTATGACTCACTGATACCAGCGGAGGTTGAGATGGAACGGGTATGTAGGTAGTGGACAACATGGGGCCACTTGGACTAATGGCCATGGAGGTAGGCATGGTAGATGCCATAGGGGGTGAAGACATCAAAGGTGTGGTAAATGTCATATAGGGGGTGGATACTATTGCGGTGGGGTCAAGTTGCGACACCACTGGTGATAAGGTAGAAGTAGGTATAGCTGAGCTAGAAGTAGCTGACACGGAGGTAGGTGTAAGAGCGTGAGGGATGGAGATGAGCATACCATATACAAACTAGCCCGAGGAGTCTCGAGTTGATGAATGGACCAGATAGTGTTGTAAGGTAGCATGATTCTGGTCAAGAAACCTTGTGAAGTCCATGTCACCCATACTAACAACAACAAGTAAATTGGGGTCCATAGGTGACGACACGGAAGGAGATGATGGACTAGGTGGAAGAGGTTGGAGGCTGGCATGGAACACAAGTGCATTGGCTTGGATGCACATCAACACCATGTGAAGAGGTGTATATCAGGTGATGTTGTACTCTATAGATGACACAAAAAGGTACAGGAATGAGAAGAATAGGTGTTTGTAGGTGGATTGGGTAAATGTGTTAGTTAAGAATCAACATAGGCTAACTGACATCGATTAGGGGTGACCAATGCCGGTTAAGGGTTAACCGCTATCATTACTGAAAGATAAGAATAATTTTACCAAATTGAGGCCAAAGAGTGATGATGATCAAGTGAGAAATCTCTGAGATAGCTTTCTAGCAGGACACGGAGTGTACAAAGACTCAAAGGAATTTTGACAGCAAGGAAACTGAAAGAGGGGTCTTTTGGACAAGTTAACCCAAAAGAATAGAAACCGACGCTGGTTGGGTATAACCAATGCCAGTGAGGAGTAAACTGATTCCGGTTACTCTGGAGATTGAAAAATTGTAGAAAAGTGGATTATTATGAATTTGAATTAGAAGAACAATCAACTTGAAGGCTTGTGGATGATATAATGAAGCCTTGTCACTCTCAAAAAAATTTGGAATACTCCAACTGTGATTGGGGAGTGTGAAAGGAAAAAGAAAGCAAAATGAAGAAAAAATATTCTCACACCTTGAAATGCACTTCAATCAAACGCTAAAAAAAGACGTTATTCAACAAGTGATTTTAAATGTGTTAAGCTTACGCTATTTAGAAATACTGACTCATGAACTTTAGAACATTGTTTTTGGTGAGGAAGGCTTCCAATGAAGAAGGAGATCTAAAAGGAGAGGTTTCAGGTTATGTTATAGCGGGGGTGGGCTGTCCTCTGAGATAATGACTCGAAAATGACAATGAGCTAGAGAGTACCTGCCAAGCTGATCATGTGATCGTGGACATATGTTCCCAGGTAATATGTTGTTTAAGAAGATGTGTTTTTACAATTTTTTGTGTATTCTGGTAGAGAGAAAGAAAGAGAAAGTGCTTTCTACGATTCTTTTCCGTCAACCATCAGCTGGGCATGACTTCCAGCATATAGGTTGCCCTTAATTTTCATGTGCTCTAAATATAGCATATAAGAAATGCAATGCAATTGTTTTGAACCCAAATCAAAATGTGATATTCGATGTCGCAACTGATGAACAAGAGAAGGGACACTCTTTCATTAATGCAATACTAATGAGAGGAACGAAGTGTTCTTTTAAAAGCACCAAAACATGATTTCTTTGAGACAATAGAAAGAGAAGAAGATTCCAGAGAAGGAGATTAATGTAGAAGCCTTTTAGAAGGGAAACAAACATACAAATTTCACCTCAGAATGAATAAAATGCAAGGAACCCCGATTGGGTCCCACTGGGCGTGCTAAAATGTTTCTATCCTTTTTGCATACAATCAAAGACTGAAACAGATAAGGGTGTAAGAGGAATACCTATTATTTGGTGATGGGTAGAAGGTGGAATGTGTGTGTGTAGACTTCTGATCTCGGTTGATCGTGTGAACTCCTTTTTGGTTGGGAAGGACTACCTTGTAATAGAAAACAAGACCACAAGAGAGAGTTAAACAATATATGGCAGTGGACTGCCTAGCATATGCTAGATCTGGGAAGTGTGATACTTCCTAGAGGGTTGTCAATCCACTATTTTATAAATTAATATTAAATAACTGAAACATGTAAATAAGAGGAATCTAGTGCTAGTGTTATGATTTGGGTGCCTCAGATTACTATCAATGTTGATCCAATTAGATACTAGGACTATATAGGTAAAAAAGGGTCTTTGGGTCAGGTCACAGGTAGTTTAGGTGCTCTACAGGTCATAGATAGGGTCTGGTTGGGGTTAGGTAGGGTATTTTAGGTTGTTTGGGTAGGTTTCTGGTCTGCACCGTGTTAGCAGACATAGAGACAGACGCCGGTCTGTCTGACCAATTTTGGTTGACGCTAGACCGATGCCAGTTAAGGATGACTGGTATCGGTCACTGTGGGAGTGACAGGGGTTTATGTAGGTGGTGTTTGGGTTCCACTCTGTCTCAGAATAGAGAGAAGGGAGGGTGTGGGTGAGCTACAGAGGAGGGATAGGATTAGGGTAAGAGTCTTGGAGTGGGGAGTTTTGGGTATGTTTGGGTAGAAAGTGGGGAGTTGATAGACAACAGGGAAACCAACGGTGGTTAGGTTCAACCAACCACAGTTAGAGTTAACCGGTGATGGTCACTGTGATTTGGCTAGGGTTTTTATATTAGAGGTTGGGGTTCTCTCTGTGTTTGGACAGAGAGTTACCAGGGAGCATTATAGGATGAATAAGACGTCTTATAGGTGGATATAGATTGAGTAGGTAGGGTTTAAGGTGCAGGAGAGAGGTTTTTTTCTCTTGGGGGAGGGAAATAGAGAAACAAAGCACAACAACACTAGTGCAAGGATGAAGGGATCCACTTACCCAGAGTCCAATGAGTGTAGAATACTGAGCAGCTAATGAAGAGGAGTGACGAATTTTTGGTGAATGCTATGAGGTGGTTGGAGAGCTCCTGCTTGAGCTCTGTCTCGCTTCAGGTTCCCTCAGTGGTTGATCTCACAAAATTTCTTGTGAATGTTTCCACTTTTTGTCTTAGTTTGAAGTTTTGATGGCTTTGTTGTGCTCCAACGAGTAGCCAACGGAGAATGCAAAACACCAATGTCGAATGAAAATGCCTCCAACCAACGAACAACCAATGAACCAACCCCTTGGAAAGAGCTCGAACTGAGCATTTACAGGTGACTGACGCCGGTCCCACCTGACCAACATTGGTCAGGATGTGACCGACATCGGTTATGTTAGGGGGGTTTGTTTTTTCAAAAGTGGGGAATATGCCTTCCCCAGTCAAGTTTTAGTGGTGGTGCACATGCGTCCTCCGCCCTTAGAATAGGGAATAAGACAAAGAGGGGTCCTATGAGTGGGGTGGCCACTATTAGGGTTTCTAGAAGAGTATGGGCTAGGTATGGGCAAGGTGAGGAAGTGGAATGGTGAGGTGGTTGAGTGAGGTGGCCGGTCTAGTGGTAAGGTGAGGTGGCTTGATGAGTGGATAAAAGGGGGAATTTAATTAATTGATGTTAACTAAATCTTTGGGTGTGTGAATGAGGGTCATTGTGGTGTGTGCAAGGGGGTGTGGGTGATTGAATTAGGGTTAAATTGGTCACCCGTGTAGAATGTGGTTATTAGGTCATTTTGGCAGAGAATGATGAAAGGTGACGTGTTTTTGGTGTCTACACTAAGGTCACATTGTCCATGATTGTATTTTGGGAAACATCAGCATTAAGTAGAATTTAAGTCAAATTCCAAGAAATGAAACCCTTGTATGATCATGAGGCCTTCATTTATCTCCATCCCCAATCTACCTATTATTGCTATCCGTCCCCTTCTGAACTCCCTTCCCTTTCTCTCTGCTATTCTTCCACATTTTGTGCAACGGTTATGTTGTAAATATTTTTGCAAATTTAAAAAATTTTCAACATCCATCCCATATGTAAATATTATCATCATATTATAACATACACAAATAAACTACAATCAACCTATCATACTCCATAATACATCTCATAATAAAACATGACATCCATCTATCCAAACATCAAATTTTTTAATACAACCCATAACTCAAATATAAGAAACATCATCATCAACCTATCCATATCCCATAATCATCAATAAAATTATCTGACAATATTAACTCATCAATAACAAAAACTATCCGTCATAAACATACATCACAAATCACATCATCAGTAATATCACTAACCATATACATCAATAAAATAAGTTAACATCTAAAATACCATCAAATCATCTATATCCACACATATCGAATCATCATGATAAGTAACATCATCCCCATCATATGTAATCCTAACAACAAAAACAATAATCATCATCTGATATACAAAATCATCACCATATATCATCAAAAATCACATAACATTCTCTTGTCAGCAATGTCATCATCATAAATACATCATAATTGTCACAATATTACAATGAACATCACATCATCTATACATCAATAAATCAAACTATCATAAAAAATATCGTCACATCACATTTTCACCATGGTAAACACAAAACTAGCATCATACACCACCATCAAAATAAAAATAATGTAACTATACGTACCCAAAATTGTAAGGTACTGTACTGCGGAACAGCGTAATAAGTGCCCCAATGATGATACAGGTCTCTTCGCAAGGTGTTCGGGATCCAGAAAAGCTCTCCGAATATGCGTTAACATCCCGCATACCCCGCTTAGCCCCCACGTGCTTTGTTTTCCCCCTTTTCCCTCCTTTCTTGCCTCTTTTCTCTTTAGTAACGAAACCGCCGCCCCGACTGGGCGACGGTCCTGTAACCGCCGCCCTAAACAGGGCGGCGGTCCTGTAACCGCCGCCCTGAGCAGGGCGGCGGTCCTTTACGCATTTTCCAGAACGCTCTTTTGACGTAACTCATGTAAAAATCAATGTTTCACCAGCTTTTCTTGCCGACTTAAGCTTGCATTTATGTTTTTGGTCCCCTGGAATAGTGTTTTTCCTTTGTTTATTGTTTAGGAGTTCAGTTTGGTTTTGATCTTTGGGTGATTGAATTCCTATAAATGCATAGCTGGTGCTGAGGCAAATGGCCACCATTTCCTTGTTAGAGTCTTCTCATTTTCAGTGGTTTGGTCTGTTAGTTTGCTTAGGATTGATAGTATAGTTCATTTCATGCTTGGTTAGCATTGTCCAGCTGTTGGTAAGCCACATATCCAGCTTGTGCAAACAGTGTTGCTGTTTTATCTAATCCATTAGAGTAGAATAGCTTAGGAAGCCATTAAAGTTGCAGGTTTTGTTCTTCAAACAGGATAGTTTCAGGTTCTGGACGCATTATGTTGCATGATTCGCAATAGATCCCGCTAGGAATTGCATAAGCCAAGCTCTGTACTCTTGCGCTATCCCTCTCCTATCCGCGTTCTATTCTGTTTGTATTCTGAAGGTTGTCCCTTGTTCCAAACACCTACTCCTGTTGATGCAAGCATTACATGCTTTTCTGGATCTACGTGAGCACAAAGAACGAAGATATCAAATTAAGGGGACAAGATCACACACACCATCGGATTCGCCACTGTTCTGCGGAATCCAGGTTCTAGCTTTCAAAGTTCTAGTTAGAATCGTATCAAATAGAGTAGTTAATCGCTTTATTTCAGTAAATTCTATTCTCGATATTGCCAGGGAAGCTGTGGGGATTGATAGTTTATGAGAAACTATGATTGAATCCTCACTTCTGAGGTAGGATCGAGAATCTTGCTAATAGATTAGTTATTTCATTGTTTAGAATAGATATACAAATTGCACAGAGAAATAGCTACACTCGGCTATTTTGTTTGTTTTAAATTATTAGTTTAGTTGTCAATTCTAAATATTTCAAATAGCTGCTTTCTTAAAGTTCATATAAATCATCAGAAAATACAAAAAGAAGTCATATATGCTACAATACATTTCATATACTTAGAATTCACTTTATTGTAGTTTATCTATATTATTGCTTTTGTATGACTATTACGGGACCTAGGGAGCCCAGAGAATACATTTTCGAGCCAATCGTGCCTCAACCCAATCTCACAACAGCAATAACTGATATTGACCAAAATCTTAGAATCCAGGTCTTCCAAACAATAGCAGACTTCCAATAGGTCAGATCTCAGTTAAGAGGATTAAACATAGAAGATGACCAGGCACATGCATTTTGGTCAAGTCAGCCAAACTATAGATTACCCTAGAAAAACATCCACATGACTGTAGAAGGGTTTGAAAGAGAACAAACATTCGGGTGCGATCCTTTAGTTCCACAGCCAGATGCTGGAGACACCCTCATAGATATAGATACCAACTTAAGAATCCAGGTTGCAAGAACGCCTGTGAGGTATTCTGAGAAGATCGCACAACTGTTGATTCTAAACATAGAAGCTGAGAAAGCATATGATTATTGGGTACTAGGGATCAGGACTTGATTCTACGTATGACCATAGCTGGCCCACAACAAACACGAACCTACGGTTGTGACCCACAAATCCCGCAGCCCAACGAATCTATAAGAGAATTAGATATAGACACTGGCCTATGCACACTAGTATTTCAGTCCACTCCACTTCCACCTATTATCATTGAACAACTATCCTTACTGGACACAACAACTAACAAAGCTAGAGAATTCTGGACTAGGCCAGAGAACTGTCCATAGAGTTGACTATATTCACCATCCACCATATGACCCTATCCGGAGAAATATACGAAACTATTCCGGGTCATTTTCCACGTATTCCACAACCCATAGATCGAATCACGCCAGAGCTCGATATTGATTGGAGCCTTCGAGCAGTCATCCTTGCTGACCGATCTATCGCACCAGTCCAGGTTAGAAGGGCCTTCTTTGCCTTAGATTCGCAAATTCCGTTAGTGCGTGTCGAGGACATTAGATTTCCTAACTAGTTTGTCTGTATACCACCCATATTCCATCCCCATCGGCTGTCTCAGCACGACCTCGGGAGGTTGGGTACGCAGAAGAGTCACTTGTAGATTCCCACGCTCGCTTATCGCTTTTCCAGCGTAAAAAATTGGTGAACCCAACATGAAACAAACAACTGTTTCACCTTCTATATCTCATTAGCCTTCACTTCGGCTTCACCAAAAAAATTGGTGAACCCGACGTGAAACAAACCAACTGTTTCACCTTTCACAAATCACTTTCGCTCCTTCCCATTATTCTGCGGGTATTCATATACCCCCCGAATATGTTGGGATTCGATGCATATGGCAGACCCCTCTTGGGTCTTGAGGCATACTACGCCCAACAGAATAGACAATCATCACCCTCACTCTCAATGTGGGGTGACAACTATTCAACTAGTCAGTTATCAACACAAACCCCAAGGACTAAATATACTTCATCCTTTCAAACTGAGGGGTTGGAACAACTCGCTCAAGCACAACAAACAGAGCCTTCAGGCTCAAATAATATGACGTTCACTGGAGAATCTGTTTCATCTCCTCAGGTACTACTTAGACCACACATTAGCAGACAATCAGACCCATACTTACTTCTAGATGACGAATACTCAGCGCATTATTCCCGGAATGAACAACGCTCTCGGAATATGTATCCACCTGTAGGAGGTTTACAACCAAAACCCGAGGTCTCTTTTCAAGAAAATACCCCTATGCCGTTACGTGTAGAAAATACTCTCAGAGAAACTTGGCAAGACAGTGATCAGTTCATAGCAGGATATCACATGCCTATACAAAATCATAATATACAACGAACGCCATCAAGGCAGAATATCGCGACTTCACCAAATGAAGTTATCTCGACTCTAATAGAAAAGGTTAGAGGGTTAGAGCTTGCTCAAGCAAGTCAAAACTCACAATTCATGTAAACAGGGAGTTCCAATCCTCCACACCATTCTAGCCAAGTATATCTCCTCACAGGAGTAGGCACATTAGGCATGACCTCTCAGTATTCACAAAAAATGCCAACTAGACCCACCATCGCTAGCACCATTCCTCCCGGTCTAGTGCAGAACAATCCATTCCTGGATAGTACCCCTTCATACTTAAACATGTACTCAAAATCACCACAAGGGGATATGTACTCGTCTCCCGGTATGTTTACTCAAACACAGGGACTTCCCTATGTCCCTGCCAATGCATACCAACAACCCATTCCACCGCCGCTCCCTCAACAGGCACCATCAATGGTCGAAACATACGCGATAGGGACTTATTCAGAATACCTGAAGGAACCCTTAGACTTCACTATACGAAGTGTCATGCTTCCAAGACCCCTTCCTGATTTACCCAAGTACAAAGGCGAGGGAGATCCGAATGCTCATATCAAAGCTTACGCTACAGCCATTCGAGAGCTACTCCCATGGGATGGGGTTGTTGCTAAAATATTCCCCAAAACTTTGGAAGGCATCACCCTCGATTGGTATTATAGAATACCTGAGGCTTCCATACATTCATTTAAACAACTTGTGTCTGAATTCATCAAGGCCTTCAACATGAACAAACTGTTAAGGACAGGAATCAGGGAGTTCTTACACATCAAGCAAGAACATAACGAATTTGTCGCCCATTTCATCCAACGGTGGCGTACAGTTCTTTATTCTTCGGCAAGTGCTCCAAACATGGATCAGATGGAACTATGCGATTTATTCCTTCATTCTCTCAGTAGAGAGGTGAAAGAAGAAGTCTAGAAGTTCCCATTAAGAACTTACGACGAAGTACTTGAGAGCGCTCTTCGAATAGACCAAGCAGCGATAGATAGCGGTCGTAAGACATATGGAGCAAACGGGAGGTTAATCATCTCCAGTCAGAACACTACAAGTTATCCCACTACCACAAATGTCAACCAAGGACCTAAAATCCTTAACAAAAATCGGGGTGTAACAACGGATGGAGTAATCGACCAGCCCAAAAAGGTAAATATAGTCAATACTCCACCACAAACAAACAACCAACGAAACAAAAACTTTACCCCGACAATCAATACAATGGATTTTAACCACCCACAACAACAACAACGGCATAATCCCATACAAGGGGCAGGCCAAAACTCATTTGGTTACCAAAACCAAAGCCAGAAGCAACAAATGCAGAATTTTAATCCTAATAGGCAATAGTTTGATCAGAATTTTAGGCCACAATATATACCAAACCAACAAAATAGGAATTACAATCCCAATTCTTATTGTGGCTTCCACAAAATTCGGTGTCATGACACTAGAACGTGTCGTGAGTACAACAAATTCATGCAACGTTTACCGGAAGAACAGAGACAGTTCTTCACAGATTTGTTTTTGGCAGATCCTGTATCATCACCACCCAATACGCTCGCAGGGGCAGTTTCCCCTTAGAATGCTCCTCTCAAGATCTTTAACGATCCACTCCCAAATCATGATAGCAATAGGTTGAAACCAACTGGAACAAACAAGGACGCAATGACAGGAAAAAATGATCATGAGGCCTCGACTTCGCTAAATCCATTAGTTGCGCCGCAACTAGGAAGTCAACCGCGACCTAAAGTAGTCGGATTAGTAGATTTAGACTCGGAATTACCCATTGAAGCTGTAACAAGAACACGAGAGTATTTCTCTCAAACAAGTCCAAATTACTTGCCGGAAAGAGATAACATCCAGCAAAACGTAACCAAACCTGTGGGTGCTTACGATTTAATTAATGATCTAACAAAAACCTTCTCGCATATTTCATTTCTCGACTTGCTAAAAAACTCTCCTGCCCACAGGGCTGCTCTTTTAGAAGCATTAGGTTTAGGCCATTTAATTAACATCACTCCACCACCTAAAACACAGGTGAATCATATAGACTTTGATGTTCATCCTCCGGGACAGGCAGATAGGGATGTCGAATTCATATTCGAAATAAGTAAAATGCCTATAGATGCTGAGATCGCACGCTGAGGTGATCCAGCCTTACACTTACAAGTATGGGTTTATAACAATTACGTAAAACGAGCAATGGTTGACGATGGGGCCATGGTTAACATAGTCCCCTTCTCTTTCCTCCAAAAATTAGGGTATGGGGAAACAAACTGTTCCACCACTCGAAATACATCAAGAGGCTATGATAGCCTTAAAGCCACTTCGATAGGAACCATAATACTACCGGTCACCCTAGGACCCAAAACAATCCTGACTGAGTTTTATATTATAGATCGGGAAACTAATTATAATATGATCCTCGGCCGACCATGGATACACCGCATGAAGGCAATCCCTTCTACATTATTTCAGGAAGTAAGATTCTTGCATCTAGGAAAAATATTTGTAGCCAAAGGTGATCCAAAACCTTTTGATTTACACCTAGCTGATTTAAAGAAAATACCAGGTGTACACTCGAAATTTGAACTTCCAACAAACCAACTTAATAAACCCACTGACCCAAAACTAGAGGAGAAGTTGATACCTACAACGGATCTTGAAACCATCAGCATAGCCAAAACAACCCCAACCCCTAACGATAAAGCTAAAGAAACCGTATCATTAGGGACTACTGCAAAAATCTTTGAATTAATAGAACAAGATTTACCAATGTTCTTACCTTTTGATTCAGTAGGCATAGGATATTCCCTAGGGGTTGGTTCTCTTCCAGCAGAAGATCTCTGTATGGTGGAAGTAGAGTGTGCAAACACAAAAAATACCCCAACATCTATATTCCCAGCTAAATATTGGACTCTCCATTTTGATGGGGCTAGATGCCGTTATGGAGCGGGGGCAGGTATAATTCACACCTCACCCTAGGAAAAAGTCTTGCCATTCGCCTTTAAACTAAATTTCGAATGCACAAATAATGGCGCAGAATATGAAGCCCTCCTCCTTGGTCTCACCTTAGCCAAGAGAATTGGTGTTTATAATATCAGAGCCTTAGGAGACTCGCAATTAGTGGAAAATCAAGTTTCTGAGGTATATGAAACTAAAGCCGAACACTTGCAGCTTTACAAAAATGCCGTGTTAGATTTAAGCAAGGCGTTTAACTTCATATCTATCGAAGCAATTCCTCGGGAGAAAAATCTTCTCGCCGACTCGATAGCAACTTCAGCATCACGTTTTACTCCAAGCAATGAGCTAGAAGATACTCACTTCACAGTGTCCATTCCTGACGAACCATTGATAAAAACAATGACAAATCCCCTTTCAAGCGGAAGTGAATCTACTGCCCCAAACCATATTGATAATGATATGGCCACTTTGCAATACTTGAACACCTATGCGGCATTGCATCTTTCCTATCCTATGCTAGATTTGTCCTTAATTCCACGTTCGTCTTCCTATTTCGGAAATTCCATGATGAGTTTTCCCTCACAAATGGAACCTAGCATATACGCAGTAGAAAATGGGGATGATCTAGATTTACCTCCAACACCGCCTGAGTTCGAAGAGGGTAATGCCTCTTTGATCGAAGAAATGATCGATGTCAACATCGGAACAGAAGATGAGCCGAGAATTTTAAAACTAGTATCTTCGTTAACACTAGAAGAAGTAGAAATACACACTCGGATCCTCAGAGAACATCAGAAGGCATTTGCATTTAATTATAAAGAAATGACAGGAGTTGCACCCCACATTGTAGTGCACAACCTCGTCACTAAATCAGATGCAAAGCCAGTTAAGAAAAAATCAAGACCTATGAAACCCAAAGTAGCTCTCATGGTAAAGGAGGAGGTAATAAAACTCCTTCAGGTAGGATTCATTAAACCAGTCGATTACTCTCAGTGGGTGTCTAATATCGTTCCCGTTCTCAAAAAGAATGGAAAGATACGCATCTGCATAGATTTCCGAGACATCAACAAGGCGTGTCCTAAAGACGACTTCCCGTTGCCATCCATAGTTGTCATTGTTGATGCAACAGCTGGATTCAAACTTTTGTCTCTTATGGATGGATTCTCGGGATACAATCAAATCAGAATATGCGAGAAAGATCAAGCCAAAACTACGTTTATAACTCCTTGGGGAACCTATTGCTATGCTGTTATGCCATTCGGCCTCAAAAACGCTGGTGCTACGTACCAACGGGCTATGACATATATATTTCACGATCTAATTCATAAAATCATGGAGTCCTATGTAGATGACTTGTTGGCTAAAGCCAAGAAGTGTTGTGACCATCCGGAAGTACTCCGCATCATTCTTTCACGCCTAATAGAATACAGAGTCACGCTAAATCCAGAGAAATGTGTTTTTGGTGTAATGGGAGGGAAGCTCCTAGGTTATATTATATCATCACGAGGAATAGATGTTGACCCAACTAAAATTCGGGCCGTCCTCGAAATGGTTCCACCTTCGGATGAATCTGGAATTAGGTCATTTCTCAGAAAGCTAGGTACAATCCGAAGATTCATCTCGGACTTAAGCTTCGCCATTCATCCAATCAACAATTTACTCAAGAAAAACTATAGCATTGATTGGACCGAAGACTGCAATGAAGCTTTCAATGCAGTTAAACATTTCTTGTTGTCACCACCTACACTAATGCCACCTAAGCTAGACCACCCGTTGATTTTATACTCACGAGCTACCAATGTTTCATTAGCTTGCATGTTGGCCCAAGAAGACGATGACAAAAGAGAACGCGCCATTTATTTCATTAGCCGAACACTACTCGACTATGAAACACGCTATACACAAGCAGAATGAGAATGTCTCGCCACAGTCTTCGCAACCAAACGCCTAAGACATTATATGCTAAATCAAGAAACAAGGGTCATAGTAAAAACGGACCACTTACGAACTTTCGTCACACAAGGGTCCTTGTCTAAAAAGTCTGGACGTTTTATAACCTTAATGGGAGAATTCAAATTAACATTTGTAAATCAGAAGTCAGTTAAAGGAAAAATAATTGCGGATTGGTTAGCTGATAACCCATTAGATGGGGGCGATCTAGTAGACTTGGATTTTCCAGATGAGTGCATATACTACATCAAAACCCGACCTGCCATCTCTAAATGCCCTTGGTACACTGATATTATTAACTATATCATGGACCATACATATCCAGAAGGAGCTACACCACAACAAAGAAGGCGGTTACGCATTATCGTAGCTAAGTACGTCATTATAGAGCAAGTTCTCTATCGAAAGGCGTTCGATGGAATGCTCCTAAGATGTGTCGATAAAGAAGAGTCCAAGAAGATTCTCCATGAATCTCACAGTGGAATATGCGGAGGCCATTTCGGTGGCCACGCCACTGCTCAAAAAATACATCGAATGGGCTATTTCTGGCCCACTCTAGAACATGACGCAATAGAGTTTGTACGCAGGTGTCGTAAGTGTCAAGAATTCTCCCATGAGATTCACATGCTAGCACACGTTCTGCAACCAATCGCTACTCCGTGGCCCTTTTCTACATGGGGCCTGGACTTAATAGGGAAATTCTATCCCTCATCTACAGATGACCATAACTTTATAATCATGGCCACTAAATATTTCACCAAATGGGTAGAGGCCATGCCTCTTACCATTGTACCTGGTTATGTAATCGCCAAGTTCATTTTAAACCAAATCATTTGCATGTACGGTATCCCGCAAATCATTATCTCTGATAATGGAACTTCTTTTAAGAATGAAGAGGTTCGTGAGCTATGCAATAAATTTAAAATAAGCCATCATACGGCTTCCTTATATTATCCCCAAGCCAACGGGAAGGCTGAAGCAACAAACAAAACACTGAAGGCCATTCTCCTTAAAATAGTAAAAGAAAACAAACGAGATTGGCATTTGAAGTCATATCCGGCCTTATGGGCCCATCGAACCTCAATAAGAACACCAACGGGAGCAACTTCTTTCTCGCTGGTATTTGGGGCAGAAGCTGTTCTCCCACTTGAGGTTGAAATACCCAGTCTCCGCATTTCACTACAAGGGATTCTGGATGAAGACGCTTACAGAGAAGCACGTCTTTCCCAACTAGAAATCCTAGATGAAACTAGGTTAGACGCTGAATAGCGACCTAGAGTCTATGCTGACCGGATGTGCCGGCAGTATAACAAGAAGGTCTATGAACGTGACATATATGAAGGTGATCTAGTTCTAAGACTCGACAGCTAGATCGATAAGAAGACCGGCGAAGGAAGGAAATTCCAGCCCAAATGGTTGGGCCCATACCGAGTAATGAAGGACTATGGAAATGGTGCATACCTCTTATGTATGTTAGAAGGTGAGGAGTTTGGCGAAACAGCCAATTCCTTGCACCTCAAACGTTTCTACGCATAAGCAGCTAACACTACCTATATAACTATCTACATTGCATTTTCATATAGATTAAGATCATTTTGTCCATTCGTTTCTTACACAAATTGTGATAAAGGAATCTATTCTCAAAGCAATTCATTACAAACTCATGATGTTGTTGGAATAAAACTCTTTAATCATATCTCTCCATTTTTGCAATATCATCAATCATCTCAAAATCTTTTATCAAATAAAATCAGACATGACGAAGTCTTAACGGCAACCATACCAAGATCTGCAAGTTTATTCTCGCTTTGATTTCTTCTTAGGGTAGGTGTCTTGCCTATGGTCTCTTCTAGAAGCTTCATGGTGTCACATCTATCCCATATACACACCTCTTTGGGAATAAGCACATACTGACATTTTACTCAAATGAACAAATCAAATGTTGATCAAACAGAAAATTTTAATTTTACACATTTCCTTGCCCCACCAACCTTCGGTGATGAGCTTGCGTCTCTTACTAGTGACGTAGGGTTGGGAAAGGATGGACATGCCCTTACTCGCCTATACTTTTCCCATGGTCATAAGCCCACGCTTCTTACTAGTAGCATGGGGCAAAGCATAGGGGGTCTTCTTGACAAATAAATACAAATGGTCATACGCAAAAAAATTAAAACTTTCAAAACTTTGAGTCAAAAACAAATGAAACAGATGTTCAAAATCCTGAAAGAGTTAAAAATCCTAAAAACCCAGATTTTGTCTACTATGTGGCCATCTACGGATCTAAGTCTGGATAAACCGCAGGGCGAGTTGCATCCAAAACTATGAAGTCACTCGGGTGGAGTCGGCTTGTAGCTTCCAATTTGGTTCCGCCAAAACTTTGTCTGTCTTTCATCACTATCATTTCACCACATTTCATAACTTGCGCCCTTCTTGGCTCTTGGTGATGAGCCCTCGCATCTTACTGGTTGCGTGGAGTTAGGAATCAAGAAAGTTAATCTATTCATCATATTGGTTATTTTCATCACTCTGCAAAACAAACATGAGGTATCCAAATTACTCACAGAAGCTAAGATTCAAAATCACAATATATCTACATTATCATGTATCAGCATCATGAAACTTAAAAGAAAAGAAAGCATTTACATCATTTGTTTACCACTGCATATATTCTAAGAAGCATACAAAACATACATCGTAGTATACACGAGGAAGCTGGAAACAGAAAGGGAAAACATGAGTGACAAGCTTTTGATCCAAAAACGAATGCATATATATAAATAATCAATGTTTATATACAATTCCATCATGCACTAGGCATGGTCAAAACGCTCAAAAGAGCCCGTGATATACAAAAGAATCTATGGTACAAAATACACAAGGGCCAAGTGGCCTCTCAACCCCTACGCAACCCCTTCGAAGGTGCGCGCCCTCGCCTAGGACTCCGGCTACGCCGGTGCTCTGAATGAACAAAGGGCTCAGGGTCCCGAGGAGCAGCCGCGGTCTCACCACAAGAGTGGCTCCTCATAAGATGCTCAGCCGCCCTATAGCCCGCCAACTCTGTATGGAGAGTTGACACCATCCTGACCACGTGCCAAACGGGAGCGAAGACGTCGGTATGCCTGCCGGCTGCTGAGGGCTCCCCGGCATCTACGGATAGCTCCGCACGGGTCTTATCCATGGGGATCATTAGGGAATCAGTGCATACCCTGCGGATCAGATCCCGCCACTCGTCGACAGTATCTGTAAACAAAGGAGAAAAACGAATTAGAAACTAGGCAAGAGGCTAAAAGATACAAGATAAAAACACAAGGAGAGATAGCAATTAAAACAAATCCTAAATTAAACAAACATTAAAAGGAAGAAAGGATAACTTACTCAGATCACCGGGCCTCCAAGATAGGTCGCAGGGGCCAGCACCCGCCGCGGATGCCGCTGCCGACTGAGGGGCTGCTCCTATAGTAGGAGCAACATGACGCCCCGCAACAGACTCATCCTCTCCACCATGGCACTGGGAGAGTGGCTCCTCTGAAACTAGAGTCACCCTCTCTGTGCTCTCCTCAGCCCTCTCTGCCTACATAATATCCTGAGTGTCATGCCACTCAGGATCGTTGTCATCAGTTTGCTCCTCCGACCCTCCCTCTGTAAGCTCCTCAGAATCGGAGTCAATATCTATGGGGTCATCACTACTATGAGAAGGACCCGCAACAATCTGAAGTAAAGGTGCCCGAGGTGCACCAGCTCTCCCTCTAGCATGAACTATCCTCCTGGCTGCAATGGGAATGCTAGGAGTGATCACTGTCCAACCTCGGCCTCTAGGCCCCCCTCTGGCCTCACGAACTGATCTATAAACTGGTGCCATTGGGGGAAGCATGCCCGTCTATGGAAGGCCAAACTTCTGAGGAACCCGGCTAAAAGGATGTACCTCCACTCGTCCCACTCGATCAATAAGCTGCCCTACGGTGGAGCAGGAGATCAGGGTAAGAGTCTCCTCGCCCCATATGCCGGCCATAAGCTGGTACGGTGTCGCCTCCATGTCTGCAGTAGTGAGGGAGGCAACTAGCTGATGAGATGCTCTGAGCACCGACATATCTGTCCATCAGGATGCCCTCACAGCCCCAGGATCTGCCACCTCCACACCCCTGCCATAGGGGATAAAATGCTCATACACCAAACTCATGACTAGAGTTGGGTGGCTCAATGACTGTCCCTGTAAACGGACCACCCTATATAGATCATGGTAGGTGGTCCCCAGAATATCTGCACCCCAGGCGTATATCTGGACGTGCCCCTCTATCTGTGTAATGATGGGGGCCCAGCAGTATAACAATGTATCCCCTCCCTTTTCCCCGATCAGTCTCGAGGCAAGGATCCCCATGATGGCCTGTCGAAGTACGGGGATAGGAAAAGAAGGAATGGATCGAACTCTCACTCCCTTCTTCAACCCCGTGGAGATAACTGCATCTCCCATATAACCTGCCCACTATGCAATCTGTGCCCATGAGCCTACTGTCTCTAATGTAAGTCTCCTCCCGATGATCGGGACCCCCAAAATACGGTAGACATCCTTTAGTGTGATGGTCCACTCACCACTGACCCCTGGCAGTCAGAAGGTGTTTCGATCTGCATCCCAGTAAGAAAATAAGTCACAAAGGATGTGACTAGATGGTGCAACATGAGGCACACACGATATACGTAGTATACCAGCCCTCTGAAGTGTGTCCTCCTCGTCTGGTGAGAGAGGGCATCCAGTACCCTTGACAGCCAGTCACACTCTCTCTCTCGGCTCCATCTGATGTATTCCTCCCTCGCCTGCATACACCCAAAAACACACAAAACAAAGCAAGTTAGTATCTGAACAATACCGAGAGAGTCATAAAAATGCGTAGAAGTGCAAAAATGTACAAGCATAATCTAAAAAATAAGTTCTTTTGCATTCTGTGCAAAACCGCCGCACTGAGCAGGGAGGCGGTTTTGTAACCGCCGCCTTAAGGGCGGCGGTCGTGTAACCAGGTTTTTAATCTTAAAAAGCCTAAAACAAGCAAAAAATGACTCCTCTCTCGCCTGCATACACCCAAAAACACACAAAACAGAGCAAGTTAATATCTGAAAAATACCGAGAAGGTCATAAAAATATCTGTTTTATTTTAAAATGACTTTTCAACAGGTTTGGAGCCCTGATGGAGGTAAGTTCCTATCCCCGCACGAATGGTACATTCTCATTCCCTATTATTTTAGCATTTATTTTCCAAATTATTGTATCTATCTACACTTGAGTTCTCCTTTCGTTTTGCAGATAGCGGGAATTTTGGATGGCGTAATTTCAACACACGGACGTGTAAGGTATAACTTCTAACTTCCCATTTCGGGACTACTATACTTGGACCCACCGTTTTATGCCTCTTCATGGCTAAAACGCTTCTCCGAGGGGGCAATATGTACGTACCCAAAATTATAAGGTACTGTACTGCAGAACAGCATAATAAGTGCCCCAATGATGATACAGGTCTCTTCGCAAGGTGTTCGGGATCCAGAAAAGCTCTCCGAATATGCGTTAACATCCCGCATACCCTGCTTAGCCCCCGCGTGCTTTGTTTTCACCTTTTCCCCTCTCTTCTTGCCCCTTTTCTCTTTAGTAACGAAACCGCCGCCCTGACTGGGCAGCGGTCCTATAACCGCCACCCTGAGCAGGGCGGCGGTCCTTTACGCATTTTCCAGAACATTCTTTTTGACGCGACTCATGTGAAATATCAACGTTTCACCAAATTTCCTTGCCGACTTAGGCTTGCATTTATGTTTTTGGTCCCCTGGAATAGTGTTTTTCCTTTGTTTATTGTTTAGGAGTTCAGTTTGGTTTTGAACTTTGGGTGATTGAATTCCTATAAATGCATGGCTTGTGCTCGAACAAATGGTCTACCCCTGATTTCACTTTCATGCTCTCTTTTTCATAGCTTAGTCTTTTATTCTGTTTAGAAGCCATAGTTTTTATTCTTTACATGCTTAGTTAGCATTGTCTAGCTGTTGGTAAGCCACATATCCAGCTTGTGCAAACAGTGTTGCTGCTCTATCTAATCCATTGGAGTAGAATAGCTTAGGAAGCCATTAAAGTTGCAGGTTTTGCTCCTCAAACAGGATAGTTTCAGGTTCTGGACGCATTATGTTGCATGATTCGCAATAGATCCCGCTAGGAACTGCATAAGCCAAGCTCTGTACTCTTGCGCTATTTCTCTCCTATTCGCGTCCTATTCAGTCTGTATTCTAAAGGTTGTCCCTTGTTCCAACACCTACTCCTGTTGATGCAAGCATTACACGCTTTTCTGGATCTACGTGAGCACAAAGAACGAAGAGATCATATTGAGGGGACAAGATCACACACACCATCAGATTCGCCACTGTTCTGCGGAATCCAGGTTCTAGCTTTCAAAGTTCTAGTTAGAATCATATCAAATAGAGTAGTTAATCGCTTTATTTCAGTAAATTCTATTCTTGATATTGCCAGGGAAGCTATGGGGATTGATAGTTTTTGAGAAACTATGATTCACTCCTCACTTCTGAGGTAGGATCGAGAATCTTGCAAATAGATTAGTTATTTCATTGTTTAGAATAGATATACAAATTACACAGACAAATAGCTACACTCGGCTATTTTGTTTGTTTTAAATTATTAGTTTAGCTGTCAATTCTAAATATTTTAAATAGCTGCTTTCTTAAATTCTTATAAATCATCAAAAAAAATACAAAAAGAAGTCATATATGCTATAAATACATTTCGTATACTTAGAGTTCACTTTATTACAGTTTGTTTATATTATTGCGTTTGTATGACAATTATGGGACCTAGGGAGCGCAGAGAATACGTTTTCGAGCCAATCGTGCCTTAGCCCAATCTCATAACAGAAATAACTGATATTGACCAGAATCTTAGAATCCAAGTCTTCCAAACAACAGCAAACTTCCAGCAAATCAGATCTCAGTTAAGAGGATTAAACATAGAAGACGACCAAGCACATACGTTTTGGTCAAATCAGCCAAACTACAGATTACCCTAGAAAAACATCTACATGACTATAGAAGGGTTTGAAAGAGAACAAACATTCGGGTGTGACCCTTTAGTTCCACAACCAGACGCAGGAAACACCCTCACGGACAAAGATACCGGCCTAAGAATCCAGGTTGCAAGAACACCTGTGAGGTATTCTGAGAAGATCGCACAACTGTTGATTCTAAACATAGAAGCTGAGAAAGCGTATGATTATTGGATACTAGGGATCAGGACTTGATTCCACGCATGACCATAGCTGGTCCACGACAACCACAAACCTATGGTTATGACCCACAGATCCCGCGGCCCAACGAATCCATAAGAGAATTAGACAGATACTGGCCTACGCACACTAGTATTTCAGTCTACTCCACTTCCACCTATTATCATCGAACAATTATCCTTGCTGGACACAATAGCTAACAAAGCTAGAGAATTCTGGACTAGGCCAGAGAACCATCCATAGAGTTGACTATATTTACCATCCACCATATGACCCTATCCGGAGAAATACACGAAACTATACCGGGTCATTTTCCACGTATTCCACAACCCATAGATCGAATCACGCCAGAGCTCGATATTGATTGGAGCCTTCGAGCAGTCATCCTTGCTGACCGATCTATCACACCAGTCCAGGTTAGAAGGGCCTTCTTTGCCTTAGATTCACAGATTCCATTAGTGCATGTCGAAGACATCAGACTGCCTAACTAGTCTGTTTATATACCACGCATATTCCATCCCCACCGGTTCTTGTCTCGGCATGACCTCGGGAGGTCAGGTACGCGGAAGAGTCACTTGTAGATTCCCACGCTCGCTTGTCGCTTTTCCGACGTACAGTAACCAACTATAATATCATCCACGATGTCATCACTATTTACCATCAACACAAAATAAAATAACATCATCTAATCAATAAACATCACCATCATAATAATCATAATCATCATAAATCATATCAACTCATGTCATCGATATCATCAATGCAAAATGACAAACTAATACATCCTCGTAATACATCATGTACCTCATCACAAAAATATATAATACATCATACATATACATAAAAAATGTGACCATGCTAGTCATAAGCAAATATCCAATAAAATACACATAGTACAATATAAATAGCCACTATCGGGCATGTATGTACATCTACAAAATGATGCTCATCACTGTGCTAAGCTACTAATATCATCACCTGCACCATCTGGTGGAGGGTGTAACACACTAGCAATACTCCCCGAAGTTGTTTGTTGTCTCGATCTCTGCCCTACTAAATTCCCTACATAACGAAACATATCCCACAACTCACGGGCCATAATGCCCTCATAGTACCAAATCTCCTCCATAATAGCCTAGTACTATCATAATGATACTGTGGCCAGAGGTCCCATCCATCCTACTCTCTATGAAGTACTAGGGGCTGTCCCCGCTCCTACTCCCTGAGAAGCACTCTGTGTCTCACCCCCCTCTGTTACTCCATCTGGTGGCCCATATCTATCTATATAGGCATCATGTTGATGGTTATACCTATCCTAGTGCTGTAAGGTATGATCCCACTCTTGTCTAAAATCCTCCACCACTTGCTGTATCTGCGCCAACTCCCATTGTAGATGAGAAATCTCTGTATCCCTCTATCTCACCTCATGACCCATCACCATTTTCAAGAAACTTACTACTCATCTCAAATATCCTACATCTCTCAAACGAGATACACCTCTCAATCACAACCATGCTATCCCT
The DNA here is from genome assembly GCA_019776745.2 of Taxus chinensis. NCBI lineage: Eukaryota > Viridiplantae > Streptophyta > Pinopsida > Cupressales > Taxaceae > Taxus > Taxus chinensis. Next base: position 82,565,468 of record CM034153.1, on the reverse strand, counting down.
AAGGCCCGTACCTAGACCTCTGCTTCCAAACTATCAATCCACGCCTATAAATCGACATCTATATCACATGATCCCAAAACCCTTGTTGATATTATAACCCCTACACCTGTAATACATGTACTTCATTTCCATGATAAATCCACCTATGGTGGCATAAATGCCTTCAACAACCCTATCGTACCATCTATCTCCGCCACATCCATCTTCACCCTATTTAGAATTTGTACTGGTCATCCTGTATAGGTGAGTTAATAACTCGTTGCTATACTGGTGAACCACCCAAAATAATGACTGGAGATGCCCAATGTAACTCTTCCTCACCCTGTCCATGGGGTCTGTATACCTCTAATGCCTACCCCTTCGACATCCCACTATATACTTGGTGGTGGCCATTGACAAATCTTATCCCGCCCAGCTGTCATGTCAATCTAGCCGGCCTAATATCCACCCACCACTCAACATATCCTTGCATAGTCCCTGGATCCTCCACAACTGGTAAAAATGCATTTGGAATAAACTGTACATCATCAAAGGTAGCCCTAGCTATATCTACCCAAATCATGTGCATTCCATGTGAATATATGAGGGCCTATAGGAATATCCTCTACTATGCCAAACTTCTACAACACACGATCTGGTCAATACTTCTCGACCATATATGGATGGCCCCCAATAAAATAATAGGGTGTTTGGATCCTCCTCAAATGTATCTGATCCCCCTCCCATGCCTCGTACTACTGGTAGCATCGCCATGTGATGTCACCTACTTGCAGCTCATCAATCTATCCCCTATACTAGTCCATCTATCCTAAGTTCTCCCTCCTCCCCTTGATGATATACCATCCATATACTGAAGGCTCCTTAGCCTGTCACTACTGCCAGATCCCAATCGGTCAACCCACATCTATGTGGTCATAACTCCATATTTGTAACAAGATACCTACTCCCATACTCTTACCCTCTCGGTAAGATACTTTGTGTGAATCACGACACAACCATGCCAATACCGCCTGAGCCCATGTAAACACTATCTCATCTTGTCACATGACATGAACCACATCTACAAATCCAATACTAAAGTACTGACCTCCACCATTTGGAAATAAAATGCAGTTGGTCATAGAATAGAGTAGCATCAGCATGCACTCCATATACCCCTCTCTAAAATAAAGCCATAGGTCTATCCGCAACCCCTTGTGGGGTGTATCCTCTACATTAGTCACAGTCTCAATCTTGCTCCCAACCTTGACCTCTGCCATACCACCCACTCCCATTCCACAGGAAGCCAGTAGATACGATAGGCATCCTATAATATCACCGTTATCTCTCTATTCGGTAGCCAAAAATTACTTGTCTTCGAGTGCCACCGCTTTGCCAGTGCTATCAGTAAATCATGATCCACCCGCATGAAGGGCATCCTCGCCACATGTAGAAGCCCCAACACATGAAATAATGATGCCTCGTCCTCCTCCGCCTCCACATATGCAACCCCTAATAAATATCTCAAGGTAGTCAACGTCGATGCCTAACCTGTACGACACCTAAAATAGCCTGCACACATCACACAACTTGTATTAGTCCCTACCTATTATTACTCACCCTAGCAATCCCCATTTTCTATCATTCACCCCTCAATAAATACTCCCAATCCAGAATTATCACATAAGCCCCACTCTATTAACATAAGTGTCACTCTATTAGCATAAACACCATTTCATACATATGTAATATTTTAATGACATAAGTGCTAATTTAGAACATACATGTCATTTCCCAACCCTTTATGGCACATATGCACTATTATATATCCAACCAAACCTCCCATGAAAAATACATTGCTTTTTATCACATACGTTCTAATCCATAATGAATGCACTATTTTAGAACAAAAGCGCTACTCCACATACCCTCCTAGACACATAAGCGCCATTCTATTTTCTTCCTCCCATTTCCTAACAAAATTTCTACTTTATATAACATACTTGCCAATGTATAACATAGGTGCTAATACAAAACATATGCACTATTTCTACTGCCCTTCTCTCCACATAGGCACTAAAACTTCTACCCATCTACCTAACGACACATAGGTGCCATTTTTGGCACATATGCACCAGGGATAATTTTAGCGGCGAATATTCGTAATATGGCGAAAATTTCATTTTATGAAAATTTGAAAAGGTGAATTATTCGGAGTGGGTCGGTGTCCTATTCAGCCTAAAATATATAGTATATTTTTTCTGGGGGTGGTCGGCTTCGCCTTCATTTGAAAACATCTCCTATAAAAACCTAGCTGATTCGCCAGGTAGTATACCTCAAGTAGCTTAACAAATTACCAATACTATGAAATTTTAACTCGCACACCCTTAAGCACCAGAGATTCAGATTACTGTTAGCCTGTGATTGTTGACGTGTGACATGGGCAGTGGTGACGCGCGACATGGGTAGTGGTGACGCGCGACAGAGGAGGTATGGACGTGCGACATGGGCAGTGGTGATGCGCGACAAGAGAAGGTATTGACGCTGCGACATGGGCAGTGGTGACACGCGACAGAGGATGGTATTGACGCGTGACATGGGTAGTGGTAACGCGCAAAAAAGAGGAGGTATTGACGCGTGACAGAGGAGGTATTGACGCACGACATGGGCAGTGGTGACGCGCGACAGAGGAGGTATTGACGTGCGACATGGGCAGTGGTGACGCGCGACAGAGGAGGTATTGACGCGCGACATGGGCAGTGGTGACGCGCGACAGAGGAGGTATTGACGCGTGACAAAGGAGGTATTGACGCGTGACATGGGCAGTGGTGACGCGCGACAGAGGAGGTATTGACGCGTGACATGGGCAGTGGTGATGCGCGACAGAGGAGGTATTGACGCGTGACAAGAAATGGGTTGTTGACGTGAGACAAGTGCAGAGTTGATGAGAAAGCAGAGGTCAGAGGCTGCAGATGCGCGACAGGATATTTTGCTGTCGTGCATCAAGAAAATGCAGTGACGCGTGTCAATAGACCTTAGTGACGCGCGTCACTGCATTTTCTTGACGCACGACAGCAAAATATCCTGTTGCACGTCAGCAGCCTTCTGTCGCGCCACTTGACAATCAGGTGAAATTTTTTCATACAACCCCCAAAAAATTCACCTTCCCGCCAAACTAGTTCCGGGGATATTCGCCAGGTATTCTCCACCTCTGATTTCCAAGAGGTCTCTTAAAATGAACCCTGATATGCACTAATTCATGTGCATATGTGCTGACTTAAATCCCTAGCGCCTAAAAAATTAATAAAACCAAAAAACATCAAAAAACGTGTAAAATTACAAATCATAATAAATAAAAAGGTACTTACCCCCTACCCCGTTAGATGCTGGTCACTGGTACCTCCTCACTACGTCTACTCAATGATCAACAATCCTCTAATAGGCCATCACGATCTCTCAAGGGCTCTCGTGTTCAACTATGCGCGCTGAAAATGGCTCATCCCGTGGTCCCTGAACCCCTTTTATACCCTCCGCAATGCCCTAAAAACTTCCAGTAGCCCATTCTCCCACTCATATGTCTATTTTTCCTCCCGTTTCTTTCAACCCTGCCCACATTTCCCTGCCTATCACCTAAAAAATCAAAAAAATATTGAACAAACCAAAAAAAAAAAATCCAAAAAATCCAAAAAATATTAAAATAAAAAAATTATAAAAAACCAAAAAATCACAAAATTATGAAAAATACAAAAAAGAAAAATTATTAAAAAATCCAAAAAATCAAAAAATTATTAAAAAAACCACAAAAATAAAAAAATAAAAAAACTATTAAGAATCCAAAAAATAATTTTTTTTATTAAAACTCCAAAAAAATGAAAAAATAAATGTGTCTGTTTTTATTTTCTTACTTCTTAGTATTTGCATTTTAGCCGATGATATGAGGCCTCTTTTCTTTCTTTTCTTTTGCACGGTCCCATAATATGAGGACTGTTTCTTTGTTACTCCGATCAATGATACGAGGCCACTCTTTTTGGTCTAATGTAATGAGGACCATTATCATATTAATCCATCCGATGTTATGAGGACACGAGGGATCTAGAAATTTTGTCACCACGGTCTTTTCTACCCTGGTGCACCTTACTCTATCCCACATAAATCACTTTACCAATGATGAATACAATGGGTACATCATGAAAACACACCCCCTTCTACCATCATTTTCACATCCTATTGTCATCCACATCATCATCCAACTAACTGTCTAACCTCATCATCCTTCTATCTAATTAATCCTTTAATCAATCAATCAATATCCACACCCCCATCTTCATCCTATCCCCTTGACTGGGGCATAATCCAATCCAACCATCCTCAATCCCCACCCTTGTCATACATCATTGACTATCAAATCTAAATCCATCCTCTAATCTAACCTCCAATATCTCCTCTAACACCCTCATCTCCTACTTTTCCAATCCTCTCATTTTCTTCTCTAATCCCCTCTTCTAAACTCTAATATCTTATAATCCTTTAATCTATTACTTCTCTCTTCACTTCTCTAATCCCTTGATTCTGTCCATTTGAATCCTCCATCCTTTACTCCTCTAATCCAATTCCTCACATCTTCTAATTCTCTGAATCTTCCAATCTTCTTACTATATAATCCTCATACTCTACATCCACAAATTTTCTCATCCTCTACCCTCGTCTGATAACTTGAGCCCTTTCCTCTTTTCGAGTGGTCACCCGACTCATTTCCTCTTCACCCGACCCCTCAAGAGGTCATCACCCTCACTATCTATCTTGTCATTTCTTTTTCTTTGAACGAACACAATCATTTATCAAATAATATACTCATAGACCATATAATAATTAATCATGAGATTAATTATTATCATTATCCCTATTATCATGTCTCAATTATATTCATCCCATAATCCCATCCTATCTGTAGTCATATTAATACATCATTAATATTTTCATTACCTCATTAACTAATCCTTATTAACTATTTTCTAGAAATTTAAAATCACCACCCACCTACCACCTACTCTATACCTATCCTACACCTAGCTTCTCCATCTAATCACTCTACTAATCACATTTAATTCCACCTAATACCAAACTAACATATCCTCCATATCTAGAGGCTTCTATTTCTAGAATCCTCTCAAAATTTCCCTCTTTTATATTCAAATATTCAAATATTTCCCTCCCTCTATTGAATTAAAATTCAATGGAGGCTTCTTCTAATATCTAGAATTTTCTAATTCTATATCCTTCTCCATTCACATCCATTTTCCACCATTGATCTACCTCCTACATGGAAAAATCCCAACCCTCCATTCTTTCTTCCTCTAAATATAAATAGAAGTGCTACCCTCCATGCACACCAACCTAGAAATTTGCAAGTATATGCTGTCAACATATTAAGCCAAGCTCTCAATCTCCACAACATTCTATCAAACAAGATAATCAATCATCAAAGGGGGAGGGGTTGCCCAATTTGTCCCACAAAATATGAAGCATTCTAACTTCGATACAAGAGCACATCTAACATATCAAAGGAGGAGTGTTACAATCTTGTAGGTAAGTGCAGGTATTATATTCTCCTTCCTTTCCATCTACTATTCTAACTAAGGTAGTGATAGAGAGTGTTAGATTATGAATTGATCTAGTTTGGTTTTTATCTTGCATGTTCCACTAACATCTCTTTTTTGTCTATATTTTTCGAAATTGACCTAAACAAAGTTAAATTTGTGGTTGAAATGCCTCCGCCTAAATACCTAAAATAAATAAGAAGCTTATAGGGTAAAATACAAGCCATCAGAAGATTTATTGCACATCTGGATGACAAGTGCCATCCATTTTACCATTTTCTAAAAAAAGGGACAATATTCCATTGGAATAAAGAATGTCAGGCCTCTTTTTCCAAGCTCAAGGAATAACTACTGCATCCTCTAGTATTAGTACCTCCTACTCCAGGAATGCCTATTCTCCTATATATTTCAACTACTCAACATGCCTTGGGAGCTCTCCTAGTGCAACATGATGTCCATGGCAAAGAACAAGCCATTTATTAACTAAGACGAACACTAATAGCTTGTTATCTTAATTATACTCCTATGGAAAAGGTGTGTCTTTCCGTAGTATTCACCTCTCAAAATTTTTGTCATTACATGCTAGAAAATACAGTCAAGCTTGTAGCTAAGGTCGATCCACTCAAGTACCTAATCTCTAAATCATATTTAACAGGGAAAATGGATAAATGGATCATGCTCTTGAGAAAATTTGACATCGAATATGTTAATCAGAAGGTTATCAAGGGACAAGTACTAGAAAATTAATTAGTAGAATCTCTAGTTTCTGATTCCACACCATTAAACACATGGTTCCCAGATGCATCTATATTTACCATTAAATAATAATACATATAGACATTATACTTTGATGGCTCTTTTACACATCACAAATCAGGAGCGGGTATTCTATTTATCACTCCCTAAGGAGATCTAATTCCTAAAGATTTTCGGCTCACTTTTCCTTGCACCAATAATGTAGTTGAATATGAAGCACTCATCGCTAGATTAAAAATGGCCATCCAATGGAGCATCAAAAATATCAACATCTATGTTGACTCACAACTAATCATCAAACATGACAATGATGAATATTCTACCAAAGATGATAAGATGATCCCTTGTCAGTGCATGATGGATAATTTCAAAGCCTACTTCTAGTGCATTCAGTTTAAGTAGGTCCCTCATGCAAGAAAAAAATTAGTAGATGCAATGGCCACCATCGGCTCTCTACTAGACACGCCTTCCGATGCCTCCAATTCAAAACTCTTAGTCAAACAACTCATGGTACCGACCTATGATGTCCTTGAATTAGAGATGGTATATGAGATTATTGGTCTTAACTCCCCATGGTACCATGGCATATACACTTATCTCCGTGATCACACCCTTCCACCTAACCTTCCTCGTAGCCATCGCAAAGCCTTCATCCAACACACCTCCTGATTCCCCATTCTTGGAGACCCCCTTTATCATAGAGGCTTTGACAGGAATTTTTTACGATGCCTTAATTCCCAAGAGACGAATTAATGTTAAAGGAAGTTCACGATGGGATTTGCAGTGCTCACACCAATGGTGTGGTACTTGCTAAGAAAATTCTGTGAACTGGATACTACTGACCCAGTATGGAAAAATATGCATGTTCATACATCCGTAAATGTGTCCCATGTTAGAAACATGTCGACCTCATTCATGCACCATCCCAAGATTTGTAACCCATCACTACCCCATGCCTATTTTCCACTTGGGGTCTTAATCTCTGACCCCCTATTATTCCTGATAACACAACCAATCAATCCATCTTCGAGTTAATTCAAGCTTTACACGTTTTTTCCAAGATAAACTTCAAGCTATGGAAACCATGATTACATCCCTCACAACTGAAATCCAACATCTAAAGGATGCTTCTCATGACAATGCTAGTTATTATGCTACACCTCATCTTGATCACATGTCTACGGCATGTGCTCATATAAATGAGGTCAAGGTATTGCCACAACAAACACATCTCAAGTTTGATCGAAATAATAGGAAACATGATATTCTCTCTGAGCTCCTCAATCATCAGTTAATCACCTTTCCACCTACTCATTACTAGCCTCCTTATCAGCTTAAAAATACAAAGTTCACCCATTTTTTAATTATCATAGAATTAATGGACATCGTGACAATGATTTAAATGCTTTAGAATGAATAGTCAAGTAAATTGAACATTAAATATTTATTTCATTTGCTACACAACATTATGCTACATGCTCATCTATAATTACCAAACCCCGATGGGTTCCCAAATCTTATCCTTCTATGTCTAATGAGCATCATGCAATATTCACTCCTATTCCTTATCTTGTAATTAAAGAGTCACCAAAATCCCCATCTAAGGAAAAACCATCAAAGAAAGAACAATAAATTCCCTCACCACAATCTAAGATCCCTCACCAACCTCCTAAAATTAAACTTATAATTCCTCCTTTTGATCTAGATAATGCCTATGTCAATGACTGGGACCCAGACGAAGCTTACGATCTCAATGAACCATTTGATATGTCATATGAGAATTTGTACACATTATATTTCAATCCTAGTAATGTTGACTTTGATTCTGATGCTGATCATACCCTTGATTCTACCTACCATTGTGACAACCATAAATTTTCTCATGACACATTTCAACATCTACCACCATGGCATGGTATCTCTTCCACCATCAGATAGATCTCCATCACTCATAGGGTTATCACACTTCCACCCATAGTTACACATTCTAATCAATAGTTTCCTATCCATACTACTCACATACACACCTATACCTTACTTTTTCTTTACACTTCAATTCAATCTTTCTAGCATCACTTTCTCTTATCTACACTATGAGCACACCTTTCTACACACACACACACACACACACACACACACACACACACACACACACATGCTTATGGCCTCCCTTTCTGATCTTATGCCACTCCATACATGCTCTGATTCTCATAGTTATGGTTCCTTCTATTCATGATACACATACTACTATCTGTACATGGTATACATCGTTTCGTTAACTATACATACTCTAACTATTCTTGCTCACAATGATCACATCTATTTGCCAGAAACTCCTGATAGACACACTTGGGGGGCATCATATTTCCCCCATCCTCACTTGCTTATTATACCATTACTTATTCCTATCTATACAACACAATGTTGCTACTACATACTCTACCTTGCTGCTTGATGATACACTCTTGTTCTATGGTTCATACTTGACTGTTGGGGGCATAATTCCTAAATAAACCTCATGTCACACACATCCGCTGGGGAGCAACGTGACTCCCCTTATCTGCATATCTTACATATTTTAGCACCCCATCACTTCCATACAACATATGCACATATTGGTTGTCTTTACTCTTATTAGCTTATACTAATTACATGTTGCACTTTGTTTCTTATGTTATACGGATACTTAGTATGTCATTATCTTTTGATATACACACATGCACGTTCATGTGGTACCTTGAGGTGAATGTAGAAACTTTAAAAATTCTTACACAATGCATGATGCTCAACACCACTCTTTACCAGTCATGCCAAGGCTCCTGGGGGCATCTACCTTTGCTAATCTCTTACTCCACAAGCATATGTCCTATTGTTATAGTATTTACTAATTATCACTTTACTTTTTCATTCATATATACATGCTCTGACACACTACTTATATTTCTAACATGCTAACATGTGCTTCATGTGTAGCATTTTCCTTGTAGGATACTATACAACCATGGTTATCTATTACTTCTTATTTGTTATTGTTTTCCACTATTTGCGGGCTATGCCCTATGTCTTGTTTGATCATTGTTTGCTTATGTCAGCTTCAACCCTGATTGTCTTGTGACATTATGAGTGATGTCCCATGTTTGTAACCCACTTTTTTTGGTCCCTCTTGTCTTCATATTTTCTTGTTACACTATATTTTAATGCATCCTAGCTATTTACACTAACACATGTTTGATAGTCTATATTTTTTGCATGTGCCTTGGTTTCTACCACGCACATCCCATACCCCTTACAGGTATCCAATCTATAATATGAATATCATTTTTAGGTCCTCTTGTTTCATTTTTATATCCAATATTTATCTATTCAACATAGTTTCCAACCATTTATAGTATGGATATATAGTATCAAACACTTGACTTTAGTTACAAAATTTAGTCATTTAGCTACAATTCAGTTATAATTCGGCTACAATTCAGTTACAAATCAGGATGTTCCAATCTGCAGTGGCACTTATCATTTGAGAAGCATCATGGAAGGAGAGAAAAACATAAATCTTCCCAACACTCTTATCTTAGCATCAGATCACCCAAAAAAATCATCCTTGGCGTGAGATAGCTCAAAAAACTCATCTTTGGTGCGAGATCACCCAAAAACCTCACTCTTGGCGTGAGATCACCCAAAAACCTCATCTTTGGTGACAGGACGTTCAAATCCATGGTTTGGCACTTTCTTGGTTGGGAATTGATCACTCCCAACCCCATCTAACAACATATCCAAGACAAACAAGACAATTTTCTATCCTATACTCTCTCATACATCAGGTGCACTCTTTCTTTGGCTAGTACTTTCTACACACTTTTTACTTATACATGCATTTATCTAATCTTTCACATATGAGACTTTGACTAATCTTTTGATCTTCTTTTACATGTCTATCCATACAAGCAACAAGAAGAAAATCACATCAACATGCACAAGCTCTAACAACACACTACTACACATATGATTTACCCCTAGGGTCTACCTCCCCTTCCTAGTTGGCACACTTCACATTGTGATCCTTTCATGCTTCATATGACTACTTGTCCATTTGACATACTATTGGATACACTCCTCTATGGATTATAAGGTACGCCTATTCTATCTACTTTATGTTATCAAGTATTCACTTAACAACATAAAGTGGGGGTAAATGTAGACACAAAATCTATGCACTTGGGTACATTTCTAGGTCATAAAGCATACTAATGTATACATGATTCCTAAACAAGAAAACTAGTGGTTGACAAATCCTTTTGGCCTTTTGGTTGTTTTATCTCTTGTACTTTACTATTTCTAAGCTTGATTGAGCATCCTTTTGGCTTTACACATCTTACAGTTTTGCCAGCACTTGACTGATTTACCTTTTGATGGCCTCAAACACTTGTACCCAGTTAGGATAGAAGCACTGAGGCACTCTTATCCCTCATGGATGCTCTTTTCCCTCTCTTTCACTTCTTGGTCACCTTTTAATACTTTGGGTCGGCCTTTTAGTTGTCAATTATGAAATTCAAACAAGGGAATCATATATATAATTAGTTACTTCTTTTAAATAAAGGATCGAACACTATAAACATTATCTATCACCACCTAATATTCCACAAAGGTACAAGAGCACTATAAAGTACATAGTTCTCACATCCATACAAGGGTCAAGGATTTCATTAGTTAGCATATACTGTATAGGAGGGGAGTTCAATGTATTCCATCACACACATTTTGCATAGTTATGACAATTTAGATCTAGCCCGCTATCATCATGCAACTTGCACAAGGGAAACATAGGGTACAAGACACATATACACACACACACACACACACAAAGAACTACATGGAGTCAAAGATTTAGTGTAGTGCTCATTCGTAAGTTCACTATTCAGGTGACTACCTGCGTTAGTCTGACTCCCCATTCTGCATCATTTTTATTAGATTTGATATGGTTTGTGGACATGTGCAGGTAGTCTTTTGTTTTGTATGTTACAAGTGTGATCGGTGATCTAATAGCGAAACCAAAGTGATAAAGAGTGACTGAAAAAGAAGGTCTTCCAACTGAAAAAAGATTAGAACCTAAGTATTTTAGTAGACATAGGCACCCAAATCAGTCGTTAGCATTTGGGGCGCTTCTACCCTTCTACAGGAACTTATGTCCTGCACATTCTTGGGTTTCTGAACCCTCAACGAGACATTTCAACACTTTTTCCAGCATGTTCTAGCAGATACACAACCCCGATCACTCCCAAGTTATATTGAATCAACTAAATCATCATCTCTCTCTCATTTGTTAAGTTTTTGACATCTTTGAATGATTATTAATTAGATGTTAGTGTACTTAATCATTTGAATATAATTTGTTACAGTAAGTTACTCTAAAATAAGGTTTAATTCTAATTAGATTAAATCACTAAACAAATCAAATATTGCAATAATAAAAAAGAGAAATTATTTATTAATCGTGTAGGGAAAGGAATAAATGACAATTGTTAAGGTTGTTGATGAATTTATAGTGATGGATGGGAATTATAGACATGATTTTGTAACTATTTCATGACATCGTTTAGGGAAAGGAATAAATGACAATGATTAAGGTTGTTAATCTTGAGCTAACATGTGTTAATATAGTCTATAACACAAATGAACGTAGGTAGTGTAGATGTTTAACCTGAAATTAAATTTCAGGTCAAATTAATTAGGTGTAGAATGGGATATAATTGATTTAAAAATCTAATAAAGATGGTACAATATAAACACTATTTCAAATTTGTAACTCAAATAAGATAATAAATATTATAACATGTTAGTTAACATGACATGAAATTAAAAGTACAAAACTGATAAATCTTCATCCTTATGCTTGTGAGGACACTTGTTTGAAAAATGTCCTATCTCACCAAAGTTGAAGCACTTGAAGGGAAACCTAACCTTATACTTACTTGAACCTATCTTTAACTTCCTAGAAAACATAACAATCAATTCATCATCATCTATATTTAAAACATCATTCGTTTTGATCTTCTTACCTTTTGAATTCCTTTTAGCTTTGAAGGTTTCTTCCTTCTTGGGAGGTTTTTCATCACACATTCTCATATCACAAGTTTTCAAGATACCATATAGTTCATCCACATGCAGTGTACTTAGATCCTTGGCTTCCTCTATAGCTGAGACGTTAGGAGAAAACTTAGGAGTTAGAGATCTTAGGACCTTCTATTCCACCAATGCTTCTTTCACTTCTCCTAATCCTCTAATAGTATACACCACCTGATATACCATGAGTAGATATGCTGCAATGTTTCTTCTTCCTTCATCTTCAAACTTTTAAATCGAATCTTGCATTCTGAAGCTTCTCCAACTTCACTTTAGTGTCACTTTCATAAATGACATGTAGCTTATCCCACATAGCCTTAGGTGTAGCACATTGCATTACCTTGACAAATTATGACTTTCCCAATCCACACAAAATGCAATTCATTGCTTTAGAGTTATAATTATTTTCCTTCTTTCCTGTTGTATCAGCTGGAGGAGTTTGAGGAATAGTGTACCCATCTACATATGACTACCAAATATCACATCCAAAGGATATATTATATGATTCTTCATCCTGATGCTCCAAAAAGCATAATTTTTCCCATTGAACAAAGGAGATTTGCTAGTTGAGGAACCACCTTGTTGACTTGTCATATATGTGCTTCTAAGATCACCTCAAGCTTTTCTAACTTGCTTCAGAGGACCTTATTTGATACCAATTATTGGAATAATAACCAATTGGGGGGGTGAATAAGTGTACCTTGTTGGTGCTCATTTTGATCCTCTGTTATTTTCCCATCTTTCCCTTGTGTTCTACGTGCTCTAAAAATGTTTTTCTTTGAATTTGGTGGTTTGAAAACTTTGTTCTCCAGATTGGATGCTTTGAAAATCTCACAAACCTATTATTTTGCCCCATTTTGAAGAAAAAATACATGCATGCCCTGTTTTGTGCCCTAAATTTCCAAATCTACGGGCCTCTGTTGTTTTTTCCACTTTTCCCTGCCTTTGGAGCTCATGGTTGCTCATTTTATACTTATTTTACCCCCAAAATCCTTTTCCATGGTTGAAAATTGCTTTAAAACACCTTCCATTTGCCTTTTGATCGAAAAATCCTTCACCCACGAAGAAAAAATCAAATTCGGGCATCTCTGGTAACTTCTGTGTTTTTTGACGGTCATACGGGTGTCATTTGCTTGTCAAAATTAAGCTCAAATATCCCCTCATATGTGGCCATTTGTCGTTGGTCAAGGATCGGCGGGTTTCTTTGAAAACTTAACATTTTTTGGTGTTTTGGCAAAAATTGGAAATTTCCACCACAACTCCGGAGGAGGACACGTGTCACATTGTCATGCAAAGGCGGAATGGGAGGATGGCGGAGGACTTAGGCAAGTTTTTCCTTTTTGGAAAAGGGAAAAAGGTTGAGGAAAGGGTCATAGGCCTGTAGTGGAGCGAGGGAGACACGTGGTGGCTTCAGGGCACAGAGCGGGTTGGTGGGTCGTTGAGGGAAAAAGGGAAATTGTTCCCTTTTTGCAAAAATGACTTAGAGCAAAAAATTTAGCCATGGGTCTGAATGAACCACATGGAGAAACGTGGCGAGTAGAGCATGTCGGCAGGCCACCAGAGGAAAAAGGGAATTTTCTCCCTTTTGAAAAAATGACTTAGTGTGAGAATTTGAGGCGTGGCTCTGTGACAAATCAGAAGGATGCACGTGGTAGGGAATAAATCAGAGGTGCGGGCCCGTGGAGGTAAAGTGATAAATTTTCCCTTAGCGATAAAAGGGGTTAAAACATGAAATAAGCCCGTGGATTCTTAGTGATAGAGAGGTGGACATGTGTCAAGGATAAAGATGGAAGTACGGGTCCACAGGGAAAAAAGTGAAAATTTTCCAAATTTCTAAAAAGGTGGAAATGTGTAGAATTGAGCCACGAATTCAATGGGACCCGCCATATGCCACGTGTCAGCGCCAAATTTCAAGGGCGGAGGGGCGGAAAAAACGTCAAAATTTAACATTTTTCCAAAAATGTTAAAAAGTCAAAAAGTGATCCCAAATCCGTTCCCAATCGTATTTTGACATGTGGAGGGCCCATATTGAAGGAAAAAGAGCAAATCAATGGTAGCTGTATATTTTTCATTTTGGCCACCATTTTTGCTCTAGGAAGTGTGGAATTACGAATTTTGCATCAATTTTGATCAAATTTTTGGCAATTTTTTGTCGTTTGTGCCTGTAAGGACCAATGCAAGTGGTTTTGGGGATCAATTTGCAGATTTTAGGTGTTTTTAAAATAATTTTTTCCCCAGCCTGTGCAAAACGTGAAATATCAAATCAGGAAGTTACAGAATCAAATTTTGAAATGATAAGGATGAAATAATGAAATGAAAGGAGTTTGCATGCTTGGAGAATGAAAAATGTGCCTCCACAATGGATAATGATGAAGGATTTGTAATGATTCACCTTTTTGAAACACCTGGAAACTTTTATAAATATGTTAAACGTCCCTATCTACGAATCATGTTGGAATTTTGTAACAAACTTGATGCTGGGCATATTTTTTTCTTGGAAAAGAAGGATCAAATGTAATAGAATGTTATATAATGCATGTTTTTTGACATGCAAAAGGTCAGAGAAACTTAGAATTTCACTGGAAAATTTGGGAAGAAGTCCATTCTCTGAGAAACCTCCTGAGAACCATTTCTAATTCCTTTCTGCATCAGATTTGTATCATGTTGAGTTGGTTTCAGTTGTAAAGCCATCAACAAGCTCTGAGATTGTTCTTATAACATTCCCCTGCTGATAAATTTGGTCATTCTGGGTTATTTTGTGTTGTCTCTTGGAAAAATTTGCATGCACTTATGTTTCAGAATGTTTTCAATTTTTGTTTCTTGCTCCTGTTGTATTCTTGTGTTCAAAATCTCTCTTGATCATACATGGTCTCATTTTTTGTTGATAGTTTAGTGGAATTTGCAATCTCACACTCAGAAGAGCTTTCATCTGATAAAGAGATAAACAGATTTAAAATCACTTTACCTTCCCTGAATTTAGAGATTGTTTGTAAACCTTTGGGTGCACCTTGAGTCATGATAAAATAGAGGTTTTTGGATGTTTTGTTGATTCATCTGCTTCAAGATTTTGTGGCAGGTTGTTAATGAGTATGTGGAAGAGTGCAGATCTGGGCCTCCATTTGGTGTACATATCATGGTTGAAGGAGTACCTTAACCCCTTTGAAGCATTCCGTCGTTTAGGTCTTACAAAATTCTTGCAAAGGTCCTCAAATAATTTGGAAAATTCTAGTTAATCTTGTATGAAAATCTCCCACCAAAATTCATTCAAAATAACCAATCCTACCCCATACTACCCCTACATTGCATTGTGTGTCAACAACATAATATAATCCATCTACAAAAATGCACAAAGAAAATCAGGATCATGTAATGTCTTCAGTAACCCTTGCCTTGCTTTGAAAATATCTCCATAATCTGGGACTGACAACTTGTGATAGTCAGATTTGGAGTGTTGATCATATTTTCTCAAGGCCCTTTCCATAATATTTGCACAAATTGAGGGATATATTCATCTCCTTCACCATTTGATGGTTACAAATCAGGTTCTCTTACCTTGGTTAAAAGGCACAACCTAAAACAGTTAAGACAAGATCAGGTCCTATTTGAGTGCAATCAATCTCTCCACAAATTTGAGTGCCAGTTAGATCACATCCCTGGCTACAAAACGAAACACATCATGATCTATTTGAATTCAAGCTTCATGCCATATCTCTGATGCTACTCAGATTGAAAAGGAGAACAAATTTGGGTAGCAACATACCCTAGAAATTTCTTTCACATACATTTGATCATTCATCAATTATCATTTTAGCTTAACCATTAAACATGCATTCACCAAGAATCATAACCATGCATGAGAAATGAGAACATAAGAGCACAAGTACACAAGATATAAGTAGGAAACCATTTTAGGGAATAAAAACCACTAAACAAAGCTTTTACAAGTTGTCTTATACAACATTGAATGTAATTTAGTTGAGAACCAACCCATCGAGGAGCATCAACCCCTAAAAGTTTAGTAGAGCACCAACCATACAAGGAGCACCAACCCCTAAATTTAGCCAACACCAACTTGTATGGAGGAATCAACCCCCTAGATGAATCAACACCCACTAAACCACCTAAATGTTTTTTTCCTTGAAATTGTTTTCTATATCAACTGAAAAAGACACCTATTCAGCTCTCCTTTCTTCTATCTTCTTCAAATCTTCCTTCTAGTCGTCTTTACACACTCTCTTCTCAAATATAACAATTAGGTCAAGTGACATAGCTATCAAACAATAGAACACCCTCTATAACATCATGAACTATCATCCTCTTCTTTGATGGTCATTAATACCTTCTACTCTCTTGCTCACCGCCCTTTTGTTTGCTCACACCTCTTACCCCTTCAACCTCAAATTAGGTCTTCTTCACTTGCACATATACATGAATTAAGCATCATACACATCTAGGTTAGCCATAAAATTCCTTTAAAACATAATAAAAACACGAACACATCATACAATAAACACACTATGTTGACAATAACATACTATGACCATACATCTTCATTAGGACACAATTAGGCCTAAATGCCTAAAACAACTCCTTCGCCAAGAATTAGTATTCTTGGCACACATGACCTTCAAAAAACATAAATAACCACTTAAACATGTTATATAAGTCTTATACCAACCTCCATCATGCATTTTTAACTCTATACCACCATATCATGCTATGAAGCCACAATTAGGATCAATTGTCCTCATTAGGTTTGTGACCTACAAAACCAATCTTCATAAAATAAGTTCAAACAATACTCAAACCACCTCAACCATACATATATATCACATAAATAAAAACATCATCACATCATGGTCATCAACAAATTCATCAAACATCCTTACTTGGACTGTAAGTGCCCAAGAGCCACTTGCTAACTTACACTTCCAGAACTGTCTTTACACCATGGAAACCAGTCAAGAAAGCTTGACCTTCCAACACTTGTAATGACCCATTTAAAGTATTATAATTATTATACATGATCAAAAATAACCCTTGATCACTTTTAGAAACCCAAACACCATGGTCAAGAGACAACTATTGATCTTACAGACCAATCTCTAGACCTCACTTTCTCTGTCCTAAACCAGTCAACTAGGTCAACATGTGACCTACTTATCACCATACCAACTGAACTTCAGATCTCATTCAATACTTTATTCATGTCACATTAAACCTATAAAAAATCTTCATGTGTATATGGAACTTCTACTAATGGCTTAGGTATACAAGATCATCTCTTTACCAAGACCACCTAAAACTGCCAAGACTACCCAAAAATAAGTCTTACAAGATTGACTTCTACATTCCCACTAAGGGCTAAAAATTGTCTAGAAACCACCATAGACATGTATTATTTCTTCCATAATTCCTCTACCATCCATTTTTCACACCATGTCCAGTGAATAACTTGTGAGTAAACACAACTTCAAAAACTTACCTTTTTCTATAGGGTCCACCTATTGTCATGACACCTCAATGCCACCTGAAGATACCTGAGAGAGTCTAATAGAGCCTAAAATTATCAAATCAGGTCACCAAATTCATTATGGTCCATTTTGAGAAAGATCTAGGTTTTTAGGAGGGTTTTAAACTAACTCACCTTCTTAACGATCATTCATAAAGTCTGGGGCCTTATTCTCTAAAATAATTTTTGGAGATCCTTCTTAGGAACCTTCCTCATATTTCTTGAAGAGATCATCCTCCCATGCAGATTTTCACACATGCTAATGAAGCATTAAGAAAGTCCTTCTCGTGATTTGGTTTCTTACTTCCTTCAGCTTGATTAGAGGGTAAAACAATGCTATATATTTGCTTTCTCCTCCAACCCGATGACATGAAACTTCATATACATACCTATAGATAAACCTTCTCATACCTTTACCAATGATCATAATTACATATTAATGTCTGAAAACTGATCCATCATACCCCATTATTCCACCTAGGGCTATAGGACATATGTTTAGATGTATACCTAGACATGCGAGTCATATCCCTATGCATACATGCTTTGGGATAATCCTAAGATGTATTGATACCTTATCACTCATGACTTATCCATGCTCTCAACCATATTCAACCTCCTATTTATATCCATCTCTCAAGTAATTAGGCTCATTATCCCTTGATTAGGATTCTCAAGAACTTGAATTGTCTTCATGCTCTTCAGTGCACGCCTGTACCTGCCACATACTTACCATGCTTAATAAAAAACTAGATCATGCTCAATCAACAACTGATCTTAAAAACTTCCTCTTTCACTCATCTGATATCTTGTAGACCTACTAGCCACCATATCATCTCAAGACACCTATGCCACCTCATAGAACAACTCAACTAGTCATGACATAAATGAATGACACTACCAATCAACCTGTTATCATTAAAAAAAACACCCTCTGATTTTTCATGTATGTGTGGATGAACAATCAGTGTTTTTGGATAACATAGGATTGTCTCTCAAGTTGTGGGACTTGCTACTTGAGACAAACCTCTAGAGAATGCTGGTTCCTCTACCTAATCCTAATGTTAAACTACTCCTAATGAAGGAAATGCAACTATCTAATCCTACTCTATGATTCTAAGGGACCAGGGTGAGAGAAAGATGCATGAAAATGGAAATATAAAGCTAAGGGGAAGTGATAACACCAAGAAGAGGGTGGGAATACACTCTCCAATGAGGAAAAATTGAAGAAAAATGAGAAATGAGAGGGCATACATAGTCCAAAATATAATTCAAACCACCATTTTCATGGATCACAATAGATTCCAACCCTACAAAGAGAGTAAAATATGCACAAAATCCCTAAAAATGCAATGAAAGGAAAGAAAATTTAATAGAAAACAAGCTAGGACAGATCAATAACCACAAAACAAGTATTTTATTGCTTAAAATATGTACAATCCATTACATTTAAGGAGAAAAGGTATAAATCACCATTCAAGATGTCCAAATTCAAGGCCTGTAACTCAAAAGAGATAACTTGTGCAACACTTATGTGATGCCCTTGCATTTAAATAATTTCCAACCCTTACAAATGAGTACCCTTTTACAATATATAGAAATGGGAGAGATAAAGAGAGGGGAAAGAGAGGGAATTTAAAATTCCAACTTAAACCACCAAAAAGGTGCATTAAACACCCAAAAATAGGCATGGGTACCCTGCCAAGGCCATCCCTTATGGTACTTTTCTTGTAGGATATGGAATGGGTACCATGCCTCATCAAACTTGGTAGTTCAACTACCTGGAACTATTCCTCTAAATAGAGGATTGTATTTCCCATTTTAAAAATACTTAACCTCATTAAAATTAAGAAATCTAGTTTTCATGGTGTATAGGATGCTAAGAGCTTTCCAAAAAGTCTGAATTTTTGAAAATCAAAGATTCTAGAAGAAAGTTATGGCCATTTCAAGTTTTGGGTGCTATACTATGATAAATGTGAAAGGTTGAACTGTTAAATCATGCCTCCATCAGAACTTTGACTCTGTAAAAATCCCTTGAAAAACTGACATAAAGAACCATCAGATTTTGGAAGTGGAAGAGATACATCATATAACATGCAAATGTGTCGCAATTTTCTAATGCAAGGGAAACCCGAAACCTGAAATGAAAAAGACTGTCAGAAAACTACACTTGTCGAACACCTTGCAAAGTATGACACAAAGGGATGTTTTTTTCGAGAATCAAAGGTTGAATGAAATGATGCATTGTTGACTTATGCTAATTTCATTGACCTTCGAAAACCCAACATAAAAGGAATCAGGTTTTGGGATCGGAAAGCAAGTTATAATTTACATGCGTCTGAGTCGCGATGTTCTGATGTTGAGGAACCTAAAAACCCAAAACATTGTAGAATGTCAGATTTCAGAACTGGAAAAAACATTTCACATGACATGTTTTTGGTTTGTGATGTTCCGATGATGAATAATTCTGAAACCCGACACAAAGGGTGGAACCTCAACCCTGTTTTACATGCTGGAAAACTCGAAACAAAGGAACGTTAAGATTCAAGGGTAGAAAACAAACAAAATGGAACATGTTAATGAATCAACATGTTTCGATGCATGAAGGACCTGAAAACCTGACACAAAGGAAACGTCTAATACTTATCCATTTTTTTAAGGATTTTTATAGAAAACAAGGTTTTTGGCTAAGTATGGGCCTGAATGGATTTGTGAGTAGAAGAGGAAATGTCCTGAGCCACTGCAACCTTTCCAAAGCATGAATTTTCCCATTCTTGATCAAAATTTTACCACCCCAATTCCAAGACAAGAATGCAAGTTATCAAAATATCCATGGGGTATTTTGGATAACATAACCTTCACACATGTTGTTCCTTTCTCCTTTTGACATCAATGACACTTATTAACATCAATGGAAACACCACTTGCCAACCTATCCATAAATTTTTCTTCCTTTTGTACCTTTCTAAGTGGTGTGTGAAATGGCACATGGAATGATGACCGATCATGGGGGGTCATCTCCTTTGGAATAGTATGATGGTTAGGGGGCACATCTTTTATTGGTGACTTTTCATAATTATATTCTTCCACAAATAACTTCCCACCTTTAACATATCTTAACCTATAATTTTATTCTAAACCGATAAATCCTTCATCACTCCTTTTCTTATTTTTCTTTTCTAATTCTTTTGTATCTTGTTCTTCAAAAATACTTTTTGTTTTCCCCTTATCCTCTTGTATGTTTTTATTTTCTTCTACCTCCTTAACTAGTTCTTCTATTCTAATAACATCTTCTTCTTCAAACTTTTCTATAAGCAATATAGGGGATTATCACTTATATTTTCCCCATTCTTCTACTCCTCAGATCTATTTTATTCATGGTTCCATTCTATTTACTATCTCCTGCAAATCCTTCATTAACCTAGCTTGTCGTCATAACGAATATTGTATTCTACTATCTAATGGACATTTTTCCAAGGGAATCCATGAGGTAACCAAAATCTGTTTGTCTCCACCTTGTGTGGGAATGATAACAAGAATTTGAACACCTATCTCCATTTCTGGGGTAGCGATTGATTGACCTCCACTTGAAGTGGGCTTATCTTTCTTTTATACTTTCTAAACTTTATTTAATTTTTGATTTCTTTCATTTAATTTCTTTATTATTCACTCCCTTTCTAATATTTATTTTTGTATTTTTCTCTAACTCTCTCTTCTCTATGACTATCCAATCTATCTCTTCCATTTTTCTCATCATTTTTGTTTATTTACTAATTCACCTAATTCTCCTAATTTTATCAATTATGTAATTTTTTGGTTTTTTATTTTCTTCATGTTGCCCTATTTCTTTTTCCCCAACCATAACCCCATAATTTTTGATTATTCATGTCTCTTAGATCGCCCCCCTTCACGTATTCCATCATGCGGTGCATGTCCCCTAAAGGAACTTTTTCTGTGCTTTTAATTAATATTTTTTCTACCAACAAAATACATATTAAGAAAGAAACTTGATTGAGAAATCTTCCTCTGGCTCCGCTTAGAAATTCCACCTTCTTGTGATCGAAACTAGTCCAACCCTAAATTTCCCAAGTGACAATGTAAGAACCTAGTGTAGTTTCAAACCAGTAATTGAGTGCTCTGGTCCATGGTTCATCAAGATTTCTAAATATTTCTAACTTCTTTGGAGTCCACTCGAATGGTTCCCACAAATGTAACCATGACCACTCTGTTCTTTTTTTTGTCGCTAAAATGCAAGGCAACAATAGATGTGGTAATTGAGACCAAAAATCTTCTCCAAACTCTCCAACTAAGTCAACTTCAATTCCTTTATAATATGCTTTAAGTCTCTTTGCCTTATTTTTAATGAAAATGTTAATATGATTTTCCCACCAATCCTCAATATCTGTTGACACGAGTTTCCAGTATCCTGGTGGTGAATTTTTTCATATATTTGCTTAACAAAAGGAACCTGGGCTCAAACACCAAAATTTTCATCTTAAGCCTCAACGAGAATGTGAGGGCTAAGTAGTTCATCCTTTCGCTAAGGATGTAATAGGACTGATATTCATATTTATAAGATAAAACAAGAAGAATGTAACTAAATATAATAGATATTACACAAATCATCAACCATCATTATTTATTTATTCATAATAAATATTACATCAGTCTCTCACATCGATCTCACACACTCTTATTACATGTTAATTCTCATACATCCTCGTACTTATTTTCTATCCTATTCTCTTTTCTCTTTCTTACTTTACCTCAATTTTCTTATAACTTTCTCTCTTTTTCTATATGCTCTCCATATATCTCTACATATCTATAGTTGCATTGAAGTATATTAAGTATCTTCCTTTACTAACTATCCAAAAGAAACTTCTTTTAGTGGCGCCTCTATTGGCTATATTCTTCTCTATTATTTTTTAGCTTTTGTTAGGCTTCCAAAATCCTCTGTAGTCTTCAACAACTTCTAGTAGTGTATTGCGACTTATCTAATGTCCAATAGTTTTTACAGACTTCCGTGGATTTTCAACTTCTTTACTCCTTAGACTTCAAAATTGATGAAGAACCCGGTCAATAATTGAAGAAGTGAAAAACATGAAAAGTGAATAAGACCAAATATTGGAGATTCTATTGATTAACATGTGCCCTTATTTTGATCAAATAAATAGGACAACCTCATTTCAATAGAAAAACAAAGTATTTGGCCAGCACTTGAACATTTTGAGGGTAAACATATTAAAATCTCTAAGTTCTTCTTGATCTATCTTGTATGTAATTGGATCTAAATGGGGTAAGCTATTATAATAAGTATCAAACACAAAAAATAAGTATGAGGCTCATTTTGGACAAAGTTACTTTAAAATTATTTACACTTAACATTTTTTATGAATATATTTAATCTCATGTGTATTCTTATAATCTACAATATTTTCCAGTTACTTACTTGATGTCTCCTAGAGTGAGGTAAATATTTTGAATTTTTGATGCTCCCTCTTAGCCAAAGTCACAACCTTTTGGAGAGGTTGTTTTAGAGACTTGTTTTTTTGTAACACTATGGTGGATTCAACAATAGAGATATAATAATATTTTTATTTATGAACTTAAATCATCATTTTATATTTGAAATTCATTTATATTGCTGTTTCAAATTCTAAATTATATCATTGATGATTGCAGATGAATATTTCCACAAGTGAGGATGTGTTTGCCACACCACAAGACCTAAGAATCTAAGTGAGACATGAAATAATTATTGCATTAGAGGTATAAATTCAATGAAATGCATATAAACTAATTAGTTTTACATGTTTAAATATGAAAAAAAAATCAAATGTCTTTATTTCTCATACATGCAAGCACAAATGATAGAGAGAAGGGTCTCTCCTCATTCATTAAGATCCAACGCCCCTGACTCTACATCTAGGGAAAAAGGGGGAAATTTATTTAGTGACTCCCAAGGATCCAAATAAATATCTATAGATCTATTTTTAGATCTATTTTTACAAATAAATATGTAGGGCTATCGATGGAGTGAGTGGGGTCCCTGCTATAGAGTCACACAATGGACTACACAATAATTTACATATTTATATTGATTTCTTAACACCTTATTGATGTTTATATACAAATTATCTCTGTAAGGAGTATACAAACTCTCATGGAGCTGTGCATATTCTATGTTGTCTCTCCTAAAGACCTATCCTAGAAAAGACTTTGTGTGTTACAAGCACATTTAACAACCTCAGTTGAGGTTATCATCCTCTTGGATGTTCTCCTAGCTCTTCTTTTTCTCTCTTCACCCTCTCTTTCCTATGATAAACTTGTCCTTGTTATATAGTTATGTCTTCCCACCTTTCTCTCCACGCTAAATCCCCATCAATGGGGTACCACGCTAAATTAGTTCAATCTATGGGAACAATGTAAGTAAAGTGGTCAAAGTGCTTAGATACACATCCTTAGTATGATACGACGATTTTTGTGGGTTGGCAATCCCATGCACCCTTAGCAAAAAATAATAATAAAAATAATATATAGGAGATCAATCCAACTCGTTAGTATTGAGTGCACCAATTATCGATCTCATTTGACTTAGTTCCAAGGCTAGGGAATTGAATCTTAGTAGACTAATTGTGAGTGAGCATTTTCCACCTATTGAACTTCACCTGCTTCAATTTTTATTATATATTTTGTAAATATTTACAACAAAATTATATTACAATCCTACATGACATTTTTTATGTTTGGAACCTATAGATATGGAAAGTGCTTTTCCATTGATAATTACGATATACCAAAAACAAAAAATTGTAAATAAGATTAAAGCTAATTAACATTTTAAAAAATTGGTAAATAAGGCTGCAAAAATATAGACTATTTAGATCATATGGAAATAGAAAATAACTAAAGTGTTAGAGAATTAGGTTATTACATGATAATACTCGATTTTGTGTAAATCTAGAGCTAGTCATCAGTGGTAGAAATCAAGAAACATGGCCAAATAGTTGAGGTGAATTGATCCCAAAAAAAGAGACAACACGACCACAATAACCATTCCTTAAATGAACACAGAAATGGTCGAATAATTCTGAAATGAGCACATAAATGGATTCTTCCTCACATATATGAGATTAATTTAATAATTTTAATGTCTTATTTTTGGTCTTCGAAAACCTTGCTCACTTTTCTTGGATTCACTACAAGTAGATGGGAAAGAGTCGTCCTTCAAAACCTTGATTTAACCTTGAGGTTTACATAATGCATTAGGAAAACATATGTGTATTAGGACATGTGATATACTAGAGAAAACCTTAGCTTCCTTGATATTTATAAGGTCCTTCAAGTGGAGAACAAAGTGGCAATTAACATAGAAATATAACGCATTGAACAAATAAACATGTGTAGTATAATTGTATGAACCCTTATCTTTTCAATGTGGAAAACAACTAATAGGGTGTATGTACTTGAAATATGCTTTTGGCATGAGAAGGTTTCAAAAATAGAAAGATTTTTCCCCTTACAATTGTAATATAGCTCACTCGTGGCCATTTGACATGTGTCCTAGATGCATTGATACACCTCTCTCTCTCTCTATGTATGTGTGTATATATAAAGAGGTGTATATAGACATATATACACCTATATATATACAAAGGTGTATAACTTTGTATATATATTACGCCTCTGTACACACACACATATATACAAGTGTATAACTTTGTATATATATTACACCTCTGTACACACACATGTATACAAAGGTGTATATATATGTATATATACACCTTTGTAAACACACATATATACACGTTTGTATGTATATATACATACAAAGGTTTATATATGTATGTATACCTTTGTATGTATATATAATAGAGGTGTATATATATACACATATATATGTAGTCTATCTCTCTCTTCTTGAATTCAAATTAGAACCTTGTTCATGTGTGAAACTGACAATAATGAGCGGAAAAAGCAAACAAACACATGCCAAAACCTCGAGGCACCAAAACTATAGGTGAAAAGGGCCCGTAACAAAAATGACCCTTTCCATACAAAGTACAAAAGTTGCATGACCAATGATGTACTGCATGAAAATGATCACATGTGCAAAATATAAAAAAATAGGGGGAGAGAATAAGAAAAACTGGAAGAAAGGAATCATACAAAACCCACATAGAGAAGAATAAAAAACCGATAAAAACAAATTTGAAATTGTCAAAATCATAAAAAACAAATCAAGCAATGGGTAAGTGCACCAAGTTGGGGGGCCAAAAGGGGGTCTTAAGTGGATTCATTTTTTTGAAAAATATAATTTTCAACTTGTACAATTTTTTTGAAATAGTTACACTCAAAATTGGAAGATGTTGTAAAAACATGAATCATAGCATTTTGAGTCTAGTTTCTAAGCTACTAAATTTCATTGAAAATGGATAAGCTTAAGTGGGTAAAATAACTAAAATACCAATAGGTGCACCTGATTTTGTCAAAAAACATAACAGACTGACTTTCGTGCCCCCCACCATTTTTTGAGCACCATTTAGTATTTTTGAAAACCCTTTTGCAGAAAGATAGCTAGGAGCATCTAATTTGTGCTAGAATTTGTTTTAGAATTTTTTTAGCAAGTATTATTTTTTTTAATGATTTTTCTAGTACAACAATTTTAAGTTTTGAAAAATAATGGAGTTCTGACCGTGTCCTCCTAACTACCTCAAAAAATATTGAAAATAAGATTTTTTTTTGAATATATATAGAATTAGGCCTAGTTTGTTCTAGTATATATTTTTTTTCAATTTCGATGAGCCATAAAAAATATACATGAAAAAATATAGACATATTTAAACTTAAAAAACTATCTATAAAAATGCACAATTAGAAAATAAATAATATGGAAACCCTATATTAGTCAAAAAATTTGAAAAATTATATTATTTGTAGTAAGAAGAAACTCTGCTCTACATCGTGTTATAATTGTTAAAAAAATGAATCAATCGTTTAATTGTTGATTTATCATGGAGGAAATGACATTTTTTTCATTTTCTTGCAAAAACATGCTATTTGCTGTGTTTGTGCAGGTCCATGCCTCAGGATTGTGGATCCAAACTGGATCTAAGCATGGAGGCATGGCTTGGAAAATTTAAAAACATAAAACGCGTACGCACTATAACGCATATGCGTTCTTCATAGTATGAGCATTTATATGTCCTTTTGGCATGCGTCTCTTTACAAAAATAAATGTTTAAGTATAAGTTTTAATCAAATATAAATAATAATAAATTCAAATATTATTCATTTAATATTGTATAAATGAAATTAATTCTTATACTTTAAATTTATTTTAGTAAATATAAGAAATTAGGGTCACTTTGCACCTTAAGGAACTAGTCTCACAACTCCATTAGTCACAGTTTAGGAGATAGTTGTTAATAGTATAATTTGGTCAGTACATAGGTAATTTTTAGGATTTCAGCATTAAGCCTAAATATTTTAGCATTTAAATTCTATAATTTAAAACCCTAAACCTTAAAACCTAAACCCGAAGCCCTAAACCTAAACCCTAAATCCTAAACCATGATCCCTAAACCCTGAACCTTAAAAATTCAGCCCTTACCCGTGAGCCCTAAACCCTAAACCCCTGAGCCCTCATCCCTAAACCCTGAGCCCTCATGCCTAAACCCTAAACCACGAACCATGAGCCCTAAATGCTAAACCCAAAACCCTAAAAACTAAATCCTAAAACTTAAACCCTAACCAATAAACCCTAAATCCTAAACCATAAATAGTGAATCCTAAACCCTAAATCCTAATCCCTAAACCCTAAACCCTAAAGCCTAATCCCTAAACCCTAAGCCCTAAATCCTAAACAATAAACCCTAAACCTTGAACTCTACGACCTAAACCCTTAACCCTCAACCCTTAACCTTGAGACCTAAACCCTAAACTATAAAATATAAACCCTAAAACCAAAATAATAAACCCTCAACCCTGAACACTAAATCCTGAACCCTAAACCCTTAACCCTTAACCCTAAACCCTAAACCCTAAACCATGAGACTTAAGCCCTAAACCCTAAACACTAAATCTAGAGCCCTGAGCTCTAACCCCTAAACCTTAAACTTGTAACTCCGAACCTCGTACCTTGAGCCATAAACCCTGAACCATGAACCCTAAACCCTAATCCCTAAACCCTATACCCTAAACCCTAAGCCTTAAACCCTACACCCTGATCCCTGAGCCCTAAACCCTAAACCCTAACAATAAACCTTAAACCCTGAGCCCTAAACCCTAAACCCTAAACCCTAAATCCAGATCCCTGAGCTATAACCCCTAAACCTTAAACCCTTAACTCTGAACCCCAAACCTTGAGCTATAAACCCTAAAACTTGCACCCTAAATCCTAAGCCATAAACCATAAACCCTATACCCTAAGCCTTGAACCCTATATATTGATCCGTGAACCCTAAACCCTAAACCCTAAACCATGTACCCTAACTCCTAAACCCTAAACCCTGAACCCTAAACCTTGAACCCTAAACCTTAAGCCCTAAATGATAAATCCTAAACCCTAAACCATGAGCCCTAAATGATAAACCCTAAAAAAATTTCACATTTCTCATATTTCCATGTATGGTATTATGCAAGCCAGGATGACCCATTGGAAGCTGGAAAAAATAACCATCACAACACAAAAATTAATCTCAAAGGAAATGGAAGAAACATAGAGAATATACCAACACGGAGGTGTAGGATCAGAACCGAATTGCCTACATTATCCTCTCCTCTGGAGAAAGAGAAAGCTCTTCTGCTATTGGAACAAATACAAAATTTGATAGAACTTCCTAAAGTGTTCAAAATAAGCATAGTAATTGGGGAAACACTAAGAACACAAACGAGTTATCAATCACCTAGTAAATATTTCTTGTTTAGTTCTGAATGGGATTAAGATGGCCTATGACTTAGTGAAATTCCATTCATTGATAATTACTTCTATGATAAACCCATTGATGCTTTCAAAAGTGCCTTCAAAAATATAGGGGTAGTCATCAAGCCTAGTGAAGGGTGTGATGTGATTTCCAAAAAAATTGAAATTCATACAAATTTAGAGGTCATAACATGAATTTACAAATATATCTATTGTTATAAATGAAATCCAAGTAACAGTTTCTCCCTATATCCAAGGATCAAGGACTACTGGGGTCTTTGGCAGGATTCAACATTCAGGAATCATTGAGTGTCTAAATCAAAATGCCGTTGCATCTGGAGAAACATTTTCAAACATTGAAGTAATGTATCTTGTAAAATAATCTTGAACCTTAGAAATCCTCTCAAATTGCCAAATTACACAAGCACTGGACATATCAAACTTTCTTCTTCGAATGAAACCTTCTTTCCCGATAGTTCGTAATTGCAATAATTATTCAAAAGGGCATAAAAAACATTTCTTTGTAATAAATTGTTCTTGGATATCTGACATTTACCTCCTTCAAAATATTAACAGATGAAAGACATCAAATTGTGATGACTCTCTTTGAATGTTCTACCTAGGAAATAGATGAATCCTTTTCAGTTGAATACTCTTTGTTAATACTAATAAGAATGGGTAAGACATAAAACATTACAGTGAGTGAAATAGTTCCCATGCGATGGGGAAAATAAGATAGATCTATTGGGTAACATTTATTTATACCAAATTGTTCTTGGATATCTGTAATTTACCTCCTTATAAACATCAGTAGATGAAAGGAATCAAATCATGATGACTCCCTTTGAATGTTTTGTATACGAAGCAGATGAACCCTTTATCCTATACTCTAACCCTAAACCCTAAACCCTGTGCACTAAATCCTGAACCTTGACCCTTAAACCTTAAACCATAATCCCTAAACCCTAAACCCCAAACCCCCAACCCTAAACCTTAAACTGTGAATGGATGAACCCTAAACCCTAAATCATGAGCCCTAAACCCTAAACCCTAAACCTTAAACCCTGAGCCCTAAACCCTAATAAACCCTAAACACTCAACCCTAAACCCTGAGCCCTAAACCATAAAATCCTAAACCATAAACCCTAAACCCTAAAACCATAAACCATAATCCATAAACCCCTAAACCCTAAACCTTAAGCCATAAACCCTAAATCCTAAACCCTAAACCCTCAAACCTAAACCCTAAACCCTAAGCCCTGAGCCCTAAACCCTAAACCTTATATCCTAAACCTAAACCCTTATCCATAAACCCTAAACCCTTAACCCTAACCCTTGAAACCTGAGCCTTAAACTCTAAACCCTAAACCCTAAACCATGAATCATGAATCCTAAACCCTAAACCCTAAACCCTAAAACCTAAACCCTAAATAATGAGCCCTAAAACCTAAACCTTAAAACTTAAACTGTAAACATCGAATCCCTAATCTTTAAACCCTAAATCTTAAACCCTAAACCTTAAATTCTAAACATTAAACCCTAAACCCTAAACTATGAAATTGAAACCCTAAACCATGAGCACTAAACCCTAAACACTAAACCCTAAACCCTGAGCCCTAAACCCTAAACCCTAACCCCTAAACCCTAAACCCTGAACCCTAAACCCTAAACCCTAAACCCTAAACTTTGAGCCCTAAACGATAAAACCTAAACCCCTGAAACCATGAGCTCTGAACCCTAAACCCTAAACTATAAACCCCGAACCGTGAGCCCAAAAACATAAACCCTAAAGCCTAAATCCTAAACCCTAAACCCTTAGCCTTAAACCCTAAACCCTAAACCCTAAACCCTAAGCCCTAAACCCCATTCCCTGAACACTAAACCCTAAACCCTAAATCCCAAACCCTAAATATTGAGCCCTAAAACCTAAACCTTAAACCTTAAACCCTAAACACCAAATCCCTAAAACCTAAACCTTAAACCCTAAATCTTAAATTATAAACAGCAAACCCTAAACCCTAAACATCATTTTAGTAAGGATCTCATTTTAGTAAGAAGTAGACAAGCATCATAGAGCTTATTTGTGGTCACTAAAATGAATTATGGACCAAATTTCAAAATTAGTACCAATTCAAGCAGTGGTAGGGCCAAAATCCAATCCAAAAGGTCAAAAAACCTACAAAATGACTATATGTTTTCACAAAACAAAGACCAACTACAATATATATGGCTTGAAAGTTTTAGGTCATTGCTGAAATTCTTGAAAATGAGTAAGTACTGACCAAATTAGATTTTGAAAAACTATCTTCTAGATTATCACTATCAGAACTATGGGACCACTTCCATTAGGTGTAGAGTGACCCCTAATTTCTTATATTTAGTAAAATAAATTTAAAGTATAAGAAATCTTTTAGTACAATAAATAATTATACTTTTATTATCTTATACTTAACATTTATTTTACTAAATATGGCTCCTTCCATCCCCTACAAACTTCATATAGAGCAAAACATGTACGCGTTTTGTGTTCATAGAAATGCATGTTATAACGTGAGTGCATTATAACGCGTACATGTTTTAGGTTCATGAATTCTTGAGCCTAGGAAAACATAACATGATCACTTTATTGCAAAACGCGATCGTGTTTCATTCATTTTCAAGTTTTGTCCACTTTTTGGTGCCCCAACTTGGTGCACTTACCCAATACAAAACAATAAATACACCAAAAAACACTTAACTTAAACCAATAGTTAAAAATGTTAAATATATTAACATTAAAATAATTAAATAATTTCGTAACAAAATTAAATAACTACAAAACTATTAAAATTTATGACTTTTTAATTTTTTTTAACATTTAAACATTTATATATTTGTTATTTTAAAGGCTACTTTACATAGTTTATCTACTAATTCCATCACTATTGATTATTAAAGTTATAAATTTTGTCTTGCAGATACTTGCAAGTGATTACTAACTAGCAATCACATGTGTACAATGCAATGTGAACACCAAATGAAATATGTTATTTAATTTAGAGGGATAGTTATTTATTTTGTAGTTGATGTTGATAAGGGGTGTGATTGACAATTCTGATTTTCTATTAAAGTCAAAAAAAATATTGCAAATTACATTGGAAGGGATGTTAAATAATAGTTAGTTGTGTAATAATCAAATATAGATGCAAGTGAGACATGTAAGTTTGCTAAAACTCACTCTTGAGAATGTAGTAAATGAGAAGTGTTGACGTCAAAGTAGATTGAAAGAACCACTCAGTGCTTTAACATATTAGCTCTCAAAGAAACACAAGTGAGACAAAATATGCAAGCACATATAAACGAAGCTTAAATGGTTAGGGTAAATTGTAGAGTACTTTATTACCTCAAAGAGTTTGAGAGCATCATTGTCAGAGCTATTTTGTGCATATCCTAAAATTATGGCATTCCATGAGGCCACATCTCTTTGAGGCATTTTGAAAACAAAAATCCACTTTCCATTATACTTTGATGGATGTCCATACCTTGTGATAAGGCTCCCATATTGGTATAGAAAGGGTGTACGCTAAAAAAGATTGTGGAGGCGGGTTTGCACTTGTCAAATGCATTCGCCTAAAAGTTTTGAAGGAATTTTCAAGAAACTCATTTTATGCATATCCTACAATATTTTAAGTCCATGAGACAACATCTCATTGAGGCATTTTATCATATAGTTCACATGCCTTAAGTATGTTTCCACATTTTTCATACATGTCTACCACGACACTTGCAACTACATCTAACAAAAATAAACTTTCTATTATACTTTGATGGATGTCTATGTCCTGCTTTAAAGCTCCCATTTCGACACATGTTGGGATGACGATGGAAAAGGTTGTGGAGATTGGAAGAAGTCCCATATCTATTATTATTAATGAATGTCCATCCCCTGTTTTGACATAGGCTTGCAATATGCTAGCAAAGGGAAATTGATATTCAGGTTGACTACCTGTTGGTTTTATTTGGTGAAACAGAGTCAATGGTTCATGTCTTTTGTAAGCTGGAATTATAATACTCCATGAGAATGGGTTACAAATAATGAACCAATATATATATATATATATATATATATATATATCTGTGTGTGTGTGTGTGTGTGTAATTATATTTAGAAAAAGCACTTCTATAATATGCCAAATGTAACATTGTATCTTCCATAACAAAATTGTACTAGATTTTAGAATATCTCTATAAATACAAGGGTAAGAGCATAAACTGACAATGATCTGAAAGTAAGTTTTGAATAAGTGCCCACCTTCCATTAGAACTGCCCTCTTTGGGCACACAGAGCTCTACTTATTAGAAGTGTAAACATGAAGTTCCTTTTGAATCACTTGTATCATATTGTGAATGTTGTTTTAATCTATTGAAGAAATCAACTAATTGTTTGACGAAATGCCAGAATTTAGTCTCGATATTGTCTAACCTATATGGGGAGTCTAACAATGTTTTAATGTCATTTTATTCATTAATAGGTTCTGGGAAAACCTTTAAAGCACCTGTATTTCTCATGAGTATTTGATCTTGGCTGAATTTGTGTCATAATTTGTTTAAATGGTCCTATATAAGAGTGTTTTCATGCTTATGGTAGGATTTTCTTTAGTGTTCTCTAATCTTGACTGCACCAAAAAATGTGTTACATTAACCCCACATGCATTTCTAATTAATCTCAGTCCACATAGGTGAAAGAAAATGGCATGCATTTTTTAATCAACAAATTTAAGAAGCTCCTGATTATCAGTGTTACATAATCGAATAACAACCAAAAAATGCATTGTAGATCTTTTTAACAAACACCTGTAAGAATCTCATTTACTTATCGAAATACTTCCACAATGACAATTTTTTTGATTGAATGGTATGAATAATTATAATTATGGCCTTAAATTCCCACTTTATAGAAACATGTTCCTCTGATATAACAATAGGAACAACTTATATCATGGCATTTAATCCATGTTGTAGAAAACATTCTCCAATGTCACCCAAAATAGATAGAGGTGTAATCACAAATATTAGTGTGATTAATTAGAACTATTCCACGAGGCTTTAGGCCCCCTTGCTAGAGTTGATAAATCCTTGATAACTTTTCTCAAGCTTCATTAAATGCTCACAAAGATTACGAAAAGGGAAAGAATGCTCAACAGATGACAAAATCAGATGTAATTACAAGTCATCCATATCCTATACATTGCAAATTTCTAGCTCTTTCACTCACCTATTGTCATTTCCAATAAGTTTCTGCAGCATCCTCACCAACGCAACTTGTATTCACAATGTTTTTCAAATCAAGCTCAACGAATTGTAATCTAGAGGTCTCACAAACACTATATTCTCAACAATCAAATATTATCAGTGTTACATAATCGAATAACAACCAAAAAATGCATTGTAGATCTTTTTAGAAAGAAAATGTAAGCATCTCAGTTACTTATCGAAATACTTCCACAATGACAAATTTTTTGATTCAATGGTATGAATAATTATAATTATGGCCTTAAATCCCTGCTTTATAGAAACATGTTCCTTTGACATAATGGTAGGAACAACTTATATCATGGCATTTAATCCCTGCTGTAGAAAACATTCTCCTATGTCACCCAAAATAGATAGAGGTGTAATCACAAATCTTAGTGTGATTAATTAGAACTATTCCACGAGGCTTTAGGCCCCCTTGCTAGAGTTTAGAAATCCTTGATAACTTTTCTCGAGCTTCAGTAAATGCTCACAAAGATTACGAAAAGGGAGAGAATGCTCAACAAATGACAAAATCAGATGTACTTACAAGTCATCCATATCCTATACACTACATATTTCCAATTCTTTCACTCACCTATTTTCATTGCCAATAAGTTTCTACAACATCCTCAACAACGCAACTTGTATTCACAATGTTTTTCAAATGAAGCTCAATGAATTGTAATCTAGAGGTCTCATAAACACTGTATTCTCAACAATCAAATGTCTCATTCAATTCAGAATATAATGCACTGTATTCTCAACAATCAAATATTATCGGTGTTACATAATTGAATAACAACCACAAAATGCATTGTAGCTCTTTTTAACAAACAAATGTAAGCATCTCAGTTACTTATCGAAATACTTCCACAGTGACAACATTTTTGATTTAACAGTATGAATAATTATAATTATGGCCTTAAATCCCTGCTTTATAGAAACATATTCCTATGATATAACAGTAGGAACAACTTATTCCATGGCATTTAATCCCTGCTGTAGAAAAAATTCTTTTATGTCACCCAAAATAGATAGAGGTGCAATAAAAAATCTTAGTGTGATTAATTAGAGCTATTCCATGAGGCTTTAGGCCCCCTTGCTAAATTTGAGAAATCCTTGATAAATTTTCTCGAGCTTCAATAAATGCTCACAAATATTACGAAAATGGAGAGAATTCTCAACAAATGACAAAATTAGATGTACTTACAAGTCATCCATATCCTAAACATTACAAATTTCCAGCTCTTTCACTCACCTATTGTCATTTCCAATAAGTTTCTGCAGCATCCTCACCAACACAACTTGTATTCACAATTTTTTTCAAATCAAGCTCAATGAATTATTATCTAGGGGTCTCACAAACACTGTATTCTCAACAATCAAATGTCTCATTCAATTCAGAATATAATTAAAACATGCAATAACAAAACCTTCTTAATTGCTAATACTAATGATCGGAAAAGGAAAGAGAATGAAAAAAGCACAAGAATGATATGCCAATGAGAATTACTAACTTTTTACTGTAGATGCTAGACTCTATTTGGTACTTTAGCCTTCCACTAAACCCATGGGCTACACCGACAAATGTTTAATTCTTTGTTCCACTTTTTCCAAATTCTTTATAATTTTTCACTCACTTTTTTTTGTGCTCAGATTTTTTAACATTCTACAACTTTCACAACTACTATCATTCTTGACTTTAAAAAATTAATACAATCCCAAAATCCCTATAGGCTGCTGCAAATTTCGTATCAATAGTATTTCATAATGTTGTTGCATATGGAGAAACATTTTCAAACATTGGAGTAATGTATCTTGGAAAATAAACTTGAACGTCATAAATCCTCTCAAATTGCCAACTTACACAAGCAATGGACATATCAAGCTTTGTTCTTTGAATGAAACCTTCATTCTCGATAACTTACAATTGAAATAATTATTCAAAAGAGCATAAAAAACATTTCTTTATAATAAATTGTTCTTGGATATCTGGCATTTACCACCTTCAAAATATCAACAGATGAAAGACATCAATTGTGATGACTCTCTTTGAATGTTCTACCTAGGAAATAGATGAATCCTTTTCAGTTAAATACTCTTTGTTAAAACTAATAATAATGGGCAAGACACAAAACATTAAAATGAGTGAAATAGTTCCCATGTGATAGGAAAAAGAAGATAGATGTATTGGCTAACATTTATTTATACCGAATTATTCTTGGATATCTGTAATTTCTCTCCTTCAAAACATTAGTAGATGAAAGACATAAAATTGTGATGACTCACTTTGAATGTTTTTCCTATGAAGCAAATGAACCCTTTGTCCTAAACCCTAACCCTAACCCTAAACCCTAAACCCTGTGCACTAAATCCTGAACCGTGAGCCTTAAACAATAAACCCTAAACCCTAAACCTTAAACCGTGAGCCTTAAACCCTAAACCATGAAACCTAAACCCTAAACTGTAAACCTTAAACACTGAGCCCTAAACCCTAAGCCCTAAACCCTAAACCCTAAACCTTAAACCCTAAACCCTAAAAACTCAACCCTAAACCTTGAGCCCTAAACCGTAAAACGTAAAACGTAAACCCTCAACCCTCAACCATAAACCCTAAACCCTAAACCTTGAACCTTGAGCCCTAAACTCCAAGCCCTAAACCCTAAACCCTTATCCCTAAACCCTAAACCCTAAACCCTTAACCATGAGCCCTGAGCCCTAAACCCTAAACCTTAAACCCTAAACCCTAAACCCTTAGCCCTAAACCCTAAAACCTTAGCCCTAACCCTAAACCCTTAACCCTAAGCCTTGAGCCCCAAACCCCAAACCCTAAAACATGAATCATGAGCCTTAAACCCTAAACCCTAAAACCCAAAACCTAAATACTGAGCCCTAAAACATAAACCTTAAAACCTAAACCGTAAACACCGAATCCCTAAACCCTAAACCATAAATTTTAAACCCTAAACCTTAAATTCTAAACACTAAACCCTAAACCCTAAACTATAAAACCTAAAACCTAAACCCTGAGCCCAAAACCCAAAACCCTAAATCCTAAACCCTAAACACTAAACCCTAGACATTGAGCCATAAACCCTCAACCCTAACCCCTAAACCCTCAACCATGAGCTCTAAACCCTCAACCCTAACCCCTAAACAATCAACCATGAGCCCTAAAACCTAAACCCTAAACCCTGAAACATGAGCTTTGAACCCTAAACCATAAACCCTGAACCATGAGCCAAAAAACATAAACCCTAAACCCTAAACACTAAATCCTAAATCCTAAATCCTAAACCCTAAACCCTAAACCCTAAACCCTATTCCCTGAACCCTAAATCCCAAACCCTAAATCCCAAACCCTAAATACTGAGCCCTAAAACCTAAACCTTAAACCCTAAACCCTAAACATCAAATCCCTAAAACCTAAACCTTAAACTGTAAAACTTAAATTCTAAACATGAAACCCTAAACCCTAAACATTATTTTAGTAATAAGTAGACAAACATCATAAAGCTGATTCGTGGTCGCTAAAGTGAATTATGGACCAAATTTCAAAATTAGTACCAATTCAAGTAGTGGTAGGGCAAAAATCCAATCCAAAAGGTCAAAAAACCTACAAAATGACTATATGTTTTCAAAAAACAAAGACCGACTACAATATATATGGCTTGAAAGTTTTAGGTCATTGTTGAAATTCTGAAAATGACTAAGTACTGACCATATTAGATTTTGAAAAACTATCTTCTAGATTATCACTGTTAGAACTACGGGACCACTTCCTTTAGATGCAGAGTGACCCTAATTTATTATATTTATTAAAATAAATTTAAAGTATAAGATATCTTTTAGTATAAGAAATAATAAAAGAAATCTTATACTTAAACATTTATTTTACTAAATATGGCTCCTTCCAACCCCTACAAACTTCATATAGAGAAAAAAACGTACGTGTTTTGTGTTCATAGAAACATGTACGTGTTATAACGCGTACACGTTTTAGGTTCATGAATTCTCGAGCCTAGGAAGACATAACACAATCACATTATTGCAAAACGCGATCGTGTTTCGTTCATTTTTAGGTTTTTGTCCACTTTTTTGCCCCCCAACTTCGTGCACTTACCCCAATACAAAACAATAAATACACCAACAAACACTTAACTTAAACCAATAGTTAAAAATGTTAAATACATTAACATTAAAACAATTAACTAATTCCATACCAAAATTAAGTAACTATAAAACTATTAAAATTTATGAATTTTTAATTTTTTTAACATTTTAACATTTATATATTCGTTATTCTAAAGGATACTTTACATAGTTTATCTACTAATTCCATCACTATTTATTATAAAAGTTATAAATTTTGTCTTCCTGATACTTGCAAGTGATTACTAACTAGCAATCGCATGTGTACAA
This sequence comes from Taxus chinensis, assembly GCA_019776745.2. Taxonomy (NCBI): domain Eukaryota; kingdom Viridiplantae; phylum Streptophyta; class Pinopsida; order Cupressales; family Taxaceae; genus Taxus; species Taxus chinensis. The sequence continues at coordinate 82,526,878 of CM034153.1, read as the reverse complement.
TGCAATGTGAACACCGAATGAAATATGTTATTTGATTTAGAGGGATAGTTATTTATTTTGTAGTTGATGTTGATAAGGGGTGTGATTGACAATTCTGATTTTCTATTAAAGTCAAAAAAAATATTGCAAAGTACATTGGAAGGGATGTTAAATAATAGTTAGTTGTGTAATAATCAAATATAAATGCAAGTGAGACATGTAAGTTTTCTAACACTCACTCTTGAGAATGTAGTGAATGTGAAGTGTTGACGCCAAAGTAGATTGAAAGAACCACTCAATGCTTTAACATATTAGCTCTTGAAGAAACACAAGTGAGACAAAATATGCAAGCACATATAAACGAAGCTTAAATGGTTAGGGTACATTGTAGAGTACTTTATTACCTCAAAGAGTTTGAAAGCATCATTGCCAGAGCTATTTTGTGCATATCCTAAAATTATGGCATTCCATGAGACCACATCTCTTTGAGGCATTTTGAAAACAAAAATCCACTTTCCATTATACTTTGATGGATGTTCATACCTTGTGCTAAGGCTCCCATATTGGTATAGAAAGGGTGTATGCTGAAAAAGGTTATGGAGGCTGGGTTTGTACTTGTCAAATGCATTCGCCTAAAAGTTTTGAAGGCATTTTAAAAAAACCCATTTTATGCATATCCTACAATCATTTAAGTCCATGAGATCACATCTCATTGAGGCATTTTATCATATAGTTCACAAGCCTTGTGTATATTCCCACATTTTTCATACATGTCTACCATGACACTTGCAACTACATCTAACAAAAATTAACTTTCTATTATACTTTGATGGATGTCTATGTCATGCTTTAAAGCTCCCATTTCGACACATGTTGGGATGATGATGGCAAAGGTTGTGGAGATCGGAAGAAGTCCCATATCTACTATTCTTTGGTGAATGTCCATCCCCTGTTTCAACATAGGCTGACAATATGCTAGCAAAGGGGAATTGATATTCAGGTTGGCTACCTGTTGGTTGTATTTGGTGTAACAGAGTCAATGCTTCATGAGGATGTTCGTGTCTTCTATAAGCTGGAATTATAATACTCCATGAGGAGGGGTTACAAATAATGAACCAGTATATATATATAGAAAAACCACTTCTATAATATGTCAAATGTAATATTTTATCTTCCACAACAAAATTGTACTAGATTTTAGAATATCTTTATAAATACAAGGGTATGAGCATAAACTGACAATGATCTGAAAGTAAGTTTTGAATGAGTGCCCATCTTCCATTAGAAACGCCTTCTTTGGGCACACAGAGCTATACTTATTAGAAGCGTAAAGATGAAGTTCCTTTTGAATCACTTGTATCATATTGTGAATGTTGTTTTAATCTATTGAAGAAATCAATTAATTGTTTGACGAAATGCTAGAATTTAGTCTCGATATTGTCTAACCTGTATGGGGAGTCTAACAATGTTTTAATGTCATGTGTTATTCATTGATGGGCTTTGGGAAAACCTTTTCAAGCACCTGTATCTCTCGTGATTTTTTGATCTTGGTTGAATTTGTGTCCTAAGAATTCGTTTAAACGCTCTCTATATAAGAGTGTTTTCATACTTATGGTGTTGTTACCTTTAAAATAACAGGGGATTATTGGAAAAGCACCAAGGTGGGATTATCTTTAGTACTCTCTAATCTTTGACTGGATCAAAAGATGTGTTGCATTATACCCCACTATAAATTTCCAATCAATCTCAGTCCATAAAGGTAGTTGAAAGAAAATAATATGCATGATTTAAGCAAGCTAAATTTAACCCTGCCAAGCTAGAAACCACCTACGCAGTGTTACATAATTGTCATAACAACCATCAAAATGCATTGTCAGATCTTTAAAAATAACTAAAACCCCTGTAAGCATCCATAAATTGCATAGAGCGGAGATACTCTGGCAGTAGTTTACAATAATGTCCCCTTGATTTAACCAACAGTGAATACTTATACTTATGAGACTCGTGGAATATCCTGCTTTAGTACTCACATGAGTCAACTTCAGCAAGTACTTGCAATAAGAATCTACCTGAGTCTGCAAAAGGAAAAGAATCCATAATATGGAAAACAATCTCAAAATGTCACCCAAAATAGATACATTTCTAATCAATTCTTAACATGAAAGTCGTGCTTCACGATTATGACTATTCCACGAGTCTCATGACAATGTCCAAACACACTTGCTATATTTGCCAGGCAGATCCTTGAAGGAACTGTTCTTGAGATGTAGTAAATGCAAACACTGAAAGCACGTCCTAAAAAGCAAGACCAATTCTCAACACATGACATATTCAGATGTACTTACAAGTCCAACCATTTTCTATACATGGGATATTTGCTCATACTCCATATCTCAGTGCACCTAGTTGAAGGCAAAATGCTCATCTTAAAATGCCACTGCAACATGCTACAATTCTAGTGATAAACGATCTGTATTAAGCCCTAAATATTTCAATAAAACCATCAACCGACCCTAAACTTCCAGAGACTGCAATGCTATAAGCTCTCATAAACACAAATAATTCAGGAAGCAAGTGAAGTAAGCACTGAAATAAACAAAGTTCAGAATATCAATGCACTGTAGTTTTAAAACATCGAAGTTGAGAAGCTCCCAATTATCAGTGTTATAGAATCAAATAACAGCCAAGATAATGCGATTGTAGACTCTTTTTTAAAAAATAAAATTTAAGCATCCCAGCTCCTTATCAGAAATATTGCTGCACAGTGATAAAATTTCCAATTCAACACCGTATGAACAATTATAAATACGACCTTAAATCCCCGCCATAGAGAAACATATTCCTCTGAGTGTAACAGTAGGAATAACTTAAAATTATGGCATTTAATCCCTGCTGTACAAAACATACTCCTATGTCACCCAAAATAGTCTATAGATAAAGGTGTGAAATCACAAAATGTCAGTGGGATTAATCAGAACTATTTGACAAGGCTTTAGGCCCCCTTGTTAGAATTGAGAAATTCTTGATAGCTTTTCTCAAGCTTCAGCGAATGCTCACAAAGATTACCAAAAGGGATAGAGTGCTCAGTAAACAACAAAATCAGATGCACTTACAAGTCATCCATAGCCTATACATTACAGATTTCCAGCTCTTTCACTTACCTATTGTCATTGCCAAGAAGTTTCTGCAGCATCCTCAACAACGCAGCTTGTATTCACAATGTTTTCCAAATCAAGCTCAGTGAATTGTAATCCAGAGGTCTCACAAACCCTGTATTTTCAAGAATGAAGAATCAAATGTCTCAGTCAATTCAGAATATAATGAAAACATGCAGCAACAGAACCTTCTTCACTGCTGATACTAATGATCGGTAAAAGCAAAGAGAGATGACAAAAGCACAAGAATAATATGCCAATGATGAATTCCCAACTTTTGTACTGCAGATCCTAGACACTATTAGGTACTTCAGCCTACCCACTAAACCCATGGGCTACATGCTGAAAAATGGTTAATTCTTCGTTCCACTTTTTCCAAATTCTTTATAATTTTTCACTCACTCTTTTTTGTGCTCATATATTTTAACATTCTACAACTTTCACAACCACTATCATTCTTGACTTCACAAAATTATACAATCCCAAAATTCCTTGAGGTTGCTACAACTTTCGTATCAACAGGTTCCATGACTTTGTTGTTGTCTACTTTTGATATAAATCTGTGTTCACATACCAATGTCAAAGACAACTCCCACAAAACCGGAAGAAAAAAATCATACAAAACTCACATAAAGAAGAATAAAAAATCAATAAAAAACAAAATTGAAATTGTCAAAAACATAAAAAAATAAATCAAACAATACAAAACAATAAATACACCAACAAACACTTAACTTAAACCAATAGTTAAAAGTATTAAATATATTAACATTAAAACAATTCACTAATTCCGTACCAAAATTAAGTAACTACAAAACTATTAAAATTTATGACTTTTAAATTTTTTTTTTTTAACATTTATCTATTCGTTGTTTGAAAGGCTACTTTACATAGCTTATCTACTAATCCATCGCTATTGATTATAAAAGTTATAAATTTTGTCTTGCAGATACTTGCAAGTGATTACTAATCACTTAGTGACTAAATGTTGTTTACCAACCTTTTGAAAGCGGCACACGCATTTTTGGGCAATAAACCTAACATCTCCTAACATGACCAACCCATATAAGTTTATATAATTCGATGGTCTATGTCAATATTTAAATTGACTCATTTCTATAGAAAACTCTGTATAAATATTATTATGCTGATAGGTGTTTTTTTTTCAATAAGATTTTATATTGGCAATTAGGTGCTGGACTGTAATATTTGTATATATATAAGTAATTATTTTTATATTTTTAAATTTGATTAGATAATTTTAATAAAATAATTAATTAATGACTATTTTTAAATTTGATATTGTTTTAATATAATTAAAATATTAAATTTAAGATTCATTTGATTAAGAAGTGCCTTTTTTTATTTGATGAAGTTAATAGAAAATCTATAATATATTATTAAGTAGAGTTTGGAGCTTATTTAGTTTCTTAGTTGGTTTACTTGGCCTTGGCTACCACTATAGGTGGCTTAAGTTTGAACCCATGATTTATTCGCATCATCATAACCAAAAAAGAAGAATTTAAAACCCCTTTTTAGTGGGGAATGTTTGAACTTGACACATTAATACAACTAAATTAATATTATAACACGCCCTTTCCTCTATGGAGTCCCATTTCATAAAAAATCCAGAAAAAGAGAGTTTTATGATTTACTCTATCTTTTAAGTAGCCTCATTTCTTAAAAAAATTAAGGGAAAAGGTTATATATGTCAATCTTGAAGAGGATTTCATAACTTAGTCTTTCCTCTATATTACTTCATTTCATAGTAAGTCTAAAAAAAAAACTTCTATATTTAAATCTCCAAAAAGGATTTTATGATTTACTTTATCATCTAGATAATCTCATTTCTTAAAAAATTTAAGAAAAAAGGTTATATATGTCAATTTCTAAGAGAATTTCATAACTTACTCTTTCCTCTATCTTACTTCATTTCATAGAAAATCTTTAAAAATAAATTGTATATTTTAAATTCCTTTTTTAATGTAACTAAGCAACTATGTAGCAACTATGTATCTTATATATTAGATTGAAAACATTTCTTACAATTTTTGGTTGAAGGTAATACCAGTGATTCTATATTGACTGTCTAGTTGCTATTTTTGAAGACTTTCTCAAAGAATTCTGGAAAATCCAAGAACAAAAAGGTTATTTATTGCAACGAGGAAGAGGATTTCTGATTTCATTCCTTTTTTAATGCTACGAAGTAGTCATGCATCTTATATATATTTATCTGAAAACATTTATTTCTTAAAATTTTTTAATAAGATATGGTCAAAAAGAGTACCAGTGAGTCTATATTGGCTGCATAATTGCCATCTTTGAAGCCTTTCTCCAAGAATTTTAAAAACAACAAAATCCTTACAGACTTTATTATATAAAACCATTATCAGCAACAAACAAATTTATACTCTTTCAAATATTTGCCTTGAAATCTTCGTTGAGCCAAATTAGTCTGTAGTATTGCAGGTGATAATTCAATCTCTGATACCATTTTGAAACTTTGATTTCCTTGATTCTTATAAAATTTAACTATTTTATTTGATGAGATTTCAACAGTGTGTTGTTGGTATTGGTGTGTTATGGAAAAATTCTAAGTGGGTGTATGTTTTTCTTTTTTTGAAATAGGCAGAGATACCAGTTTTTTCTGCAAATTGGACTTTGTTCTTGTGGGTACCTGGAAAAATGAGCTGGTACTCATGGTGGACTGGTTCCATGGGTTCTTGGGCAGTAAGTACTTTTACCATGATCTCTGAAATATATGTAACAAAAATGAAGTAGCGTATAAAACATATATTGTTTTTAATCTGTGCAGTTTATAATAATATTAGGTAGAATTAAGCACATATGTGCAATCATACAATCCATGTTTTTAGTATACATAATTATAGAATTTATTAGTATATAAATATTTTGGCGAATTTAACAAGTTTTATATAGGAAATATTATTTCAAAAATTATGATAATTGGTATTGTTCTTCTGATATTAACTGAAATATTTTCAAAATCAGATGTTTTGGATCTTCCTACTAATTTTTTTGAATATTCATAAGAAACAACTGATTAACCAAAAATAACATATAAAAAATACCCTGATTTTTTTTCATGTTTTAATTTTTTGAGGAATCTTTTGCACCTGAATGACAACATAAAGTTCCATACAAAGGTGCTTTCTAGATTTTCCCAGGGGGCACTGCTATATTAATTCAGGAATCTTTTACATTGGTTTGGTATCATGTAAGGTAGTAACTTTTGTATGTAGAGTATTAAATGATGACTTTTAAATATAGAACAAAACGTAATCAATCAAAAGAATCTGATAAATATGGAAAAAAAATATGATAAATATGATGTGGCTAATCTTCATCAGGATGAGAACTCAAGCTTTTTTCTAATTCCTATGGACTCTGAAAATGCCATGGTGCTTAATGGTTTGATTTTTCACTCGCCTAACCATAGATCTATTAAAGGGATCCGAAATATAAAACTACAATAACATTTTTACCCAGATAAATTTGGAAACACTACAAAGAAACCAAACTTAAAACTAAAATAGATGGTAAATTTCTTGTATATGCTAACATAATGGGCTGAAAACAAGGTAGCAACTTTCGTGAGAGTATTAAAAGATGGGCTTCAAATAGAGAAAAGAGACAACCAATCAAAAAATACAATACATACTGAAAAAAATAGGATGTGGCTAATTTTCTAAGGTTGTTGAAAACTTTCTAGACATGCTGAAAAATCTATTTAGCTGCTGAATATAAAATCTTGGAAGTGTTTGTGATTTAAACATCTATGGTATAAAATAACAATAAATTTTCTAAATCCTCTTTTTTAATATTTGTTTAATAAATTATACTATATATTTTTAAAACAACTCAAAATTCTAAGTTTTATATTTGGCATGGTTACCACAATAAGATATCAATGAATTTCCCTCTTTTTGTAAATTTCCCTAGTTTAGAAAGTATTTAATTGATTTTTTCTTAAAAATTCAGACAAAAGAGATTTTAAATAATATGTTATAACTTATTTATTATTAATTCTCACAATAAGATGTTTAAATGGAAAAATTTCAAGATTTTAAATTCAACAGTTTAAGAGATAATGTTTGAAAGGTTTTTCTGCTCATTTTAGAAGTATTTACATGATTTTCAGCAATTCAATAGTTTTTAGAAGATACACAATTTAACAACTTAAAATATAAAAAGGGGTGAAAACAGCCAGATTTAAGGAGGCCTGTTGCTAGTAAATTGTATAAAAATTAAAAAAATTGGAATACAACTATTATGTAGATTGTCTACAAATTATTTGACAAAATACTCTGTAAAAAAACACTGAAATATAATTATGATTCTACAAGTTATTTGACAAAATATTACAGAGTATTATAAAAATGTAAGTAGTGATGAAGAAGAGTTATAATATGATGAATATAAAATATTATCATTATGCAATGTACGGTATTTATTTCCATATTTATCATCTTTTTTACGGACCATTTTTTTCCATAATTTAAATAGACCATTTAAAAACCATTTAATACATTCCGTAGGAAAGTTGCTACCTTGAACAAGACTATCTATGTGGATCATCATTATTTGTCTGGATCACAATATGTATGTTTAGAGCTCTTTGATTTCCAAATCAGCAAATTCTTGATCATCTTTTGCAATTTCGTAAATCTCAAGCCTCGATTCAAATTGGCATTACCAGTTTTTTTTATTGTCCGACATTGCAGAGGGGAGTCCAAACCCAAGGTGAAAGATCAGATAAAAATTCTGACAGCCACAGAGTGGCACTGATCGTTGGAGTCACAGGAATTGTGGGCAATAGCTTGGCAGAAATCTTGCCTCTCTCCAACACTCCTGGCGGACCTTGGAAAGTTTATGGTGTTGCCAGGAGGCCTAAACCAGATTGGTCTCCAGAAACTTCACTACAATACATTCAATGTGATGTACTAAGCAGAGAGCAAACTCTAGAACTGCTCTCTCCATTGAAGGATGTTACTCATATCTTTTGGGTCACTTGGGTCAGTAGGGAGACAGAGGAGCAGAACTGTGAAGACAATGGAAGAATGTTCAGCAATGTCTTAGATGCATTGCTGCCAGGTGCTGAAAACCTAGAGCACATATGCCTTCAGACCGGTGACAAACAGTACATACCCCTTGCCAAGAATGGCAACTTTCAACCACACAAACCGCCCTGTCATAAAGAGCTACTCAGATTTCCTGGGCCTAATTTTTATCACACACTGGAATATATACTCTTTGAAGCTGCAAAGAAGAAAAAGGGCTTAACTTGGTCCATCCACAGACCTACAATCATATTTGGCTTCTCTCCTTGGAGCTTGATGAATATTGTGGGTACATTGTGTGTCTATGCTGCAATCTGCAAACATGAAGGCCTGCCTTTCAGATTCCCAGGGAGTAGCATTTCATGGGAACAATTCCAGGATGTAGCAGATGCAGGATTGATTGCCCAACAAGAAATTTGGGCTGCCACAGATCCTTATGCCAAGAACCAGGCCTTTGATGTCGCTAATGGAGATGTGTTTAAATGGAAACAGATATGGGAATTAATGGCAAAGATTTTTGAACTGGAATTGTTACCTTATGAAGAAGAAGGGTTCAGTCTCAATGAAGCAATGGGGGACAAAGGTCCAGTGTGGGATGCCATTGTGAAAGCAAATGAGCTTCACCCAACAAAAATTGACGAAGTGGGGAATTGGTGGTTTGCAGATGCAGTCCTTAATGCACCCACCTGTATTATGCATGGTATGAATAAGAGTAAAAAGTATGGTTTCCTTGGATTTCGGAACACACAGGCTTCTTTCCTGCAGTGGGTTGATAAAATGAAGACCTCTAAGATTATCCCCTAATTCAGTGGAAAGCAAGGTTACTGAATACAGAGATCCACCGACTGTATTTTATTATTCTTTTTCTCAATTCATTATATACAAATGTGAATCAGTTATTCTTTGGAAATATTAAAATTTTATATTTTCATGTTCTCCTAAATTTAAAAGCAGAGGTATGAGTTATACAATTAAATATATAGGTTATCTAATTTAATTAACTCAAATGAAAATGTAATCGGTGGATGAGATAATTAAGATTTTTTTTTTTTTTAATTTAATTGTTGCAGAACATGATAAAATAAAATTATAATTTTATTGGAGTTATAATTTACTTTTCTATTTAATATTCAATATTTCTTTAAATAAAATAACATCATGCTTTCCTAATAGAATATGTCTAAGAATATTTTTTCTCAATAATAAAAAGAGGTCAAACAAATAAATATACCAATCAACCAACCAACAATTATATTAGTGGGAGGGCAGCTCCCATTATGATATTAACCCATAGACATAAGGGTCATGTTATATGAAATTAGATTTTATGTTACCCCCAAACCAAACCTAATAACTAATATGAAATTTATTTTCCGAATGAAATGATGTTTTTAGATTATAGAGATGAATCTTCATCGATTTTCTATTTAAACTTATAATGTTTTCTTTGGTCATATGTTCTCATCAAATTATACTCGAAGTCTTGAAAATAGAATTAAAAAAATAGAATCAAATACCAAACAACACATAATATAATTAATTAAAATACAAGTTTCTCCAAACTTTTAATATATTTAGACATGCTTCAATTTTATATTTTTTACTATTGAAATAGGCAACCAACATAAACTTTAAATACCTATTTTCAAAATATTTAAACAAAGATAATTTTTTTTAAAAATAACTACATAATTTCTTTTAATTACATTTTGGTGGATTGAAAAGGTATTTTAGTATTTATATTAAAATATATGAAGAAACTTGAGTGAAACATTAACAAAATATTTTATTTAGAACGAAGATTTGGATATTATTATCTAACAATAATTTTTAGCCTAGATTTCAAATTCATTCATAACAATGTCTAATACCTTTGAATTGATATGACAATTGTGTATTCAATGTCTAATACCTTTGAATTGATACAATAATTGTGTATTCAATGTGATTGATAAAGTCTTCTGTTAATATGATTGATAAAAGGTGTTGTGGTTCCCGTCCTTTCTTATCATTTTATTTGGCTCCATTTTCATATTTGAGATAGATCTTATCTTTTTCTTTGTTATCTTAGTATGTCAATTAAATAGTAAGTTCTCCGTGTTCGAATTTTCTTGTGGTGTGATCAAGTAGAGAAAGAATTAAAATATCTCATATATCACCTCTTTTGCATTTATTTTTTCTTTCATTTTTCTAGTATTTTTTAGACTAACACTAGGATAAAATAACTCTCTCATTCTAGTACACTTAATGTTATGCCTCAATTGTAGGCAACTTCAGATCAGACATTTCAATGTATTAACACTTTTTGGCAGATTAGGTGGGGTTTAAATTAAAATCTTGGGATTTTTCTTTAGTATTTTTTATTCATTGCATGAGGTTTTGGTGAGAATCTCATATCTCTTGATATTTGAAGCATTATATTACCACTTAATTCTTTATATTATGATTCTAGTGGAACATCATAAGTGATTAGCTTGTTTGGAGTGCCTATCATCCATGCAATGGATTTATTGGCTTCAAATATCTATTTAAAGGAAGAGAAATTTTGTCCACTTCTCGAAAAATTAAGTATTCTTGCTTCAAAATTGTGTTTTCAGTTTCTCATAGTTTTGTGATGAACTTAGAACCATGGTACTTTTAAGAGTTCATCATTTTGTTGCATGGGATTTTGGTGGCCCTCTCTACCTACAACCCTAGCATGAGATTTTGAGCATAGTTTGAAAGGCACTTCAAAAACTTGTAGGAGATGACATTATATACCACATTCAAGATGTGTAAAATATATGTTTAGTAATTCACATCACACACCCAGATGTGGCTCTTAGATTGTTGGTATAATTACTTAAGGGAAAGGAACTTGACTCTTATAGAGGGTTGGATACACACTCAATTTCATCATGCGATGAGTTGGGTGAAAAATTGTAAAATTGGTTTAAGAAGAATACATATGTACTATCTCTCATCGAACACCTCAACACCATCAAAATAGATTCCACAATATATGTATCATATTCAACCTCAAGTTCAAGAAGACTTACAAAATAAGGTTACCAATTTCAGGCCTTCTCCAGGCATGAATTACTTGTATTATTTGAAGTCTTCTTATCCTAATATTATTGTTATGATTCAATCTCTTAGAGGTAGTACCCTTCTTTGGGGATATTATATATTTCTATTCAAGAAGAGAATAGTTTTTTATAAATCTGTGTGATTGATCCCATGCCCATTACCCCTTTAATTCCTAAGTATTGTGATGATTCCTCAAGCTCTCATGTGCTAATCCAAATCCCATCCCAAGCACCCCAAACTAAGCTTGTAAACCATAGTGTTAGTCCCAACACTATAACTGAGATGAATGCCTTAGTTGTTGATTTCATGATGATATTTTAACATTTAAAATACTAGTCCTTCAAAAACTTACCAAGTAGCTTGCTGCCTAAAGTTTTCACTAGCATATTATTTTCCAAAGTATGAAAACGTCATTACAAAAACCACCTTCCCCATGTCACATACAAGCAAATGAGGATGCATATGTCAATCAAAACTCTTCTCAGGCTTCAACAAGTACAAAAATTCTAGAGATTTTAACCTTCCAAACAAGATACGATTAGACAAAAACTAATGTTTTATCTTTATTTGAAGAACACAAAAACATCATGGAAGATAAACTATGTAACATAGAGAAGATCATTGAAGAGGAAGAGATTATTCATGAATTTTGGTACATTAGGCACGATGAAGATGATTTATTATCATATTTTAACTCCCAAGATACTATTAGTGCATTATTTAAAGACTCCCATGTTAGACATGTGACAACAAGGTTAAATTTTGGGTCCCTTTGTAGCGCAGTTTATAACTCACTTCTCAAAGGTGGGGTCTGGAGGTTTCCCCCCCACTCATGTTACAGTGGGGTCCAAGGGGAGGAAACATGTTATGGATCCCCTTGATAGGGGTTCGAGGGCAGAGCCCCCGAAGCAAAAATTAAGGAGTCAATCCCTTGTTTTTAGAAAGACGAATTAAATTGAATTCTATTTTTAGGATGGAAAATCCTAATGGAAATTTTCCACTCTATTGTAGGAGGAGGAATCCTAAATGTACTTTTACAATTAGGTGTATTTATTTTTGTGGAGATACAAAGTAGCTCATAACGATTTCACATGTAATTAGTTCATCTTGAGTTAATAAAATCTTGATATCTTGCATCATAGATGTTTCCCTAAGCACTTAGTTGGTGTTTTACCACGTAAATATGGTGTTCGTATCTTGCATGTTTGGTATTTTGTATCTTTATTTTATCTCTAATCTGTAAAACGTTGTTTTGTTATTCATATTTTTACATATTCATTGTTGCAAAGTCTATTGTTTCCTAATATCCCACAAGCATCGAATTCCTAAAGTAGGAGATGTTATTTTTAGTTTCTTCATTTATCAAACCAATATTACATGAAATTGCGTAGGGTGGAAATACATATTATAGTGAGTCTGGGGATTCTATAATCAATCCATGTTAAAGTCATACTAATAATGACAACAGAGAGACATGGACCACACCTAACCACACCCAATAGTGCTATTAAAAACATAAATGTTACAGTCATGATCTATATATACAAGGGAAAAAGTATATTTATCATAAAACACATGTAGCTTGGCCATAATCCTTAATCATCACTATTAGGTATAGTCACAAGAATGGAAGACACGATAGTATTGTTGTAAAACCACTTCAAAAAGGCATATGAAAGAAGAAAGGTTATGTATAAGTGTGATGATAAATAAGTTGTACCTAAGAGTGAACCTCAATGGTTTGGACTCTAAGGCCATGTACTCCATGTTAGTAATATTTGAATGAAATAAACAACAATCCCTAACACATTGGCCCTAGCAATCCAAAAATCCAAGATCTATGTAAGTTTCAAACTTCCTCCACACTTCCTATAGTATTTAAAACTGATCTAGGGCATCATGCCCATCACTATATCCACTCTTTTTTATTCTATTACATAAAAAAAAAATGATAAGTTTTCATAGCGGTGAAATCTACCTATCATATCTTCCACAACCATATAGAAGAGAAAGTTTAAAATTGATAGAATACATGTAAGAGAGTAAAATCCAAATGTGAGTTTGGAATACTTTGAACTACCCAACTAAATATCCTATGTAGATCTATTAAGAATAAGTGAGTTTTAGAGAGGGATACTAAACTATAAATCAAAATGTCACATAAAGATGTCGAACAAGATATAAACACACGATTATCTTGGAAAACCCCTTTTAGGTAAAAAATTCATAACAATTATATTTTTTTATTGCATTAATTTGAACCTAACTTACAAATAAAACAAATTTTAACAAGATGTAATGTGATAGAGTGATTCAATAGTCCATGCATGAACATAGTGAAACTACAATGCTTAACATTTACTCGATGATATGTTTTTCACTCCTAGACATGGTTGAATATATATAATGTTAAATCTAACAACCACACTAATTTTTACAATTGTTTCTTCCTTGTTTTATACATAGGAATATTCATGCTTGAAAACTAGTTTCCTGCTTTAAAGAAACCCATGAATTTAATGATATATAATTCCTAGATTCACTCTAAATACTACTCATTCATTTGATACAAGATATTCTTCCACTAATCATGTTAGAATATTCTCCAACACATTTCTATACACCTCCACTGAGTAACTGCACATGGAGATGGAGGTCCAAAAAGTAATCAAAAAAGTGTTTGAGAGGTAGGTTTTGGGTGGGCCTATATATCTATTTCCCCCTGCTATCTATTACGTTATGTTATGAGGATTGATGTCATGGAGTGGAAACCGACGAGAAAATTCTCAAGATGCAATCTTTAGGGATGCTCTCCTCATATATCTATCTATATCTATTCAAGTTGTCCATCCTCTAATTATAATTAAACATAACACACTCGTGTTATGGCTTGGTCAAATTATAAATCACATTATAATGTGCTCATGTTATAACATGATCAAGTATTAAATTTGTAAAAAAAACAAAAACCTGACCCAGATCGAGCATTCAAATATTTTCATTTCAAAAAATGTGAGTGAGGAAAAAAGTGATTGAGAAAATATACAAGCACATTTTGGATGACACCAATTTTTTTTAGGCAGCCAATCAACAATGGTTAAACATCCAAGAAGTGAGTTAAAACCATTATTAGGGTAATTTTCGTGAAGATTAAACTATGTTTTCTTGCATTGATTCTAATTTATTCATTTTTTTTCTATATTAGTACTTTGAAATCCTCATTCTCCTACTAAAAACCCTTCTCATCCTTAAAATCCTACTTTTCCATCTAATTTATTTCAAACAATTAATTTCTTTGTAAAGATCTGGAGTTCAGTTTCTTTTTGTATCACCATTTTTATATTTCCTTTGTTTCTTAAGCTCCTCAAGTGTTTTCCTTTGTGTTCTTATCCCCATAATTCTCAAATATATATATCAACATAAGACAATTGATACAATAAGAATGTTTAAATAATTTTAGGAATATATTAAATATAGAAAAAACATTCAATCCTCAAATAAAGACGAGAAATTTATCAAAATAATAAAAATAATGATTCATTATACCAATATAAGACAAAAGACATAATAAACATGTTTTATGAATGTAAGAAACATATAAAAGTACTTAGTTATCAAACAAGCATATGGAATTTATCAAAAGAATAAGATAGTGGAGAAATTTGTAGATATCAATGAAGAACAAAGTTTGAGGGAGAAAAATCATGAGCATTTTCCTTTTGTATTTGTTATTGTGATTTTCTCATAGATAATATAACACGTTCAAGTTATAATATGACCGCGTTATGTTTGATTTGGATTGGAAATTACCCACCCTTAGGATTGGCTTTGGCTTGGATATTTAAAGCCTGACTATTGGACTATCTATTCCTTGCATGAATATATGTTTTGCAAGAAATATCAAAACACATACAAATATTGAGTGTGCTCTTTTTTCGCTTGCATGTTTTAAGATAATATTCCAAAAACACCTTTATGATGTCATGGTTCGTCTTATCTTTATGACCATGTCTTTATTTCTAAAATACAAATAGTTTAAGGTTTTGATCCATGATTACTTTTAATTTAGTTTCTTTATATTTCACCAAAAACACATGTATTTCTTTTTCTATGTAATTTTTGATCAACTCTTCCAAAATTTTAAAAAATTACATTGTCAAATTCTAAATTCCTTTCTACACACATTCAAAAAAATCCGATTGTTTTCTCAAAATTAGGGGCAGAACATGTAGTTTTTCATTTTTTGGGATGTGTCCACTTAGAAAACTAGTAAAAAATAATACATTCATTAAAAAAGGAAAAAAAATAGAGGTACCTAATACATCATATTATATCAATTTTTATTAAAGGGATTTAAAAAATAATTATGCGCATGTGACACTATGTTGTATTTTTGAGACAAATACATGACCACTTTATGTGCACATCACATTTGACCCTCTTAATCTCCACCCCTTTTTTAGTATTTTAGAGACTAGATTTTGAGTCCTACGATTCTTGTTCTTATCAAATTGTCAAGTTTTGAGCATAGACATGCAAAATTACTTGTTGAAGTTAAGATTTTGTTTTTTAAAGAAAAAAGTGTCCACTATTGACCCCCTTTTGGTCCTCCATTTTCATATGCTTACCCTAGTTAAAAAAGTAATGAAAACACATCAAAATTGTACAGATCCTACACCCACCAAAATGCAAATACAATTCTGCATAGTCATATGAAAAAACCACAGTTACACACAACCTTATAAACCATGTTGCACATGTCTCATGCAATGTGTATGTGCTCATAATCCTATTCACATACCTCTGTGTAAACCTTTCTTATTCACTAGTGTTGTGCAAGCTTTCACAACACCAAAAATTGCAAAATATACCTTATACAATGCTATGAAAATTTGAAACATTCCCCAACATGATCCCACTTATTGAACACTTTACATAAATTTAGAATTAATGCATTATTCTTTGGCTACATGAAATCAAACTCATGGTTTTCCTACACCAAGATAATTTCTTGTTTTGTTTTTAGTGTTCCATTATTAGTTGATATGCACACGTGTTGTCATGGTAATTGGTCAATATTGGTTGTGAAATTTCTAGAAGATGTCAACAAGTCGAGGGTATCTTTTTGAGCATAGAACATTATCCAAGAGGTAACAAAAAATATTTGGATTAATCACATAAGAGTTTTAGACCACAAGATAGTGCATGTTGGGTTTTAAAACAATACTTTTCAGAAAACCACAGTCAGGGGACAACAAGTCCCCCCTCTTTAATGGGAGAGGTTCCCTTATTGAAAGAAAGCAACAAAACTTATGCACAAATATACAACTTAAAAGTGGAGGATCTTGATACTTCACAATGTTTCATATCAAAAAAAGATTGTCAACACAAAAGAAATGGAAGAATTAAGGAGATGGGAAAGGAAGAACAATCAATACTTTCAGGAAATATAGATGGCCAAGAATATCCTTATGCGTATTGAACAAAAGAAATGCAGAATAGAATCAATCACTCTCACATCAGATATAATTTCACAGACACACGGTTCTAGAAATCACGCCAACAAGAACACAAAGTTTCTCTCTGTAAAAGATAAACGACTCGCAAGCCTCAGATGAGGAAGGAAGGAATGACAAAGGAAGAAGAGGAAAGAAAAACTTATGTATTGATCACTTTTAAATATTTTACATTTACAGAGCACCATGATCCCACTTTTGAAATGAGCTAAAGCTCTTACATTTATAGATGAAGAAGAGAGAGCAGAATAAGAAGAGGAGGAGATTAGATTTGGAAGCTCAACAACCAAACATAAACGCCCCTGCAAATCCACTTAAATCTGTCAAGTCTGGTTCTTCATGGCTGCAAAACGTGCTGGAGAAGAAAATATCAGATTAGATCGAATGTGGCTCTCGAAGAAAATCCGATTTGCATATTAATGGAGTGAAAATGTTTTCCATCAAATCTAGATGTCCAGTCAGTTCTTCAGGTCTGTTTAGCATGCTGGAGAAGGAAAAATGGCAGATCGAAGCAAATATGATCTTGAAAAACAATCAGATTTTGCATTAATGGCAAGAAAGCCATTTTGAAGACTTCAACCTATAAAATCATGCTGAAAGTAATATTTCATGCATCCATGGCATAGAGGAGATCAAGATAATTCTAGTGATATAAATTTTGTCAAATTTCAAGCTTTGGATCAAAAGATATGCTCATTTGAAAATCCGGGTCGCGTATGTACAAAAATGGTGAAAAAACAATTTTCGCAAAACGGATCCGCGGGCCCGAAAATGGAATTGTGCCCTTAGCACACAAAACAAAATGCAAAATGCCAAAGTTTTACCCCCCGAGCCCCACAGGCCCACTTTTGATATTTTCCTGACACGTGTCCATTTGGCATCACCGGAGATGTGGTTCTCTTTTTAGAATTTTACTTTACTTTTGAGAAAAAATCTCAAAATGCTCCGATGGACCGCCTCTCTGCTTTGACTTTTCAACCATGACGTTGACATGTGGCATTACCTGGATTTGGTGGAGTTGTGATTCACTTTGCAACTTTACTATTTCATTTTGGAAATAAAACCAAAATTCCCAAAATGCTCCGAAGGCCTGCATCCAATTGGAAATGGCCACGTATTCATGGGGCATTGGGGCACGAAATTTGACAGGGAAGAGATCCCCGTCATTCACGACTATGGAAAAATGAAATTGAAGGAAAAACCTGCAATTTATGTCTGAGTTTCGATTGCTCTCCGTGGAAGGAAGAATTTGAAGGTAATTAAATAGCTCGATGTGATCCACCGCCATAGAAAAAGGATTGCCCATTTCATTCGAATAGAAGAAACAAATTTTGAAGCCCCGGGTGAGAAAATAGAAAGTTGAAATTGTGCAGAATGGATAATTTTGGAATGAGAAAGGGCGATACTGAAACCAGGTATAAATGACATCAAAGCACGAATTTTATATCTTCCCATACCTCTTACTATGTTTGAAATCTTCTTCAATGGCACCAACTCAAAAATTTTGAAATTTGACTCAGAAATGAGGGGAATTTGAGGGCGACAACAGCTAGCTCTTTCTAGGGATGACTTGGCTTAGACAGAGGAATGAGGAAAGATCAAGAACCATAGAAAACTTCTGGGGAAGAAGACCAGTCCCTTATCCATTGGGAAAATAGAGTCAAATGCGAAGCAATACAGAAGACAGAAAACAGAAGGGAAACAAACCAAAAACCAAAACAACGTATATACAAAAGGACTGTCAAATCCCCTAGGACTTGAACAACTTCAGATACTACCCACTATAAGGAAGTGGGAGAGGAGATCCATCCATGTAGTCTAGATAGAAATAATTTTCACCAGGAAAATGCTTGATTTTGAAAGGACCAAGCCAAATAGATTCAAACTTACCATGGCTTCCTCGAGGTTCATGTATTTTGTCCCATAACATAACAATGTCTCCCACTTGAAACTCTCTTGGTCTGGCCTTCTTATCAAAAAAATCCTTCACCTTTTGTTGATGAGATGAAATCCTGTTAAAAACTTGTATTTTGTCTTCATTCAACTTCTGGAGGTACATGATCCTTTTGTCTAGGGAGCTGGTCAAGCTTGAATCCTTAATGGCTTTCATCAAATGCAGGGCTGGAAATTCCACTATCACTGGTAGTTGAGCTTCAAGACCATACACCACTTGGAAAGGATACATTCCAATTGCTCTTTTTGGTGTAATCCTATCACCCCAAAGAGCATCATAAAGTTTCTTGTGCCAATTCCTCTGAGATTCATTGACAAGCTTTCGAACAATGGACACCAAGTTCTTATTTGTTGACTCTGCTTGTCCATTCCTTTAGGTATAGTAGTTTGAAGAATGAGCAATGGATATTCCATAACCATAGAAGAATTCCACCATTTCAGCAGAAAAAAATTTGGAAGCATTGTCAGTTACAATCTTGCTTGGTATCCCAAACCTTATCAAAATGTTCTCCTTGATGAAATTGCATACTACCTCAGAAGTAGTACTTTTGACTGGGATGGCTTCCACCCACTTTGTGAAATAATCAGTGGCAGTTAACACATGAGTATGCCCATCACTGGAAGATGGATTGAGTGTTCCAATGAAGTCCAGACCCCACCATTGAAAGGGCTCATCAATCACTACTGGCTTGAGAGGTAAAGAAACCAACTTAGGTCTTCCAACAAAAGTTTTACATGCTTCACATTTACCCACCCATTTGGATGCATCTCTGAACAATGTAGGCCAGTAGTACCCAACACGAAGGATTTTGTGGGTAGTGACATCAAAAGAGAAATGACCTCCACAAGCTTGGTCATGGAAAGCTGAGAACAACTTCTTCTGTTGCTCATGGTCTACACACTTCAAGAATCTTCCATCTATTCCTCGTTTGAACAAAGCATTCTCCCACAGTATATATTGTGCAAACCTCATCTTGATGGCTCTATTTTCTTTGGTATTCAAATGAGAAGGGCATTCTCCATATGTGAGAAAGTGAGTGATGTCAGCATACCATTCATCTATTGAACTAAGGAAAAGAACAACATGAACATTGGCTGCCTCTTGGGACAATTCCTTATCAGCTCCTTCAGCAATGAGTTCACACAAGCCTTTACCCCTGATTAGCTTTGTTGGCTTGATGTCAAGATCATACTCTTGGAATTTTTCCACCCAATTGCCTCTCTTCGTTCCAAATTCTTGTTGTGTCAGAATAGATTTGATTGTTGTATCAGGCACAAGAACAACAGAATGTGAGTTAAGAATATAGAACTGAAAGTGCTTAACAACTTTGACCACTGCAAAAGCATGTTTCTCCATCATAGTGTACTTCAATTCATGAGCCTTTATGACATAACTCATGAAGGAAATTGGGAGCTCATGATTCTCATTTTTTTTTGAGTCAGTATAGCAGCCAAGGTATTCTCTGTGGCATAACAATAGATAATGAAATCTTTGTTAAAATCCGGACATGCTAATATGGGAGTCTTAGCAATGGATTTCTTTATTCCCTCAAAATATTCTTTACCTTCAGCATTCCACCCAAAAAATCTACTTTCCTTTCATCATCTTAGCAATTCTCATAGTCAGTTCAGCAAAATTTGGGATGAATCTCCTCAGGAAATTGATCTTGCCAAAGGAGTGAACACCCTTCTTTCTGTTAGGGAGGGGAATTTTCTGGATTGCTAGAACTCGTTCAGGGTCAATTTTGATTCCTTCCTTGGACACAATATGTCCCAAAAACTTACCTTCAGTGACACAAAAGATAGACTTCTTAGCGTTGAAAGAAACCCCATGATCTATGCATTTTTGAAGAAATTTTTCTAGGTACTGAAAGTGATTTGCTCTATTTTTGGAAAATACAGTTAAATTATACAAGTACAAAACTATGCATTTTCCTTTTAGGATTCCAAAAGCCAAGTCCATGGCCCTCTAAAAAGTGGCACCAACATTAATGAGACCAAAAGGCATCCTCTTGTAGGTAAAAGTGCCCCAAGGAGTAGTGAAGGCAGTCTTGTGCTAATCTGCAATATTGACCTCCATTTGATTATACCTTGAGAAGCCATCCAACATAGATAACATCTTTGAGCCTGTTACAGCTTGCAATACTTGATCCATCATAGGAAGAGGATAGTTATCTTTCAAAGAAGCCTGATTTAAATTCCTAAAATCAACACAGATCTGAATCTCACCATTCTTCTTCCTCATAGGTACAATATTGGCAATCCAAGTAGAATGGTGTATTGGGAAGATAATCCTTGCCTTCAATAGCTTCTGGATCTCTTGATAAATTGTATCATCAACTTTTGGATTGTATTTCCTCATATTTTTCTTGAAAGGCTTGATCCCAGGCTTTAGAGGAATGAAATGTTGCATTTCCTTTAGATGGAAAGCTTTGAGGTCATCATATGAATATGCTAGAACATCAACATACCTTTTTAGCATATTTACCACTTTCTTCTTCTCCTCTTAAGTGCAACACTTTCCAAGGTTTACCATCTTGGGTTCTTCAAGACTCCCAATGTTCACCTTTTCACATTCAAACTGTCGAGCACCTTTGGAAGTTTTAGACTTAATGTATCTATCATGCTTATCAAACAACTCTTCCAAAATTACCTGTCCTTTGGGGATTTTCAATTTGATGCAGCCATCTTGATTCATCTCTTCTTTGACACCTTCTTCATGGGAGGATACACACTCTCTAGGCAGGTTGTCACTTCCTTCAAAGTAAAACTGATCAAAATTATCTTTGAGCTCCAAGAAAGAGAGCACATGTTGATCATTATTAAAGACCTACCAATTGTTTGCATTATCAAGCACACTGGGCTTGTGTATCATTTCAATGGTGAATTTCTCCTAAGAGAAATTTGGGTGAGGGATCAACAAAGACCATAAGACAACTAGAGAATCAGCTCTAGTGTTCCTTCCTCTAGGCACAACTTTAATGGAAAAAGGATCAAGGAACTCAATGGAATCTTAGACAAGATTCCTATAGTGATTCAACCTTCTATTCTTTACTTGGTAAAGATATCTGACCTGTTTTACAATCAGCTCAGCCTCACCATGAGAAAGAAGATTCTTCACTCCCATTTCTTTTGCCATGTTCAAACCAATAATGATAGCCTCATACTTAGCTGTGTTATTTGTATTTTCAAACTGAAGTTTGAATGAAAAGGGATGAATCTTCTCCTCTGGGGAGATCAGCACAACACTAACACCAGAACTAGCTGAAGAGCATATGCCATCAAATTCCAAAGTCCAGATGCCATTAGAATTAGGAATCACCTCCTTGGGAAGACTGGCCTCATCTTGTGACATAATCATGTAGTTCCCATGCCCTATGTCCTCATAAAGTATTTGTGCCTTCGGATCATCTATTTTTTGCACAATGTATTCAGTTTGTTTCTCAGGTAGCAACTTCCTCATCTTTCCATTAACAGGGATCAAAGCATGTGACCAATCCATTTGAATCTCACCTCCTACATATTTACAGAAATTCCTACTCAAAAACATACCATATGAGGGAGGAATATCTGCTACGAAAACAATGGCCAAGACCTCCTTCTCTGGAAAAGCAACAAAAGCTACTTGTGCATATTTAATTCTCCCAACCAAGGGTACTTCCCTACTCTCCATGGAATAGTAGGAACCATAGGTTTGTGTTAAAGTCAAGCCTAGAGCATGAGCCACTTTGGCAGGCATCACAATGTCTGATGCACCAGAGTCAATGACACAATTATTGAGTTTGTGGCTAGCTATAAGGAGTGTCACGTAAAATGGTTTGATTTTCTCATTAGGTGAAGTGACTGTATCCACTAGACTTGGTTGAGGTGGGGAAGAAGGAGTGGGCAGAAGACCTTTAGAAGTATAAGATGAGGCTTTGGATTTGGAGTTTGTTGAACACTACAAAATTATATAAAAAACACCGAATATAATTGTATTGAATTTAGAAATCATTTGGTATATATTATTCATTCTTTGAGAATACATTATATAGATCAATTGATCTCCTACAAAGGAGGAGTCAATACCAATCATGAATCCCCCTTATCTCTCCATAATTCACATATCTCTCAAGCATTATTCTTTCCTATAGAATCTCTCACACCCCTATCTATGAGTTGTGCATTACAACTATTTGCACACTCATGTATTATTTAAATAATAAATAATACAAATATATGTTCACACTATGAACAATTATTTCCTAACATTCACCCCCTTAGTGTGAACATGGGGAAGGCATCATCCTATACTACATCTAACAATTACTGTGTGATTTTCCAAGGACTCACAAACCTGAGAAATGGTTTTTCCACGGTTACCATAAAACCAATGAAGGTTTGTCCATGGTTTACCTATAACCAATTGGTTTTACTAGTTTACCAAAAACCATGCCATTATATGCCAGTATCTCTTTAACCCCCATCACATCCTGACTAATGCAGGTGATACAATCATGTACTTGTTTTAACAAGTTTTATTTGCAGAATGAAACACACAACTGAAAAAAAACTTGGCCACCAAATCAGTACTGCGGCCTCGTCGATGGTGCCTGACGAGAGGTCGATGATCCTCCTTCCTCCGTTGCCTCTAGCCTCCATGTAACATGTTGCTAGCTCAGCTTGATTTGACTTGGACGCTCAATAGTTTCCACATTGGGTTTATTTTGTCTCCCCCCACAATGTGAAACAATTTATTTTCTGGACGTCGGGTTACACTGAAAATGTGTCCGTGAGGCAATTTTTTTTTTTTTAAAAACTTTTTGACTGATAAAACGATAACTTTTAATGATAATAACTTTATGACAAAGACGATAAAAATGTGTTGACAAAATAAAATATTAAAATTTAATACAAATTACTCGTTAAAATGTGGCCAATAGACCAAAAAAATAAAATATTTTAAATAACATACTAAAAATAACACATAAAAAAATCCCTTTAATTCACATTAAAAATATAATAACAAACTTAAACAAAAAAGAAATTTTTACTTTTTTTATTTATTTCCACTTTGCACGTGGATGTCATAAATAAAACAAGGCCATGATATGGCAAATCATGCCGATGCCAATGTAACCTCTTGTCTAGTCGATGTACTTGTACGGTGTCTGGGTATGTTGTTTGGATAGGAGCTTTTCCAATGGTCGTGGTGTTGTGTAATCAAGTGGACGAGCATGTTATACGAGTTGGATGCGGTGAAGTAGGCAAGTTGTTCATTTGTTGTGGTGCGCAAGCGCACTTTGGTGTTGTATTTTGGTTGGTTGAGGTTAGTTGTGGCAATGGACATTGTTCCACTAAAACAATAAGCGAAACATGTGTTGGACATATAGTTAGGAAGAGGGTGAGTGTGGGGCATGATGGGCAGTTGTTTGTGAAGTGCATAGATATGTAATGGCTAGGACAAATGTACTGTGCTTGAATATGTCGAAGTAATAGTTACTCGGTTTGCTTTGATTGGAGCTATCATAAATTTTAATTTGAATGGATTGAATTATGCGTGGCCATTGGTTTTGCAATGCAATGAAGTTGTATTGGGTAAAAGAAGAGGAAATTGAAGAAGGTCGATCAAACTATTGTAATCGAAGAAGAGGTATTGTATGTGCGAGTATAGCTATAGTGCAATAGTTCACATTCTTTTGATCGGGATGTTGTCTTACTTATGTATGTGCTTGTATTCTGTAGTCAATGGAAGGTGTGATCTTGAAGTCGTCTCATAATGTATTCGAGGCAATGGTCAAGTAGCGTGCTTGTTGAATTATTTATTGCTTGTAGATTTAGGCTTCAACTTTGATGCACCTTTGTAGTTGTTGAAGGCGCTACATAAACCTACTATGCAGGTCAGGAGAACTATTAACATTTAATTATGGTTATTGTGGTAGGCGATTTGTTTTTTTTAAATGAAACATATTCTTAATATGCTGAGACATTCATGAAAGTTGATAAACTTTGTTTATTTAAAGTAATTTATACATAGTGTAATACAATTGCAGTTAAGTATTGCATGGCAGCATGATATGGTGTATGCAGTGTGTCAATTTTGTAGATTGACATTTGGCATGAAATGGAGTGGATTGAAAATTAATTTGTTTTGGAAGACATTGCTAGACAGAGTTCGACCAAAGTTTCATATACGATGTGATTTCTGATTTTGTTGCTACAGGAGCTTGTAGGAGCGTTTTTGTAGCCAGTAAGAGTTGAACCAATCTTTGATTGTGTTTTAGTGCTTACAAGCCGTATGAAAGGAAAGGACTGATGCCATCACTGTTTTAAGTCATTTGTTTCTTCCAAGTATTTGATGAAATCTCTAAATCTCATGTCCTTTGATAGTCATCTTGGTTCATTACTTGCATCTTTATTGACTAACGATGGCTCAGGACGATGGTCTCGTTGAGCATTAGCAAGATTATTCATTTCTTATAATAGTTTCAGGTTTCTTTTTAGTGGATTTCTTCATTTGTTGTTTGTGGATGTACCTGTGTTCATAAACACTTCAATTTCATGGTGCAAGTCTTGAGTCTCCTCTTCTGTATCCATGGTTGGTCGTATAAATGTGTGAAAGGTTGTGGAGGGCATTTGTGCTCTTATCTATATGGTTTGCAAGAGATGTCAAATGGGTCCCTATTACCTTCATGTTGCAGTGCAGAGGTCAATTGCGATAGGCAATCAAGTCTATATATTTGTGTAGGTAGTGATTTGCTTCATATTGACCAGATAGTCTGAGCTTACCATCTTTATTCCCTCTTATTTATTGGGTGTGCTAAAGCATATATAAATTCACGTCTGATCCTGGAAACCTCATCTGTATTGTTTCTAGTGTGTATTTGTTGTTAACCACACATTGGTGCACAATCAACACAAAAAAAGAGAAAAATGATAGTGAGTTTTCAATAAGAGAAGTTGCATTGGTCTAAACATTCAAAGAATGGGTGCTAAGTTGCTAACAAATATGCAGTGGTGTAAGACCACCCGGGCCAATCACATCTGGACTAAATGCAAAGTTTCCATTGGCACTTGATAAGGGTAGATAGCATAACAACAAATCCACAATTTGCCTGCAATTTCTCTTCACTGCCCTGTGCAGCAAGTGAATTTCTGACATTACAGCCAATGCCTCTTGAATTGATCCTTCTTCAGCATACATGCTAAAGAAAATATCCAGAATTCTTTTAAGAAGAGCATTCCAATCCCTTTCCACAGCATAAGTTAAAAGAAACTTGAAGCGGCCAGGCAAGCCTCCAGGAGAAGGAGGCTTCTTCTCAGAGTAGGAATTTCTTTGGAAAAGCCATCCAAGCTCATTCAAGAAACTTACAACATCCTCTTGGTTGCTTATTTTCACATCATCTTGAGAATGCATTTTTGAATGCTTGTTTGTTACTATCACCTCACAAGGTATGTCAATGTCACCTTCTAGGCTTCGGAGCTCTCTACAAATTGCACTATCTGCCACAATGACTGGAAAGCTGTTCCCTTTCAAACCTCACTCAACCTGCATAGTACTTCAGTGTTAGAACATGAAGACAAGCAGCAGCAGGAAAGATTTCCAAGAACAGGAAAAGCACATGAGATATCTTTATCAAACTACCTCTACAAATAAACGGCCCAAAACATCTGGTGGACCCCCTGAGAATGTGTGCTCAATCATAGAACACGTGTTGAAGAGTGTGGCACTGCATACTTGATGATCTTGTGGAACAATATTTTCTGAAACATATTTCCCCCTATAAGCACAAAGAATTCTGCATCCAATATCCCAAGGATATTAGAATTGTGTCAAACTTTTCAATTCTGCAAACATTTATTTTCTATGTACTCCCATAACTGTCTTACACAAGCTTACTTTGTACCAGGAGTCATCAAATTATGGCCTGTGAGAATAAGTCTGGTTTCTTCACCAGCTACTACTGCAATAGGCCTGACTGAGAGAATTTTAGGAGCTTTCAATGACCTACGAGATCTGCAGAACTCAATCTTGCCTGCAGAGAAATTGACATAGAAATGAGATATAATATTTATTAACAAAATAGACCTTGAATAAGTACTAGCAAGGATTCAAATACTAGTCTTAGAGGAGTCTTTATAAAAAATATTTGATGCTTACCACTTTTAAACAAGACCAATTGCTGTTCGGCTTGAACCAGTATTCAACCACTTTTCCAAAAATCACTACCACAATCCTTAAAAAGTAGTAATTTCATGCGTTCTTGTAAGTCCCCCCTCAGCTGTGGTATAAACAGATTAATGTTAATAACCCCTCAAAAATTAACGCTATACAGGGTTTTCAATATATTCAAATGCTTCTGATAACGCACATGCCTGGTCCCATACAGCCTTAGGCATGGAGGCAAATACACTAAGTATCACACAACCAGGCCTTATATAGCTCTCCATGTCTGATGGACTGTAAGACAGCCATTCCAGTATCTGCTTAAGATAAAAAAAAAGAAAGAGCAAATTATATAATCTAGACTCTACATTGAAAGATTAGAAAGAAATACAGAAAAAATATAGCAATTCATTTTACATATGGTTCTCGTCAGCAACACCAATCATACATAAAATAAACTCACCTGGGTTCGCAGTGTGTGAGGGAAATCACTTGGGTCTTTGCCAAAAAGTTTGAAAATAATTCTACTTGTTCGTTCCTGATATTTAAATGAGAAAAAGAAAACTTATCAGTTATATTCATATACTCATGCTCACAGAGCTATTAAGACATGAGTAGGCGATTTACAAAACACACCTGTGTATCTGAATTGGAACTTGTTGGAGACTGATCTGACCCTGATGATGTATAATGCTGGTAACTGCTCTTTCCAGAATTTGATATGCGGATTTTGTAGTGCCCATCATCACTAGGACTTTGATCAGGTGTTAACTCAATTTCCTCGCCAACTGAAACACTCTCGTTCTCCTTACTCTCATCCCTTGAATGGAAAGGAAAAAAATTCTGGACAACCGGAGGTGATGAAGATGGGCTTCTTGATGACAATCTCTCTTCCATAGGATTGAAATTAGCAAAAGACTGCCTTCAAGTCCAGTGATTTGGGAAGTGGGTATTCTTTAAAATTTTAGGGAGATGCAAGGGAAAACCCAGACCATCGCGAGAGGTAGAATGTTCTGCAACTTTATCACGGCTACCTGAACCTGCCATACCATTAACAATTCCAGATGCAAAATTGGCTGGCTTGATGCCAGGAAATTGGTTATTGACCAGTTCATCATGACTCTGAAGATTTGAAGTCTGCTGCCTCATCAAAGATCTATGCAGAAGACTCAGGGCTTCAGGGGAGCGTTGTATCAAGGTTGAGAGGACCCTTACCATTTCGATGTTAGCCACAGGGGACTGAAGACTATTTGTCTGTAGAACGTGGACCTTAGTATCTTGCTTTGGTGTTTGTGGTTGCATGTCTTGTGAAATGTTGAGGTCTATTGCACTGTGAGTCCGCATTGTATTTGTGGTTAAATCTTCTGAAGACGACAGGGATTTCAATTTGCTTAAGCATTGTACAAGATAATCCTTGTCTGATAGCATTCGGCCTAGCAATTTGTCCATGGTGTCATCAGCTGGAATGAAGAGCAATCAGGGAACAGGAAATTGAAGACACGGATCAGTCTAGGTTTATCAAAGCTTTTCTCAATGTCAATCTAATGAAAATTTAAAGAAATCCTAGAGGCCTTACCTTGGAGCTGCCTAGACAATACAGTTACAAGGCCAGCAATATCCAAATTTCTGAAAGCTCCATTAACATGATCCTTGATAAAATTCCTCTGCATCCATTCTCCTCTGCCGTTGTGCTTTTCTCCTTCGTTTGTTATGTCCTGCAAGTCTACGCCTGCAGCTTCTCTTTCCTTCGTCAGAATTCTTCAAGTGGATGGAATCTGCAATCATCATAAATGCTATAAGATCCATGATTCTTGCTTAAAAATTAATGGAACGAAATACTCAACAAGGGACATGGAAATGGATTATATTGAAACTTGTAATTTTAGAACAACATTAACATTGGGAAGACTGGGAAAACCCTATATGCATGTGAAATTCAAAAACTTCATCGAGGTGTAAAAATTCTCTGGATACAAGTGCGTTGAACCTGTGTTATCCAGAAAAGCTCTTACACATTGATGCCTTGCGAAGTGACACTCAAATACTGACATAATCAGCTCTAACGTTTCATGGCTTTATCAGCAAATCCATCAATACAAGAAGGATTTTTACAACATACCTGCTACATTGTTGACAGAACCGCTGCATAATATTCCCAACCAGGGTTTTGGAAGCTTTGGAATGGGACTCGCATACTTTGTGTCTTCCGTGGTAATCTTTGGCAGCTGTTAGATCTGTTCGGCAATTGTCCACTTCGCATGACGGATAAGGGGTCACGGATGAACTAGATCTGAATCGCTTATTGCTCTTTGAATTACTCTCATCACCATATGAGCCTTCGCCAAGCTTTAATGTAAGGCTACCAGCATCTTCTTCTACTTCAGATGAGCATTTTCTTTTATTGTTTTCGGGCCATGAATTCGAACTAAAATTCGACATTTCTTGAAGGAGCTTCGGCATCGTGAATAATAGCATTCCGACCTTCCATGGTTGTTTTCCTGCAACGGCGCTTTGCCAGGAACACCACGCTGTCAGCAGTCCCAGGAATTCAAACTCCACCCTGCGTTTCGTGCTTGGCTATTATAATTTCCGCCATGTTTCTGAAATGAGAAAACCCTACACGGGTGGATGGAAATGAGAAATTGCACAGCATGCAAGAAACAAACAGACGTTTTCCTCGAGCCACTCAAAACTGTCAAAAGCGACCTGCTCTGTACATGACAGTCAATGCATTAATGTCCCATAACTCCTACGTTTTTTCAATGAACAGTGCACATAAAGCCAAGGACCAACCATATGTTGCCACAACAAAAAAAATCAAAACCAAAAACTATAGTCCAGCTTCATTTTAAAACGAAAAATGGATAAATGTGAAGCAAAGAAGAGAGGGTTACATGGCACAAGGGCTCTATTTTAAATTGCAGAGAACTAGCATACAAGATCGGACTAGTGATTTTGTTAGAAACAGCCAATGTCATTTTTATAGTTAAATGCAATATAGTTAAAATGTCATTTTTATAGCAGTTCTTTCATCAATAACTTAATCCTTGTACGTACCAAGAAACATCACGAGCCAAGTGATTCTAACATATAATTAAGAATAAAATAATTTTACAGTAGTAATTCAAAACAAAAAATTGAGAACAAGAAAATGTCATGCTAATAATTCCCTTATAAAAACTAGTACTATTTAATACCTCAACAAATTGATTCCAACGTTTACAACTTGTTAGATCAAGTTGGGTGGTTTCCTTGAAGCATCTGCCAAAATAAAACTTTGCTTAAATTTCCTTTTCAGCTTATAGGAAGCATTCAAAAACTACTGCCAAGTTTCCCATTTAGCTTATAGGAAGCATGCAACAACTACTGTCCGATTTCCTTTTCAGCACTAAAACTTACATTCACACTCACCTTATAGCTGTCCGAATCAAAGCAGATTCATCATTAGCTAGATCCCCACCATCTACAACACTGTCCCATGATCCTCCAGCTGTAAAAAAAGTATGATCCTTGCGAAGAATAGCAAATCTCAGAACATTATGGACGTGGAGAGCTTTATCTTCAAGAATTCTTTCAAATATTAACTCTGCCAGAGCATTCTCAATTATTCCACTCATTAGAATGACCTGCATAACATAAAATTAGAAAAACATATAGATCAGGTAATATGTACCAACAATATTAACTGCATTAAACCCAAGGAATCATTTCCCAGTACTTCCCATTTGTTACAATCAACCAAATTCCCTATGTTAAATGCTTATCAACAACTTATATTAATTAAATTTGCCTTCTAACAACCTAAAGAGGAAAAACAAATCTTCTGATGACGCTCCACGCACGCTTACGCGAAATGATTGTAGTCACCACCCACAGGATGCAAGCAGCAAGTTGGTCTTAATTATTTTCATGTAAGTTGTATAAATAGTATTATATTGTGTAATTAAGAGATGGTTGTAAATGATGCAGCCACTGTCACCACGGGTTCTTCAATAAGCATAACCTGAAGTTTTCCCTCAAACATCAGTAGACAACAATCACAATTGTGACTCCACCTAAAATTCTAAAACAACAGCACAAGCTCCACAAATGCTGGGCGATTTGTCGCCAACAAGTTGTCCTGTCTCCTTGAATTACCTTACCTTGGCATTCCAAACTATGCTTCCCTTCACTTTTTTTGCCACTTCTGCTACTTTGTCAAATGACTTTGGCAAAGACTCCTTCCGGTCGCTCTCATCTTCTACTAAAGCATCGTGCTCGAAGCTGTTGCATCCCATTTCAGACCAAGAGTTGATAACAATTATTTAATCAGCTTAAACAATGATTGTCATGTGCAAGATCAGGCTGTAAAAGACCGAGCACTTTCAATACTAACTTTGTAAATGTAAATCATACAAAAAAATTTAAAAAAGAATCTTGTAGAGCAACATTGGCTCCTACCAACACAAAAACAGGCACCTTAAGAATCTAGACCCCTACTCTATGAATGTACAAACAACACCATATCATATTTATTTCCACTTTGTACTTTGTAATTACTCAATGTGCCTGCAAACTTACATTGCATGCTCATAATAAGACTTGCAAATTCCACTAATTTCATACTAGGTAGCCAGAACGTGCCCTGTAGGGCATGGGTTCGGGTACGGTACGTGGTACGGGTATGGTACGCCTTGAGTACGGCCAGAAGTACCCGGGTACGTCTGGGTACTTCTCAGGAAGTACCCAGACGTACCCGGGTACTTCTGGCCGTACCCAGCCGTACCCAGGGCGTACCCACCAGTAAAAACAACATTTAATTAATTAATTAATTTATTTATTTATTTTTTAACTTTTTTGTAAAAAAAAAAAAAAAAAAACTATTTTTGGGGGGTCAATAAAGGTCAATGGATGCGATTACGTAAATGATTCAACTGTGGTAAAACTTCACAGAAGTACCTAAAACAATGGCTGAAACTACAACAGTTGAGATGCCTTTGGGTAATGTAGGATCAAAAAACACAGTGGCAGCATTTCCACTAGCAAGTAAGACTAATGCAGGAATAATAAGAGAAACCCCAAAGGAATCTGAACTGCCAGATTTGAAGGGAGCTGGTAATAGCCAGAATTCCAGTCCAGTTATGTGATTTGTTATTATTTATGTTAATAATTGGACATTGTAACATTTGGAGTTTGAACAATGTACTTGTTCGAAGTTCAATCAATGAATATCATGACAAAATGCATTGACTTATTAATACATTATTTGGCTATTTCACTTAATTATTAATTTGTTTACTCTATTCATGTATAAGGCTGAATTTTTGCTTATTTGGCTATATTTTAATATTTTATATGTATATTGTACTGCCGTACCCAAGTGCCGTACCCGGGCCCCCCAAAAAATTGCCGTACCGACGTACCGGATCCCCGTACCCGTACCCGAACCGTACCCACGTACCGGCTACCTAGATTTCATGGTGAACAAAAATGGTAAATACAAAATAGCTGACTGGCATATGAAAAGAGACATTGAGTTCTTCCTTTAACCAATTAACAACTAGCTGCAAACATGAGAAAGAGATAGACCATTCAAAATAGAGCAATAATGAATATTGACAACCTCAAGACAATGTTGAAATATACTGTACATAAATATACTAGATATTTGGTTAACCTTTGAAAACTCGAGCACTACATAAAGTCTTGAATAGAGTTTGCTGACAGATGGGAAGTCCCTTTCAACCTCAATGAGGCTATATGGATCATTCTGCACAATGCAGCGAGTCACTTGAAATATTTAGATAGTTTATCCACGTAAAGTGCCATATGCCATAGACCCATCCACAATAAAATAAAGATTCATCAAATTGGACAGGCAAAATGACAATAATCTAGAACCCATCTTACCCTACAAATATATTCACGCCTTCATTCTTTAACTAGGGATGCATGCCTAAAATCCATACAGACATTCTAAGAAGCAGCACTACCAGCAGCACCACGGGAACCTAGTAACCCCACATCTGCATCAATCCTTGAAGCATACGAACTTCCTAAGAGGTCCCTCATAGAGGCTCCATATTCCTGTGATGCCGAGTGCATTGCACTTCCCCTTCCTAGGAGATAATCTGCAGGTCTGGAAATAACATAACAAAAAAACATGAATAATAATAGCCTGAAATATTGCAGGGGCTATTTCTACTGTGTTAACTAGCTGCTAGTTACAATTGCCTGAACTTAGAGAGATTACCCTTCATACAACAAAAGAATGATACCTTAGAATAGCCCGTGTGTCTTAGAACTAAAGTAGATCTATTCCCTTACCAGAAGCAGATGGCGCTAAACAACATGCTTGAAGCAAATTTTTGGAAGTAAAATCCAATGTCAGTCACCATTCACAGCACAAGGAACTGTGCAGTCTAACTACAACTACATCAAGATACTTATGAAGCACAAAATCAAATACAACATCTTTTTCTGATGCACTACGTACATCAACTTCTACTTCTCCTATGTGGACCCTTTGATGTCTAAGATTAGGACTGGTGAGAGACAAATGAACAAGTTGAAGACCTGCAGAGAGGGTTGTTTCTCCTGCTGCTCTGCCCATGTTTCCAGCACAGCCATTAACCTGGCTGAAAATCATACCAATACAAGTATTTAGGAACCAATAACCATATTAGGATTTCAATTTAGAAACACATTACAAAAATCCTAATTTAAAGAAAATGGTTACCATAAAAACTAGTTCATGATATAGCTATTCCCTGTATACAACTAGCAACAACACTCAACACATACAACGGTTTTTTTTTTAATATATTATTTCCTTTGGAATTTGAAATCTGTTTCTGAAATATGAATTTCAAATTAGGTAAAGATAATGTAAATTAGAAGTTAGGGCATTCTTGTACGGATGAAATTCCCTTTTATTAAGGTTTTGAATGGACTCTTGTAGTATGTGCATTTGGTGTTTGTGATTAGGATTCCATTAAAAAGAAAGAGGTTGTGCCTGAGATTCACACATACAAAATAGAAATGTATGTGCAAGAAGAGTTAAGTTTAAAGCGAGAATCTTCTAGGTGAATTGCATAAAATCATTGAATCCTTAAGTTTAAAGAAAGAATTTTCTAGGTGAATTGCTTAGGAACATTTTATTTTAGTTGTCAAAGTTTACGACTTGGGTGAGTACCTTGAAAGCTCATTATCCCATTTCTGCATGGTGCATCCTACTTAGAGTGAAGAGAAGTGAATTATGAATGGAAAATGGTAAGTAAAATTAGTTACGAAGTTAGGGAAAGCTTACCTTATCATCTGGTGTACAACAGAGTCGGAGAATTAAAGATTGCTAGCACCCAATTCAACTGAATTAAAATAAAATATACACCACAGCCATAAAATGTATTAATTGTTAAATAAATATATAGAGCAAGAAATGAGAAAACCATTGGTTAGAAATCCTAATATTAGAATATAGAGAAGAAGAATAAGGACAAATAAACGACTAGGATATACCATAGCTCACAATTTCATTATGTTGAAAGAACATTCCAGTTTCTATAATATATATGGAAATTTCTAAATATGCTCATGCCTTTGAACCTGAGTGAACAAGCATACCATACCTGCACAATGGAGACCAAAGAAATATTAGACAATTCAGCTTTAGTATTTGTGGAATATGTAGATGGGAAGTAGCTTGATGCAGACACTGTTTCACATTATGCCTCTAAATAGAATCCCTGTGGCAATGAACACAGGAATGTACCCGGCTAAACTAAATGCACATGACAATCTGGCGCTAAACTAAACCCCCTGAAATGGAATTCAAAGGTGGTGCTTAGCATAGTTAAAGTAAACTGAGGATGGTTGGGTGTGCTGAGTATGCACACATTCTTCCAAAACCATGCCCTGCTGTAATAAAATCATTACCAGGAGGTATGCATCCCATTAGCATTGACACGACCATGAGCTGTCTTTCATATGGATCCTCTATTGAAGCATTGCAATTGGTATTTCATTCTTAAGAAGTAGGTGTAGTTTATTGGTTTGGGTCCTTAGAACAAGTGAAAGAGGAAGAATTATGACACAGTTAATAGCAATCCAAATTACTAAAAGAAGTGTAGGCTAACGTAAAAAACATTCTTAACAAAGGGTTCCTTAAGAAGGAAGTTCAAAAGAAACATAAATAAATATTAAAAGGCTAATGTTACAAGTGATACATTATTCATATCTAGAGCCTTTGATAGTCTCCAAATCAATGGGAAAAAGTGTTGCAATGTCGATTGATAGTGTTCACATCAATGGGAAAAAGTGCAACAATGTCGACATTACTAGTTTCCATGTCATCAATGTATGTAGCATAACATATCTCAAATCTCTTGGATATGACACCCAACATTTGGGCAAGGTTACTGAGCCTACATGCTGCATTGGATATACTGAGTTGCAAGTAACTCTTGGTCCCAAAACATGCTCTATATGTTTCAGATTGACCTTACTTTAGAGCAATATGTTCCAGTAACTCTTGATCCTACTCATGGAACAAAGCAACGGGACCATTTGGAAAAAAAATGATCATGAAGACAAGATAATTTCCATATCAAGACATGGAACATATTCAGAACAAGAAACGGAATTCAAAGTTGTCCGTTTGATAACTACTACTCATGGAATAGTAGTGGATTCTTCTACAGTTACACATAAGATGAGAGAGTCTATTAATACTCGCATAGATGGAAAACAACTTATAGATGTGAAATCTCATCCGATTGGGATGTTTAAGAGTATATGGAAAAAATATTATTCGAAACACCGGTGTTTCTATTTCAAGCAATGGACCATGATCAGAGCACCCAAATACAATTTCTTCAGGTAGCACTGGTTCTCTTAAGGTTTATCAGATGCGGGGGTCATTATTTGTTCTTAGTCCTCAGTGCTACCGTTACAATAGTCCTGAGGCATAGAAATAAAATGGGTAAAGTTATTTTAACGCGCATAATCCATAGACATCCTTAAATTATTTTAGGAGTAAATGTGCAGGAAAGGACATAAAAATAAGCAGATACCTGTATGGTAAAGTGAAATTCATGATGAACTGAACTATTCCAAGGTAATATGTTGTCTTCAAATCTGGTAAGCCCTGAGAGATTTACAGAACAGAGTTCAGCCTGCTGTGAAACGTAAATTAATTTAAAAGGGGAGAGATTTCATGTTAGCTGGGAGAAAACAGAGATACCTCTAGTGTTAAGAGTGAAATAGGGCTCCCAAGAGTGTGACAGTGTTGACAAGCCCCCTGAGAGAAGTACTTCAAATGGATCACCCATTGAAGCCTTTTTATTAGTATCTGTATATCACCCACCATTCAAACACAGACACCCTAAATACTTCCAAATTTATTGGGTGTAGCATACTGGTTCGGATCCCTAGTAACACCAACAATCAGACAAGCCAGAATACAAATTTCTCATAATACAAAATAAAAAATCATGAATTTCCATGCAGAAACAAAATTGTGTAATCAAACCAGATTTTATATCTGGCTTTTCTGTCGGTATCATGCATCCTACTCACAGTGAAGAGAAGTGACTTATGAATGGAAATGGCAAATAAAATTGGTTATAAAGTTAGGGAAAAAGCTTATCTTATCATCTGGTGTATAACAGATTCCGAGAAGTGAATATTACGAGCACCCAAAGTAGAATATCCATCATTCCTACTCCTATTCACATTGAATAAGATTAATAAAAGTTGTAAAATACAAATTTCCATCTTGTTTAGTCCACTCCCCAAATCGTTTCAAGAAAGAAAACAAGCCGCATATTCTTGTCAAATTCCTTCTCCATGTTTCTCCTGTGTCGTGCTGATGTGGCCAAGAATAAATCAAACGTAAAAAAACACAGACAGAAAAACAAAACAGAACGGATCAGATCATAAAATGAACACACGGGGATAAAATTGAACCAAAAAACATCAAATACCTAGCTACCTACCTGAAACACAGTAATATAGAAAACACAAACATCTCAAAAATACATAGGACACTTCACAGACATGCACAGAGACTGCAGACCTCAAAAATAGTTTAAAATTTTGAAGCAAAACCAAACGGAAAATGGAAAGGCACAACTCTAGAAAGGTGTTTATAGAGGATTTCCGAACGGCTCTTACAGCTACGCTCCTTTCCAACAGTAACTTCGGTTTCTTTGCAA
Organism: Taxus chinensis; assembly: GCA_019776745.2. Classification (NCBI taxonomy): domain Eukaryota; kingdom Viridiplantae; phylum Streptophyta; class Pinopsida; order Cupressales; family Taxaceae; genus Taxus; species Taxus chinensis. Next base: position 82,489,786 of record CM034153.1, on the reverse strand, counting down.
CGTTTCATGGCTTTATCAGCAAATCCATCAATACAAGAAGGATTTTTACAACATACCTGCTACATTGTTGATAGAACCGCTGCATAATATTCCCAACCAGGGTTTTGGAAGCTTTGGAATGGGACTCGCATACTTTGTGTCTTCTGTGGTAATCTTTGGCAGCTGTTAGATCTGTTTGGCAATTGTCCACTTAGCATGACGGATAAGGGGTCACGGATGAACCAAATCTGAATCGCTTATTGCTCTTTGAATTACTCTCATCACCATATGAGCCTCCGCCAAGCTTCAATGTAAGGCTACCGGCATCTTCTTCTACTTCAGATGAGCATTTTCTTTTATTGTTTTCGGGCCATGAATTCGCACTAAAATTTACATTTCTTGAAGGAGCTTCGGCATTGTGAATAATAGAATTTCCCCTTCCATGGCTGTTTTCCTCAACGGGCTTTGCCAGGAACATCACGCTGTCCCAGTCCCAGGAATTCAAACTCCAGCCTGCGTTTCGCGCTTGGCTATTATAATTTCCGCCATGTTTATGCTCAGAAAACCCTCCAGGCGGAAACGGATTTGAAAAGCGCGCAGATGGAAATGAGAAATTGCACAGCGTGCAAGAAACAAACTGGCGTTTTCCTCGAGCCACTCAAAGCTGTCAGAAGCAACCTGCTCTGTGCACGACAGTCAATGCATTAATGTCCCATAACTCCTACGTTTTTTCAATGAACAGTGCACATAAAGCCAACCACCAATCAAATCTTGCCACAACAAAAAAATCAAAACCAAAAACTATAGTCCAGCCCCATTTTAATACAGATGTCACAATTTGATAAGAAACATGCAAATGTTTAATTGCAAAAGTGAAGGCAATATACCTGCCTTGGCACTAAAATTTACATTTCTTGAAGGAGCTTCGGCATTGTGAATAATAGAATTTCCCCTTCCATGGCTGTTTTCCTCAACGGGCTTTGCCAGGAACATCACGCTGTCCCAGTCCCAGGAATTCAAACTCCAGCCTGCGTTTCGCGCTTGGCTATTATAATTTCCGCCATGTTTATGCTCAGAAAACCCTCCAGGCGGAAACGGATTTGAAAAGCGCGCAGATGGAAATGAGAAATTGCACAGCGTGCAAGAAACAAACTGGCGTTTTCCTCGAGCCACTCAAAGCTGTCAGAAGCAACCTGCTCTGTGCACGACAGTCAATGCATTAATGTCCCATAACTCCTACGTTTTTTCAATGAACAGTGCACATAAAGCCAACCACCAATCAAATCTTGCCACAACAAAAAAATCAAAACCAAAAACTATAGTCCAGCCCCATTTTAATACAGATGTCACAATTTGATAAGAAACATGCAAATGTTTAATTGCAAAAGTGAAGGCAATATACCTGCCTTGGCAGGGTAATAACTAGTTTACTTAATAACAAAGCATAAAACTATTATACCACATATGATGAAAAAAATAAAGTTTATAAAAAAATAAAATAAACAAGGTCATGATATGGCAAATCCTGCCGAAGCATTTGGTTTGTTGTTGTTGCAGTGCGCGATTGCCGTAGAAAGTGTGAAATTATGAATTAAAACCTTACTGCCGCGGGTTGTTGCAGTTGGTCGTTGACTGAAAACATCTTGGCGGTTGCCAATGGGAATGACAATGTTATACTTTGGAAGGAGGCATTGGATGGGGAGTGGAATCAGGTCACCACAAAACATTTGGTAGAAACCCGTTGGAGTATCTTGGTAGTCGCATTAATGTAGCAAATATTTCTTTGTCGATATCTCCTAATTGATTTACATAAGCTACATAAGTATTGTCTATACAATGAAAGCGTTAGTTGCTTGTTGAAGATGGGGTCCTGTATTGGGTTGTTGTTGTTGCTATTGTATTTGTTGCGGTGTTGTGTGAATTCATGGTTGTGTGACCGCATTGTTGCTGGTTCTCGATAGGGGGAGCTTCGTGCGCTTGTGTTGTTGGTAGTAGTCGTTGGACAATGGAAGTGTTGGTTCGTGGTCGAAGATGGCTAATACTATTGCCAAAGCATTGATCGATATTGCGGCTGTGAATTGTTGTGCGGGATTGATTTAGGATTTGTGAAAAATATAAAGAGATAGGTTTGTTTATAGAATTTGAAATGATTAAAGGATTTTGAATAAAGATGTATGAAATGTAAATAGGGTATATGCGATACATATTATTGTTGTTTGCAAGTTATGTAAGAAGAACATTATTATTGTTTTGATTGTGATATGGATATTTGGTGATATTTGATAAGGCTGCGGTGGATTAGGTAGATATTAAGGCGGGAGTAATTGTGGCATGCTTGTAGTGTAATGGGATTTATTGTCATTTGGAGAAGGCGTAAGGGTGATGACAGGTGTTGGGAGAGGGTAGATACGTGTTATTCTGTGTCTCGTTTTTTTGGCTGTGCGGTGCCAAACTTGTTTTTTGGTGTTATGGCACGGCAATGGCGGGATTGTGGAGTTGTCTTTGCAGGGAACGGACAGAGTATAATGGCAAAGATAAGTTTTTATCTGTCTCTGCGCTTTAGCGTTGTCTGAATTTACAGTGACTAAGTAGAAGACATTGAAATTATTTTTAGTCGTTTTTGTACTCTCCGTTGGAGTTTATGCTTAAAGTTCAATTATTATTTGTTCAAGACTGAATATAATCCTTACGTGTTTATATGCAGTGGATGAAATCATATGTATATGTTCCTGCTATTAGGGTTTTAGGGTCAGCCAGTTATTTCGTAAAGAAAGATTCTGATATCATTGTAATTTGTAACGAGCTTTTGCTGTTTTAAGCAATAATGAGAGATTATGTTTTAAAATTGCTTAGTTTATCGGTATCCTTATTCTATCTTGAAATTCATTGTGACAGTTATTGCTTTGTGTATCATGTTGTCTATCAGGCATATCTACTGATATGTATCATCAATTTTTGTATATTAGCGGTTACACTTGATTTTGTATAACTTGTTCATGTTAAAATGAATATGAACAAGAATAATGTGTGCGCATACAAAATTTTCTGTGGATAGCGCCGTAATCTGTTAAGAAGCGATCAAAATCTGTTGCCCTAATTTGTCTTGGGAAATAGTATCTTTAAGGAGATTATGATAGTAGTCAGGTATAGGTTTACAAGTAAAGACTGGAGAAATTATTATGAGACATTTTGTTAAGCAAAGTGTAATCAATTAGATATAGGTCTACCGTATTAGTAAGTTAGTTACAATACAGGATATTGAGTACAGACATTTAGTATAACAAATATGGGCTGTAGATATGAGTTTTTGCCACTATTCGGGGTGGCTTGAGTGAAGTTAGGCATTCGCTTACATGCAGGAACGTTACAGGATACATTGTAAAAAAACTTGAAATTCTGTTGGCATAATCTGTGTCTGAAAAAAGTATCTGTAACAAGGCTTTGGGAATATTCAGTTTTAGATTTTTGAGGCAAAGCTGTAGGAAAACGACACATATTTTTAAGCAAAATGCAGTCAATTAGTTACAAAGCTTGTTTAATGCTTGCATAGGATTAGTTACAAGAGTGTTTAATGCACGATCAGTTATTGTATGCATTAACATTGTAAGAATGGGTACAATAACTAGTCAGAGTAAAAGATAAAGAGCAGGGAAAAACAAAGTGTTGTCCAGCACTTGTTACAAGAACGGTGCTGCACAGATTTCAGTATGCATAGTACAGGCAGTTAGATGCATAGTGGCCAAAAGCAATACTAAAAGTGGATACTGGAAATGCCTTGTCCATGTTCTAGTCTCGAAAATGTTATTGATGGAAAGCATGCCTAGACAAAAAAAAAGCTGACCAGGTTTAGAATTAAATACAAATAGCATGCTAGTATGGCAAAGTTTTTTTCAGTCAGCATGAGAGACATGTGCGAAAAGATGTAGCTTTGAACATGTCAATGAAATATTTGAACCATGTCTGAATGAATGCATTGCTTGCGATGTCCTTTTCAATGAAACAGAGTATCGGCAATCAGTAGTGCCTTGCTTGGTTTGCGGCGCTGTTCTAAAAAGTGCGTATGTTGGATTTTCCATAGATGTGGCATTTGCCATGTGTTGGTTGGTATGTGCAGTGCACATTCTACAGAGTGTATTCATTCACACATGGTTCACAAATACTGCCTAGACAAGCTTTGCCACACCAGCATGTTACTTGTATTTGATTGCACAACCGGTCAGTTTGTTTCTTTAGGTTATAAGTGGCTGATCCTAAAATCTTAATAGGAGGAACATATACATATGATTTCATCTGATTCATATAAACATGTAAGGATTATATAGAGTCTGAAAGTAGAGCATGGAAAAGGCATTTGCAGTGTGCAGTTTTAGTATTGATTTTGTCTATTCTGTTTCTGAGCAGTAGCGGTATGCACATTGGAATTTGTATGGCATCGTTATTGCAACAGACAGTGGCCAGCACTTTGTTTTTTTGCTGTTCTTTGGAGTGGTTATTGGCAAATAGAACTATAACAATGGAAATCTGTGTCCGGTGCCGTAACCTCTTTAAAGATACTATGTTGTGAGAGAGATTAGGACAACAGATTTTGAACGTTTTTTACAGATAGGACACTGCGAGTGGTCTTAGCTTCAGAAATATCAAGCTGCATGACAGGCCTCCCAACTGCGCAAACAGATGTGAAGTTAGTCTCAAAATGAAGACCAGTCAATCACCCTTAAATCGTGTCTAAGAGAATAACTGCCAATATGCAAAAAAATGATGATACGTTTCAGTAGATATGCCTGATAGACAACTCGATACACGAAGCGCTGACTGTCACAGTGAATATTTAAATTGTTGCAATGCTTACAAAGATTTTGAACATTTTTTTACAGATTAGGACACTGCGAGTGGTCTTAGCTTCACAAATATCAAGCTGCATGGCAGGCCTTGCAACTGCCCAAACAAATGTGAAGTTAGTCTCAAAATCAAGACTAGTCAATCACCCTTAAATCGTGTCTAAGAGAATAACTGCCAATTAAAAAAAATGATGATACGTTTCAGTAGATATGCCTGATAGACAACTTGATACACAAAGCACTGACTGTCATATCGAATAAAACATTTGCATGTTTCCAATCAAATTCTGACATCTGTATTAAAATGGGGCTGGACTATAGTTTTTGCATTTGATTTTTTTGTTGTGGCAACATTTGATTGGTCGTTGGCTTTATGTGCACTGTTCATTGACAAAACGTAGGAGTTATGGGACATTAATGCATTGACTGTCGTGCACATAGTAGGTCGCTTCTGTCAGCTTTGAGCATGTTTCCAATCAAATTCTGACATATGTATTAAAATGGGGCTGGACTATAGTTTTTGGTTTTGATTTTTTTGTTGTGGCAAGATTTGATTGGTGGTTGGCTTTATTTGCACTGTTCATTGAAAAAATGTAGGAGTTATGGAACATTAATGCATCGACTCTCATGCACAGAGCAGGTCGCTTCTGTCAGCTTTGAGTGGCTTGAGGAAAACGCCTGTTTGTTTCTTGTACGCCGTGTAATTTCTCATTTGCATCTGCGCGCCAGGAAGTGGAGGACTCTGAAGAGCAAGGTGAGTTTTCATGGCAAGGCGATTTAATCTGTCTGTTCTCATGTCTAAGAGAATAACGTCCAATATAAAAAAAATGATGATACGTTTCAGTAGATATGCCTGATAGACAACTTGATACACAAAGCGCTGACTGTCACAGCGAATATTTAAATTGTTGCAATGCTTGCAAAAGCGAGTTTTGTGGTCGTCTATTTAAGAGTGTTGCAATAGACAACCAATAGTTACTGGAATAAGAGGTCTATAGTTGACAGATGGCATATCCAGAATTTATAGCAACACCCTGTACATTTGACACAAAAACCAATCCCGGCATCAGTCAAAACCAGGGCCACCAAACGAGCAGTGGATTAAAATTTCAAAGGAATGAGTTAACACGATTTAAGTGCAGTGTACACAGTTGCACCGAATGATTGAAATATCTGTGTGGAGCTTTGAGACTGTTAATTAATACAATAACTAGGAAAAATAAAAGATAAAGAGGACTGAAAAGAAAGTGGTAGCCACTTTGTAGTGGCAGAACAGGGTTGCAAAGATTGCAGTGTACACAGTGCAGGGGCTGTGTAAAAGAATAAACAAAATGAATAGAACTATAAGAATGCAAATCTGTGTTTGCTGTGACCTATGAGAAGTTCCCCAGCGATAAAATTTGGCACATTGCGTATCAGAGTCAATCCTACATTTGCGTATTCTTGTCATGAATAAAAATCAGGCACATTGTTAAATGTGATTAAAAGAAAGGGAATGAATTGTAATTCTGAATCCTGCCATGGCTGTTTCATATTTTTTGTACAGTTGTGTACAAAACTCTGCGACTTTGTTTCAATTTTGCATATATATTGATTTAAACAGATAGAACATATATTGCTGGAGTAATCATGGTCTGGTAGCATGACAAGTCATGGTTTCTGTAACTGGTTACGTTATCTGTTTCGAAACGAGCCAATGAACAGGCCATAGCAGGCACAGAACAAATTTGCAATATGTAGTGAACAGCTGTAGGTGGTATAGTAAAAAATAGGTGACAAGAATTAATGTCTCAACATAAAAAAGGAAAAAATCGGAGATAGTAGATGCTTGTATCCAAATGTTCTGGAAAACATGGTACGCGACAGTGTACCGATGGTTGTATATGTAAGCAATTGCCAGGAAAGGAAAGAGTAATGGAAATAGACAAAAAGAGTTCTATTGATTGTGCGCTACTACTGTAATTACAAGAATGCTAAAACAAAAGCAAAGCGCAGATTATGCAACAAGCAGAGCAGGCAATTGTTGGTTGCTATTGTCGAAAACATAGACATCATCAGTTGATTGTTGCTGTTTATACACGGAGACTGTCATCAAATTTGTTTGTGTATGTCAGCAGCTAGCCAAAAATGATTCAGAAATCTGAAACAAGAAAAAGAGTATGTTAGACTGGAAACAAAGAATTAAACTGATGTGTAATTCATAGAAATGGAAAATGCAGATACTTACCAAAGATAAGAGGAAGCTATGTTTCTTTGATTGTGGATATTGAGTTGTCAACTGTCAAAGTGAATGTGCCTTTGATTTGGAATTGACGGAGAAGAAAAAAAGTCTTTGAGATATCTTGTTGATATTCTTCATATTGTGTTTGACAAAGGAGCGGGAAGGTTTTTTGCAGCAATGGCTCTCGCAATGTGCAGTGCAAGGAGCCATCTGTTGTTTGCAACGAGCAATGGAGAAAGTGCTTATATTTGTATGGTTTTGATGTATTGCAAGTTGCGCACAGCTAGATTTGTTTCAGCTCATTTGGATTAGGTTCTGTGAGGCGGTCACATTCTACACAGAATGCCTGGAAAGGAGGAAGGTATATGTTCTTTGTGCGAAGTATACCTGTGATCTGTGCAAGGAAGATGAAATTGACATAATTGATAGATTTGAATTTGTCAATGGAAGATAATTTTATAAATAGAAATTGCAGTGTACTTGCCTCTCTGTTTGTGTTTATGAGAGACTGTAAAAAAGTTTTTGTGGATTCATCGTTTAATGGGTCAATAAACGATGAGTGCCCTGCACGTACAATACGCGAACCCTGGATGCCTTGCCTGATAAAGTTTTTGAAAAGCAATAGCGGTATGTTGCCTGCTGCAATGGCATCTCTTATTGTATGACACATTGGAACATGAAAATTTCCCAAATGTACCTGCAATGACAACAGATGACGCGCAGTTAAAATTGAAGGGAATAATGCAGTGCAATGTATCTAAAAAATGAAAGAAGGAAGTGTGTCAATACTGTTGCTTTTCCAGTTTCAGTCTCAGAATCTTTAACATAGAGCATGAATAGGTCATTCATATGGTGTATTCCTGTTACAATTGCAGCGAATGACCCAACAGAGAATGTTGCATTTGAATGTAGAAGCTGTTCTATTGTCATATCAGGTGTGAGCTTTCGTGTTTTGCAAACCGTGGGTATGTTTTCCATGGTGGTTGTTGCATTTGCGGACAAAGAACAAGGGGCATCTCCTCGCTCGTACTTTGTCTTCTCTTTGACAGCGAAACCAGTAATACGCAGGCCGCAGCCAGCGACCACAGTGGATGCAAATTTGTGCACGAAGGTGTTGCTCATGTTCAAAGTGATCGTCATTTGACCATTTTTGTCAACCAAATCAGCATGGAGGATTTCTGCTTTCGAGGGCGATATGTTGGTTGCATGTGCTGGACCATAGACAACGAGTACATCACCTTCAAATACAGTTGCCAACTTACCTGCACAAATGTCAAGTATGGACGATGGCTGCTGTGTTGCTGGTTTTGGACTGCATTGACAATGAGGTTACGATGCTTTTATTGAAAGAATAAGTCTGATAATAAATGAATAATGAAAAGAAAGTAAACAAACATTAGAAAAAGATTACCGTTTAGAGGATTCTTGCAAAACATCGTCGCTGTCAATGTTCTTGTTCTTACAGCTGTGTTCCATGTCTTTGTTGTTGTGACTATTTGCAAAGTGTTCAAATATGTAAATGATTCTTGTAGAGCATAAAGAAAAAGGAAAGAAAAGAATGAAGAGAGTAGATTTTTGTTTTGCTGATTCAGTAGAATAGCATGTGTGCATTTACAATTGTGGAGAGCTATTGTTGGTGTTTTTCAAGACAGCAAAAATTGCTGGGTGGTCAGTCCAATAAGCAAATCTTTCGAATGTATTACAGGTTTCAAGGATTGTGTTTGACCATATATGGTCAATCATATTTTTAGTGAAGACGGTTGAATGTTGTATATGGAAAGTGAAATTGTTTTTTTGCATAAACGCTACAAGCATTGCTGTTTTCCTATTTTTGTTTTGCATGTCGATGTTGAAGTCTCCCAAAATGTAGGTGGGAATGCTTAAATCAAGCGACCGGAAGACATTGTCAAGAACAATTAAAATGTTTTCCAGATTTGCATTTGGCGCAACATAGACATTGACAACAGATATGCATTGCTGTTGCAGTAATATCTTTGCCACCAGTGACTCAACATGTGTGTTGTGAAAGCAATGTTTTTCTACTAAAGGTATATTGTTTGCAATAAAAATTGCTAGACCATGGACATGGTGTGCAGATAAGCATTGGTATCTGTCTAAATAGTCCATTGCAATGGTGGAAGCAATGTGAGTTTCTTGTAAACAAAGTATCTGAGATTGCATTAATTCATGATCATGTAAAATGGCCTCTCTGTGAGCATGAAGACTTTGGGTATTTAGCGAAGCAATGATAATAGATAAGGAAATATCAGCTGTGGACAATTCATGCTAAATATTCCATTTAGCTTCATTTCGGAGTCGTTCCATTTCTGTGCTGATGGTCTGTTTGATGCTGAATTTTTTTTTCGTAAGCGGGGACAGCAAGTAAAGACTGGAAATGGTTCTGACTCATGATAGAGCAGTATATGCTAGTCCATGGGATGACACGCCAAGGGGGCTGAAAGCAAGTCGTTCAAGTGTGAGTCCTTGCGCTCTGTGGATTGTGCGTGCTGAACAAAGCTGTACAGGAAATTGCTTTCTTATTGTGACAGGTGTTTTCAATGATGTTCTATGCAAGGGTCTAGCAACTCAAACAATAGGAGTCCAATCTAGTTCTGCTGGCAATGTTGTTAATTGTGGATGTTTTGATCTTTGCTGTTTTCCAACAGAAGGATCATTGAATTTTATCCATACTGCATCTAAGCCATCTGTTGTTGTATATGTTTTGAAAACTCCGTCAGAACCATTGACCAATCCGTCTTGGATATCGTAGTTCCCTGCGAAAAGTTCTACTAGCATGTTGACTTTTAGCTCTATATGTTGTGGCAATTCCACTGTTTTTGAGTAGCTTTCCATTTGTTCTAGTGTTCTATCTTGTTCATCGATGGAGTCAATGAAAATTTTGGAGCCAGGAGCAAGTGCAAGCATTTTTTATTGTGTTGGATAACATCTATGTTTTTGTAGAAAAGGAACGGAAGTGTTGGATCGATTGGGATTGGCCGAATACAAGTATGGTTGAGGTATGCAAGGTCAGAGTCTAAATGTTGTCCAATGCGAATTCTGTTCAGCACAGAGACAAAGGTGGCATCTTTCTGACGCATCGTTTCAGTCAATTCATATATTTTGACTTGTGTATTCCAAAAGTCATAGGCAATAATTTCTCTGGAAATTTTGGGGTTTTTAAACACAAGACAGTCATTGACTGGTTGTGCTTGGTAGAAGTCTCCGCAAAAGATCATGTCAATCCCTCCAAACCAACTTGTGGGCATGTGTTTTATTTGACGTAGGCGCTGGTCTGTGAAGTATAGAAGTTGACCTCCGACCAAAGATATTTCATCTATTAGAGCAAGTTGTAATTGCTGGTAGTGCTTTGCCAAGCAATCCAAACGTTCATTGCTTAGTGGGTGTAGTTCAGATCGATTGAAAGGCAAAAGGAAAGCAGAATGGAGTGTTATTCCATTGGCATTGTAAGCAGCTTTTCCTGTGAATGCCAAGATTAAGCCTTTGATTTTCAACGGGTCGCTATGCATGGAGCTATTGTAAATACGAGTCAATGTTTCAAATATCAATTTTGCAACAAATGTTTTACCTGTTCCAGCACCTCCTGTGAGAAAAAGGTAGATAGGAATTGATGGGTCTTTGTTTTTCTTAAAGCAAATGTCTTTCAAAATGGTTTGTTGTTTTTTATTGAGAAGTTGCATTTGTTTGAAATATGTTCTGTTGTCTTGCATAGTAGGATGTTTTGCTAGTTGAAATTGTTTCTTTGCAATGTTTGAATGTTGATGTCGATTGTGAAAAGGTAAATCATGTTGTATGTCATAGTCTTCAAAGGGTGGCTGTTTATGTGTAGTTATGTTTGTCATTTTCTCAGAGGATTCAAGACACAATTGCACATCATGAATTGTTGTGTCCATGTCACCCCATTTGCTGTTAGTAGCGTAGCGATATTTGGATTCATTGGAATGGATAGTGTGTTTGTGAAATGCATATGCATCTTTCCAAGTTGCAAATTTGTTTTTTAGCCTATGTTCATTTTCTGTAAAAGGGATGTAAAGCAAAAGCTTCTCACGGCAATAGTTCTCTATGTCAAGATATTTGCTATAGTTGACAGATCTGATGATGAGTGGCTTGGTTCGAGGTTTTTTATTTTTGCTGCCATTGTGAATGGAAACAAAGTCAGCCAAGCAAGTGAAATGCAAAGAATGGGGTCGTGCTATGTAGTGGTCTATGATAGAGCGGCACATGATGTTTGTTGATTCATCTGGTTCTTGCTCAAGTATAGTTGGAGGTTTTAGAATAAAAGTGCGCTCTTCGGGATTTGAAGTGTTTATGAAAACACATTTTCGTGATGTGTTGTTTAGAGGGATAGAAAGAACTATGTGGACTGCTTGTTGTGCAGACATTTGGTGGGTGTTTAGCATTGCATTTCCCAGGCTTCGTATCATTTGAATGGCATCCAAATGCATTTTTTGGTGTTCTGCGTGAATTCTGGTGAATGCTTTTGTCATTGTTCGGTCAATCTTGGTCATGTAGGAGCAACAATATGATGTTATTGCGTAAGCGTTCATCACGTACTGAGCATTGGTGTTTGCTTGCCAAACCATTGGCATTTTCTTAGAGAAGCTATTATTCCATGCTTGAGCTGGTTTTCTTTTGAGCAGCAATGTTGGTTGTTTGAGTGTTGACTGTATTGCTTGTATGTATGTTATTTCGTCAAGACCTAGCTCATGGAGGAACAGTTCATGTGTTATGCTAGGATTGTATCGTTTGCTCTCGAGAAGTAAGAAAATTGAACGTGCAATTGCAATAGCAGATTCTGTTGGTTGTTCTACAGGTTCAAGTATTTTTGTACAAGACATTGGAGGCTGAGGGAAATTGTATCTACACTTGGATTTTTTTTTTCTGCAGCTTTGTGTGTGGTGATGGCATTGCAATCGAGCAATATGTTCAAGGAACAAGGTAGTGTCGCATGTAATGTACTGGTCAACGTACGACTCTACAATGTCGTTGGCGTCGTTTCCAAAGATCGGCGCATTTTTTGTCCAAATGAGCCAATGGCTATGAGCATTCCCCTTATTTTGGAATTCCGTGACCCAAAAGAAATCTTCTATATGGCCAAAGAAGGATTTGTCTTTGCAAAGTAATTTCTTTAATGCATATAAGAGTCTATGTTTATAGTAACGAGTGCATGTGACGGGATCGTTTTTAACAAGAAAATTAGAGTTGCTGCAATCTGAATGTGTTGGCTTTTGTGAAGGGACATTGTTCCGATATCGGGCGTATAAATTATTGAGGGCGTTGGTTAGTGGCTGCCAACAATGCTCGGCGCTAGAGAACGTCGCAAAGAAAGTAGGCGGGCCGAGTTGCCGAATCATTGCAAAAAGGTTTTTCCTCGTTTGTTGCATGTAGTCCGGGGAAATGCGTATTTTTTTGAAATCGATGTATCCGATGTCAGATCTTAAGATGTTTTCTAGGTTCGGTTTGTATTTAACATCTTTGGCAAATAGTACTCGACCTTTCAACTAGCCCTTTCTGATTCTAAGTCACATTGAACGATTGACTTGGTCAATCAGTATTTTAATTGCTTTGAAAAATATATTTGTTATGTGATAAGAAAATCTACGATCTGAGTGCATTAACTCCCATTGTGCTATTTTTTGATATGTGATTGTTTTTGTTGTTGTTTCATTTCGAGCTTGCCCAAAAAACAAAGTCGGGAAATTCATCTCTTCTGAGAACTTGTCTTGAAAAATACCCAATGGTGTGAAGCCTTCTGTAGGAGCAATGTTTATGATCTTGTCTTGAAGGCAGTGGATAGCGGACGAGTTAGTGAAACCATGAATAAGTGTGTCATGTGCGTTGTCATCATCGATGTCATCATCAGATGAGCTGTTTTCGGAGGAGATATGTTCATGTTATTCATTGTTAATTGTTTCAAAGTTGACTGTTGTAGACAGTGTTTGATCCCAGTCATGGTTTAGTTTGATTTTATGCATAACATATAATGTTGTTGCACATAATTGTTCAAGAGATTGCATAATGATTATGGGGCGCACATTACCTGAATGATATGCTTGTGTATTGAAGCCGTCGTTTAAGTGCAACAGCAATTGTTTTTGTTTCTTCCGGGTATCTTGGCAATGCTTGTTGGATTATGTCAATATTTGTCGGAACATTTATTATTGCTCCCTTTAACGTGTATTGGGGACGCTTATGGCTTAGGCATCGTATCTGACCAAATGCAAGTCGCAGAGACACGAGCCTTTCTTCAAGTTCAGAAAGCATCGCCACAGCTGGAAGCATTGGAACCAGATCAATTCGTTGTGGGCATGTCAATTTTGGCATTCAACAAGCTTGTTGAACATGGTCGACAAATTGTATTGGAGTTTGGCATTGTTTTTGTTGTCAATTGAGCATATGTTTGCTTTTTCGATTTTGTAAAATATATCAGATTGTGCTTGAAGTGCAGCTGATTGCAAACACTGCATGTATGGATTGGCGTGTCATTTGTTTGGGCATGAAAACGGGCAATGAATTGTGCTGAGTTGCTTGTTTCTTGTGTATGTTTACGTATAATTGTTTTTAGCTTTCGCACGGACAATTTCGATATTGCTAACCCGCATTGTTTTATGGTGGATGGCATTCGCACATGTAAACAGTCTTTTGCCTTTTGCTGAACTGTTTCAGCAGAGACAACGCCAGATGTAGTAGCCTTAAGCGAAGTGGACGAAAGAGCCGTTTTGGCATTGAAGAAATTGAGGCATGGATCGACTTTGGGTGGCAGGGAATGTATAGCATTGTGATCTGTTGCAGCATTGCCATGTGTCTGTTTGCGTATTTCTCTTTTTGTTGTGCGAAGCGAAAATTTTGACGGTTTCTTGTTGTGGCTGTGTTTAGCGGGTTGCGCATCTATGTGCGAAGTTATGCTTTGAGTTTCTGAATGCGTGTGGATAGTTGTATATTCCGATGTATAAATGGCGCCAGATATTGGAACATAGCAAGGGTTTGTAGCTAATAGTTCATAGTGCAATTGTGATTCGTGAAGCGAAAATCGGATGAGATTATATGCTTTTCCAAGTTGTGCATTGCCAGAATAAATGTTACAAACTTGAAGAGAATGCGAGTCCCACAATTGGATATTTATTTTAAAAAGTAGACATAACCAATTGATAATGAAGTCGTCTGTGTGTATATTGTTGTGCTCATGGAAAGTGGCTATGTTTATCACAAGACCTTGCCATGTGCCAATGCGCGGTATGTTTGTTATGGGGTTCTGATGAAGCCAAGTATGGAGGAACTGGAGAGTTGCATGATCTTGTCGAAGAATAGCACTACAAAAACCCTGAGCAGTATATCTGCGGAGGCAGCGAGGGTCGAATTCGTTGTTGCGAATGTGGAAAAAACAACTGAAAAGGCTATCAGCGCAGATATTGTCATTTGTCTGTAGCCTAACAAGGCATAGTCGCTGTAGCTGATTGGATAAATTGCTCCAAAGCACTTCTAGAGAATTTTGATGAGACATTAGATGAGCATTGTTTGTTGGTTGAGGGCAAGGTGCACTTTTTTTCCAGAATAAGGGTTCATAATGGCCACTAAGAGGATTGGAATCATGAAAAAGAATACAATATGGTAGTATCTGGCTGTTTGGGATGAACTGGAGATAATTTCTGCCTCTTGTTGCAGACCAAACCCATATTGGCAAGTTCAGTCATTTGGAAAGCCATTTTATGCAGAAGACATCACCCCATAGGCCTTGTTCAGTAGCTCCGGGCGAGTACACTGCAGATAGTTTCATGCGATGCAGGTATGTTTCCCAGCTGTGAACACTATGCATAAGAAAAAGGCTTTCAGGATCTAGTTCTAACTGTAGGGAAGCCAATGCTTCAGGATTGGAGGCAAAGAGCAAAGTCTCGAAGTGTTCAATGGCACCGATTCTAAGTTCAAGCGATGTGTATCGGAAATGAAGCAGTACTGCAAAGGAATCAAACAAGCAGTCTCCGACACCATACTTGAAAGCATGGTCTCGGAAAAGGTCGAACCTATGCAAGACATTTTCTATGCTTTGTACGGTCTTGTTTGACAACGTATATTGCTCAACATCAACCACTGTCGCAGGCATGAATGTTCTTTTGCATTCGGTTTTGTTCTATCTCTATTTTTAAAAAAACTTTTCAGAACAGAATATAGAAAAGAAGAGTAATGTTTATACCTTTTGCAATGGAGCAGCAACAATCGAAGCAAATAGCAGTTATATGTCTTTCGTTCTGTGATTTTGCTTTTGTCACGAATCTGAAATGCGGACAACACATGTTATGCAGTTAGTGAATGTTACAAACCAAAGTAGAGACGAAAACAAACTCTGTACACACAATGAACTAAGCTGCGCAATGAAGTACACAAGAAAAACCAGCCATTTGTAGCTACAGGCATGTAGAATCAACCAAATCTATATTGCGCTCCATTCAAATACAGAAGCAATGCAAGGAAAACATGTATTTCAATAAACTTAGCAGAGCATTGAAAATAGGAACAAGAAACCAGAATAGTTATAACAGAATATTCAAATGCTGAAAGCAAAGGATGCAAAAGCTTTCATCTAAATATGTTGGAAGCCATGTGCTTTGAAACATAGCATGTTGGCTTTATGCGTATTGTTGATTGAAAAAACGTAGCAAATATGAAATGTCAATGCATTGACTGTCATGTACAGATCAGGTTGCTTTTGACAGTTTTGAATGACTCAAGGAAAACACCTGTTTGTTTCTTACACGCTTGTAATTTCTCATTTGCATCTGTGTGGCAGTAGGCGAAGGACTCTGAAGAGCAAGGTGAGTTTTTATGGCAAGGCGATTTAAGCTCTTTGTTCTCATGTTTTTTGGCTGCTGTTTATCATTTAGTTCGAATGGTTATTGGCAAATAGAACTATAGCAATGCAAATCTGTGGCCAGAACCGTAATCTATTTTCCACAACCATTACCATAACCTCCTTAAAGATAATATTTTCTGAGAGAGATTAGGACAATAGATTTTGAACGTTTTTTAAGAGATTAGGACATTGTGAGTGGTCTTAGCTTCACAAATACCAAGCTGCATGCTAGGCCTTGGAACTGCCCAAACAAATGTGAAGTTAGTGTCAAAATCAAGAGTAGTCAATCACCCTTAAACCATGTCTAAGAGAATTAAGTTTGTCCCTTATTAGAAACTGTGTCATTAATGGAGCAGTTATGAAACATTAATGCATTGACTGTTATGTACAGAGCAGGTCGTTTTTTGACAGTTTTGAGTGTCTAAAGGAAAATGCGTGTTTGTTTCTTACACGCTGTGTAATTTCTCATTTCCATCTGTGTGCCAGCAGGCGAAGCAGTGTGAAGAGCAAGCGAGTTTCCATGGCAAGCCGATTTAAGCTCGCTGTTCTCATATTTTTTGCCTGTTGTTTATCTCTTAGTTCGAGTGCTTATTGGCAAATAGAACTATAACAATGGAAATCTGTGGGAAATGCTATAATCTATTTGCCAGAACTATCACCATAAGCTCCTTAAAGATACTATTTTCTGACAGAGATTAGGACAACAGATTTTGAACGTTTTTTTACAGATTACGACACTGCGAGCGGTCTTAGCTTCACAAATATCAAGCTACATAACAAGGCTTGCAACTGCCCAAACAAATGTGAAGTTAGTCTCCAAATCAAGACCAGTCAATCAGCCTTAAACCATGTCTAAGACAATAACTGCTAATATACAAAAAAATGATGATACATTTCAGTACATATGCCTAATAGACAACTCGATACACAGAACGCTGACTGCCACAGTGAATATTTAAATTGTTGCAATGCTTACAAAAGCAAGTTTTGTGGTCGTCTATTCAAGAGTGTTGCAATAGACAAGCAATTCTTGTTGGTATAAGAGGTCCATAGCTGACAGATGACATATCCAGAATTTAATGTTTAATGTCCTTAATATTCACTTTAACATGAACAAGCTATACAAAATCAAGAGTATATGCTAATATACAAGAAACGATGATACATTTCAGTAGATATGTGTGATAGACAACGCGATACACAAAGCAGTAACTGTCACAGCAAATTTCAAGATAGAATGAGGATACCAATAAACTAAGCAGTTTTAAAACATAATCTGTCGTTGAAAATTGACCAGATCAGGTCCTCAGAAAGCGATATCCAAATATGAAAAAATGATAAATCCAAGAGTCTAGAGGTCTGGCTTGCAAGGGACATAATATGAGAACTGAACTCATTTACAATAGATAGTGGTCAGCACTTTGTTTTTTTCTGGTCTTTATCTTTTACTCTTGAGTGCTTATTGTGTCTGACCAAGGTTTGTCTCTTCAACTCTTTCTTTGTGTGGAACTCTGACAATGTTAACGAATACAATAACTAGTCAAAATAAAAGACAAAGAGTAGCTAAAACAAAGCGATAGACATTGTCTAGTGCGATGACAGTGCTGCAAACATAGCAGTGCACATAGCACAAGCGCCCAACATGGAAGAAAACAAAATCAATGCCGAAAGCAAATAGTTATGAAATACCTGAAACAGACTTAACAAGATGCAATTGGAAAGTTTAAAGGTCAATAGCACAACAATAATGAGGATCTTATGCATTGTATCTAGGCGTACAAGAAATATGTAACAAGCATGGCGGGACTGAGGGCTGGTATCCATTCCCTTTCTTTTAACGAAATTTAATTATGCGCCTGATTTTTATTGATGATAAGAATACGGAAATGTAGGATGCAGAAAATTCTAGCACCGGGCAATTGGCCATAAGCGGCAGTAGACACGGATTAGCATTATTATAGTTCTAGCGATGAGATTAACTCTGCAGTCTGAATTTCTAGAAACAATTGTCCATGTTATATTTGGAACGGTTATTGTCTCTGAACAAGATTTGTGTCTTTGACTGTTTCCTTGCGTTGAACTTCAACACTGTCGATCAATACAATAACTGCTCGAAGTAAAAGATAAAGAGGAGGCAAAAACATGTAAACTCAGATCTAAAATTGTCTCACCACGAAAACTCACCTTGCTTTTGAAAGTCCTTGGTCTCCTGGCGGGCAGACGAAAAAGAGAAATTACACAGCGTCCAAGAAACAAACATGCATTTCCCTTGAGCCACTCGAAAGTGTGAAAAGCGAGTCAAGCTGCACATGACAGTCAATGCGTTAATCTTGTGCATTGCATTTATACAGTACAAGATAACCATGATTTGTACCCACATGCAGCCTTCATTTTTGTTAGTTCTGTTCTATGTCGAGTAGCTATTCTATTGATCAACAATCTCAAAGTTCAACGCAAAGAAATAGCAGAAAAGAGAAATCTTGTTCAGAGACAAGAGCAGAACAGCAGCAAAGCAACTCTGACAGTGTTAATCAATACAAGATCTACTGAAAAAATAAAAGATAGAGACCAGCAAAAACAAAGCGTTAGGCATGATGTGCAAAAGCAATATTAAAACTGCAGCGTATCCATGCAGGGTTTGTGAACAATGTCTGAATGAATACGCTATCTAAGATATGGTTCTTAATTAAATAGATTATCAGAGAGTTCAATGCACAGATAGAGTGAAGCACGTTATTGATTTATCTTGTATTTTATCATTTTTTGTTATCTTTCTAGACATGGGGGTTGACATCCTCCAAGCAAGTTAACATCCTCTTGGAACCGGGACTGTCCAGGCAACCCCCGTATTTTGTATCTAATCACATCTGTTTCACTTTTGTAGATCTATTTTCTTTGTATCGCAAACCCATCTTTTTTGCGTCTGTAGAGCCACATCTGCATCTGAGGTCCTAAACCCTCCATTAAGCTTATGCCCAACTGTAGCATGTGCCTAGAATATTGGAGCTAATGTCGGTGCTCAAAAACTCATTGGTAACTGTATTTTACGATGTATGTTTCATAATTTATTATTCCTCTTCAGAACTTGTGATGGTTTCTTGGTCTTTTTTTTTGCTTTCTTTTCAATGAAATGATGAGGCCTAAACTATGCGTTTGACAGATTATGCGCTTAACACAGTTGGAGTAGAGTTAGACAAAAACAAAGTCATAGAGTTTTGTAGAGAAGTGTACAAGAAATATGAAAAACTCATTGGTAAGTGCTTTTGTATGATATATGTTCCATAATTTATTATTCGTCTTCAGAAGTTATGATGATTTCTTGCTCTATTTTGTTGCTTTCTTTTCAATGAAATGGTGAAATCTGAACCATGGGTATGACAGATTATGTAGTCCGCACTGTACATGACGCCATTAATATTCTAGCATCAAACATCGTAGCTATACATTTACAATGGAATTCATTCCTAGTTCAAGCGTCAATGCGATTGTGTTGTCATGCGACAGGTGATGCTGATATCTGTAACTCTACCACATGAGATTTTGGAGATGACAAAAAAAATCATGACTATTCCTGTTTGGTTGCTTGTCAAATGTGATGAATTGATACTAGAGGTATGAACGAGACTGAATTTACTGTTATGCTATTGATTGATTAGTTTGACATGCTTTATATGATTTTGTTTTTTGCTTGCATTGCTTCTGAATCAATCACAGGCATGCAAAGGAAACGCCAATAGGTTGGCACAATAAGACTGTAATTTGTTCAAAATATAACAAAAATAACCAAAACAACAACATTATGCTTCTTTCCTCTTTTGTTATTCCTACGTAAGTTTTATAAGAAGTGTGAAGTCCATATTATGTGTATCTATTGTTAATAGTGCAAGTAAATTTGTGCCCATACTTGAAAATATGAGTTTGAAGCAACCGCATTGAAAACAACATGTGATTATCCAAGCATATTTTTTGGGCAAAGTTTATAACCATGGTCAAATTTGAAAGAAACAAACTTGAGACAATAGATTTCAAATAATATGATATTACGTGTGTGGGCTTTTGGGTGTAGCAAATACATTACGGCACCAGACACAGATTTCCATTGTTATAGTTCTATTTGCCAATAACCACTCGAACTAAAACAAAAACATCAGACAAAAACATGAGAACAGACAGATTAAATCGCCTTGCCATGAAAACTCACTTTGCTCTTCAGAGTCCTCCACTTCCTGGCGCACAGATGCAAATGAAAAATTACACGGCGTACAAGAAACAAACAGGCATTTTCCTCGAGCCACTCAAAGCTGCCAGAAGCGACCTACTCTGTGCATGAGAGTCAATGCATTAATGTCCCATAACTCCTACGTTTTTTTCGATGAACAGTGCACACGAAGCCAACCACCAATCAAATCTTGCCACAACAAAAAAAGCAAAACCAAAAACTGTAGCCCAACCCCATTTCAATACAGATGTCACAATTCGATTCGAAACATGCAAATGTTTAATTGCAAAAGTGAAGGCAATATACCTGCCTTCGGCAGGATACTCTCAATCAATACAATAACGTTTCAGTAGATATGCGTCATAGACAACACGATACACAAAGCGCTGAGAGCCACAGCGAATATTTAAATTGTTGCAATGCTTACAAAAGCAAGTTCTGTGGTCGTCTATTTAAGAGTGTTGCAATAGACAAGCAATTCTTGTTGGTATAAGAGGTCCATAGTTGACAGATGACATATCCAGAATTTAATGTTTAATGTCCTTAATATTCACTTTAAGATGAACAAGTTATACAAAATCAAGAGTATCTGCTAATATACGAAAAACGATGATACATTTCAGTAGATATGCCTGATAGACAATGCGACACAGAAAGCAGTAACTGTCACAGGAAATTTCAAGATAGAATGAGGATACCAATAAACTAAGCAGTTTTAAAACATAATCTGTCATTAAAAATTGCCCAGGTCAGGTCCCCAGAAAGCGATATCCAAATATGAAAAAATGATAAATCCAAGAGTCTAGAGGTCTGGCTTGCAAGGGACATAATATGAGAACTGAACTCATTTACAATAGATAGTGGCCAGCACTTTGTTTTTTTCTGCTCTTTATCTTTTACTCTTGAGTACTTATTGTGTTTGACCAAGGTTTGTCTCTTCAACTCTTTCTTTCTGTGGAACTCTCACAATGTTAACGAATACAATAACTAGTCAAAATAACAGACAAAGAGTAGCTAAAACAAAGCAATAGACATTGTCTAGTGTGACAAAAGTGTTGCAGGAGACACAGATTAGCATTATTATAGTTTTGGCGATGAGATTAACTCTGCAGTCTGAATTTCAAGAAACTATTGTCTGTCTTTTATTTGGAACGGTTATTGTCTCTGAACAAGATTTGTGTCTTTGACTGTTTCCTTGCGTTGAGCTTCAACACTGTCAATCAATACAATAACTGCTCGAAGTAAAAGATAAAGAGGAGGCAAAAACATGTAAACCCAGATCTAAAAATGTGTTGCCATGAAAACTTACCTTTCTTTTCAAAGTCCTTGGCCTCCTGGCAGACAGACAAAAAAGAGAAATTACACAGCGTGCAAGAAACAAGCATCTGTTTCCCTTCAGCCACTCGAAACCGCAAAAAGCGAGTCAAGCTGCACATGACAATCAATGTGTCAATCTTGTGCATTGCATTTATACGATACAAGAGAACCATGATTTCTACCCACATGCAGCCTTCATTTTGTTAGTTCTGTTCTATGTCAAGTATCAAGTAGTTATTCTATTGATCAACAAAAACAAAGCGTTAGCCATGATGTGCAAAAGCAATATCAGAACTACAAACTGAAGATATGTTTCCCATGGTCTAGTTTCATAGAAGCCATAAATTGAAAGGATGGTAAAGCCTAAAAAAAGTGGGCAGGTTTACAATCAAATTCAAGCAGGACAGGGCTGCGATGAAGCTTTTCTATGTAGGGTTTGTGAACAATGTCTGAATGAATACACTATCTGAATGAATACACTATCTAAGATGTGGTTCTTAATTAAATAAATTATCAGAGAGTTCAATGCACAGATAGAGTGAAGCACGTTATTGATTTGTCTTGTATTTTTATCATTTATTGTTATCTTTCTAGACATGGGGGTTGACATCCTCCAAGGGAGTTAACATTCTCTTGGAACCGGGACTGTCCGGGGAACCCCCGCATTTTGTATCTAATCACATCTGTTCCAGTTTTGTAGATCTATTTTCTTTGTATCGCACACCCATCTTCTTTGCATCTGCAGAGCCACATCTGCATCTGAGGTCCTAAACTCTCCATTAAGCTCATGCCCACTGTAGCATGCACCTAGAATATTGGAGCTAATGTCGGTGCTCAAAAACTCATTGGTAACTGTATTTTACGATGTATGTTTCATAATTTATTATTCCTCTTCAGAAAGTGCGCTGATTTCTTCGTTTTTTTTTCGCTTTCTTTTCAATGAAATGATGAGGTCTAAACTATGCGTTTGACAGATTATGCGCTTAACACAGTTGGAGTAGAGTTAGACAAAAACAAAGTCAGAGTTTTGTAGAGAAGTGTACAAGAAATATGAAAAACTCATTGGTAAGTGCTTTTGTATGATATATGTTCCATAATTTATTA
Organism: Taxus chinensis; assembly: GCA_019776745.2. Classification (NCBI taxonomy): domain Eukaryota; kingdom Viridiplantae; phylum Streptophyta; class Pinopsida; order Cupressales; family Taxaceae; genus Taxus; species Taxus chinensis. Next base: position 82,467,245 of record CM034153.1, on the reverse strand, counting down.
TTCGTTTTTAGAAGTTATGGTGATTTCTCGGTGTATTTTTTTGCTTTCTTTTCAATGAAATGATGAAATCTGAATCATGCGTATGACAGATTATGCAGTCCGTACTGTACACAGCGCCATTAATATTCTAATACTAAACAGCGTAGCTATACATTTACAATTGAATTCACTCCTAGTTCAAGCATCAATGTGATTGTGTTGTCATCTAACAGGTGACGCTGATATCTGCAACTCTACCACATGAGATTTTGGAGATGACAAACAAATTCATGATTGTTCCTGTTCGGTTTCTTGTCAAATGTGATGAATTGACACTAGAGGTATGAATGAGACTGAATTTACTGCAATGCTATTGATTGATTAGTTTGACATGCTTTATATGATTTTGATTTTTCCTTGCATTGTTTCTGAATCAATCATAGTCATGCAATATATTGTGAATTACAGGCCACCAAACATTTTTTTGTTGCTGTTGAAAGCAAAGAATGGAAGTTTGACACCTTATCTGATTTTTATGATACTCTTACCATCACTCAAGCTGTCATATTTTGCAACACGAAAAGAAAGGTATGGCATGTAAAATGCTTGATTGTTTCTGTCATAGATATTCTTGTCCTTGGCCCTTTCTTCTGTTCTTTCTATCTATTTTGAAGTACATTTACATTTAACCCTTTATAAAGTTCAGGTTTCCATGCTGATAAACTACGACCTTCCCAACAATCGCGAGCTGTACATTCATAGGATTTCTCGTTCAGGTCGTTTTTGTCAAAAGGTATGGTATATCTTGGAAGATATTTCAATCATTCGGTGCAACTGTGCACACTGCACTTAAATCGTGTTAACTCATTCCTTTGAAATTTTAATCCACTGCTCGTTTGGTGGCCCTGGTTTTGACTGATGCCGGGATTGGTTTTTGTGTCAAATGTACAGGGTGTTGCTATAAATTCTGGATATGCCATCTGTCAACTATAGACCTCTCATACCAATAACTATCGCTTGTCTATTGCAACACTCTTAAATAGACGACCACAAAACTCGCTTTTGCAAGCATTGCAACAATTTACATATTCGTTGTGACAGTCAGTGCTTTGTGTATCAAGTTGTCTATCAGTTGCCAGTTATTCTCTTAGACACGATTTAAGGGCGGTTGACTGGTCTTGATTTTGAGACTAACTTCACATTTGTTTGGGCAGTTGCCAGGCCTGCCATGCAGCTTGATATTCGTGAAGCTAAGACCACTCGCAATGTCCTAATCTGTAAGAAAACGTTCAAAATCTTTGTAAGCATTGCAACAATTTAAATATTCACTGTGACAGTCAGCGCTTTGTGTATCAAGTTGTCTATCAGGCATATCTACTGAAACGTATCATCATTTTTTTTTATATTGGCAGTTATTCTTTTAGATGATGAGCTTGAGTAACTACATTTGATTCTTAAGAGCCCTTAGACACGATTTAAGGTGTCACAATCTTTGTGAACAATTTAAATTGACTCAGTTTGTGTATCATTTTCTTTTAGACTAACTGAAGACACATCATTAATATTGCTAATATTAAACAGCGTATTTGCAATCGAATTCAGTTGCTGATTTCGAGCCTGCCATGCAGCTTGATATTTGTCAAGCCAAGACCACTCGCAGTGTCCTAATCTGTAAAAAAACGTTCAAAATCTGTTGTCCTAATCTCTCTCATTAGACACGATTTAAGGGTGGTTGACTGGTCTTGATTTTGAGACTAACTTCACATTTGTTTGGGCAGTTGCCAGGCCTGCCATGCAGCTTGATATTTGTGAAGCTAAGACCACTCGCAGTGTCCTAATCTGTAAAAAAATGTTCAAAATCTTTGTAAGCATTGCAACAATTTAAATATTCGCTGTGACAGTCAGCGCTTTGTGTATCAAGTTGTCTATCAGGCATATCTACTGAAACGTATCATCATTTTTTTGCATATTAGCAGTTATTCTCTTAGACACGATTTAAGGGTGATTGACTGGTCTTCATTTTGAGACTAACTTCACATCTGTTTGCGCAGTTGCGAGGCCTGCCATGCAGCTTGATATTTGTCAAGCTAAGACCACTCACAGTGTCCTAATCTGTAAAAAAACGTTCAAAATCTGTTGTCCTAATCTCTCTCATTAGACACGATTTAAGGGTGGTCGACTGGTCTTGATTTTGAGACTAACTTCACATTTGTTTGGGCAGTTGCCAGGCCCGGCTATGCAGCTTGATATTTGTGAAGCTAAGACCACTCGCAGTGTCCTAATCTGTAAAAAAAAAGTTCAAAATCTTTGTAAGCATTGCAACAATTTAAATATTCGCTGTGACAGTCAGCGCTTTGTGTATCAAGTTGTCTATCAGGCATATCTACTGAAACGTATCATCATTTTTTTTGCATATTAGCAGTTATTCTCTTAGACACCATTTAAGGGTGATTGACTGGTCTTCATTTTGAGACTAACTTCACATCTGTTTGCGCAGTTGCGAGGCCTGCCATGTAGCTTGATATTTGTCAAGCTAAGACCACTCGCAGTGTCCTTCTTAATCTGTAAAAACAGTTTAAATATTCGCTGTGACAGTCAGCGCTTTGTGTATCAAGTTGTCTATCAGGCATATCTACTGAAACATATTCAAAATCTGTTGTCCTAATCTCTCTCATAAAATAGTATCTTTAAAGAGGTTATGCTAATAGTTCTAGCAAATACATTACGGCACCAGACATAGATTTCCATTGTTATAGTTCTATTTGCCAATAACAACTCGAACTAAAACTAAGACCACTCGCACTGTCCTAATCTGTAAAAAAAACGTTCAAAATCTGTTGTCCTAATCTCTCTCAGAAAATAGTATCTTTAAAGAGGTTATGAGTTCTAGCAAATACATTACGGCACCAGACACAGACATTGTTATAGTTCTAAACCACTCCAACTAAAACATAAATAGCAGACAAAAACATGAGAACAGACAGATTAAATCGCCTTGCCATGAAAACTCACCTTGCTCTTCAGAGTCCTCCACTTCCTGGGGCGCAGATGCAAATGAGAAATTACACGGCATACAAGAAACAAACAGGCGTTTTCCTCGAGCCACTCAAAGCTGTCAGAAGCGACCTGCTCTGTGCGTGACAGTCAATGCATTAATGTCCCATAACTCCTACGTTTTATCAATGAACAGTGCAGATAAAGGCAACAACCCTACGTTTTGTCAATGAACCAATCAAATCTTGCCACAACAAAAAAATCAAAACCAAAAACTATAGTCCAGCCCCATTTTAATACAGATGTCACAATTTGATTGGAAACATGCAAATGTTTAATTGCAAAGGTGAAGGCAATATACCTGCCTTCGGCAGGATAAAAACATTAACATTGACTCATAATAAACAAAATGAAAAAAGACTTAAAAGTTAACACGGCTTACTAAACAAAACAGTGATTTCAACCATATCCAAACTACTACACAAATAAATGAAAATTAGCAAACTGTGAAATTTTTGGACAGATTAAAAAATTAAAAAACAATCACTAATTTGACAAATCATCCATGGACCAAACAGAATGTATGGAAGATCACGGTACATATCTGGAATGAACAATCTCTGATGAAAGCATGAAGACTCAATAATTTAAAAAAAAACATGAACAGAACCTAAGGCACACGTGAATACTAAAAATCCATGCATGGGAAAGTTCGTTGACAAGAGGTCCGAATGGAACAAAATGTGGAGATTCGAATGCAATATCAGGTCGCCATATTTGTGTATGTCAATGTGTGGCCTGAGAGAAAGACATAGCTCGTATGGCGTGCATGCAATACATGAATTTCTCGCATGGGGTGAGTCTTGATGCATGTAGATCTTGAAACATGGCTGAGTATGAATTAATGTGAATATCACGGGTGTCTGGACACGTAGGAGGCTGAGACCTTCAATATCTGAAACTTCGAACCGCATGCACTTGTCAAAGGCACAACTTTGGGAACGCCAAATTGATCTTGAAAAAAAATTTCAACCTATATCTTCCTCCCTTATATACCTTTGTTGCAAATCCACTAAGCTAAGGATCAAATTTTGCTCTGATACCACTGTTGAACACTGTACAATTATATAAAAAAACACCGAATATAATTGTATTGAATTTAGAAATCATTCGGTATATATTATTCATTCTTTGAGAATACATTATATAGATCAATTGATCTCCTACAAAGGAGGAGTCAATACCAATCATGAATCCCCCTTATCTCTCCATAATTCACATATCTCTCAAGCATTATTCTTTCCTATAGAATCTCTTACACCCCTATCTATGAGTTGTGCATTACAACTATTTGCACACTCATGTATTATTTAAATAATAAATAATACAAATATATGTTCACAGTGCTATGAACAATTATTTCCTAACAGAGTTAACAAAGTTTACCATTTTAGCAAAGGCTTTGGGATGGGTTTGGTAAAACTCTGCCTCTGAAATTTGAATCTTGGTATTTTTGAGATGTTCAATTATATCAAAGGATCCAGAGGTGGATGGGGCATCACTATCTAGAACTTGAGGAACATTAGGTCTATCAACTCTAGGTTTATCATTTTTTGAAACTGAAGGACTAAAAGTTTTAGAAGTAGAAGTAGAGGGAGAAGGACTAACAGAACTCACCTTTGGTGTGGAGGTAGTAGGAACAGGAGCTCCTCTTCTTGCAACAACTGGAATGGTTATAGGATACTCCTTAGATTTTTTTGCAGGTTGCATCACCTTCTCTTTTCTGTTGGTCTGCTCTCGAGTCATAACAACATATGACTCACTGTTCATGTCTGTCACTACCTCCTCATAGTCATCTTCATCATCCAAACCTTTAGTAGTGAGGAAATGAATTCTAGATCCATCAAGCTCCTCTAATTCTTCATTAGCCTCTTCTTCTTGTTCTACATAATCTTCATCAAACTCTTCATCATCAGGCTCTAGAACCTCACAGGTTGCATTGACTGGAACCTTGATGGGTGGGCCTTCAATAGCCAATTTGGTTTGAGAAGTAGGAAATTTGTTCCTAGGCTGAAAGTTCTTCCTAGGAATATCTTGATAGGGGGCATGGTGAGCCAATTGCTTTTTAATGGCAATGAGATCATTTTCCAATTTTTGTACTAACTTATCTGAATTGGCTCCAGGAGAGGAAGAGGAAGGTGCCTTAGAAGTGGAAGTTTCTTTTTTCAACTTACCTGACATGATAAGATCATCTTCAATGCTGATAGCTAATCTCTGATCAAGATCCAAAGTTGCAAGATTAGCTCTTCTTAGGGCATAGCTCACTTCAGGTAACTGAGCATTTAGGAAGAAACATTTTTGAATATGATCAACTGGGCGAGTAGCCTGTGGAATTTTGTTGATTAGCTTGTTGAACTTGGACACAAATTCCATCATGGGTTCATGTGGTTCCTTCTGAATTCGAGAAAGTTGAGCCAATAAAGCATGCACATCTTCAGCAGGTTTGAAATGTCATTCAAACTTAGTTGTCATGGAGGTCCAATCAGTAATGGACCTAGCAGGAAGATGGTAGAACCAATCAGCAACGTTGTCTTGCAAGGTCTCCACAAATAGCCTAACAGAGACATCTTCATATTCAATGCTAAGGACTCCACATGAAACAATGAAGGCTGTAATGTGCCCATCTAGGTGCACTTTTCCATCACCTTTGAATTTAGGGAAGTTCTTTTTGTTACCCCTAGGTAACTCATGCAAAGGTTGAGGAAGGGCAAGAGGCCCAACCTGTTGTCCCCAAGGCAAAGGTGCTGCCATTTGTGGAAAGATTGTTTACAGGGGAAATGAGACACCAACAAGAATAAGGGCACAAAGATTAGGGCTGAGTTGTCCCTGAGGAGTGCTATTCCTAGGAACTCTATCTTCAACATGAGGAGTACTAGAAGAACGAGCTCTTCTATTCTTTCTTGTTAGATTAAGAGGGAAGTTTAGTTGCTCCAGAAGTTGGAAATCAGAATCCTTTACCCCAAGAGCCTTCTTCCCACGTGTATAACATAGAGTCGCCAGATCAAAATGATCTTGAAGTTGTTTTTTTTTAGAAAGGGATAAGGTAAAACAAATCCCCAACGGAGTCGCCAAAAACAATTGGGTTTTAAAATATAACTTTTAGAAAACTATAGTCAGGGGACAAGTCCCTCCTCTTTAATGGGAGAGGTTCCCTTATTGAAAGCAAACAACAAAACTTATGCACAAATATACAACTTTCAAAGTGAAGAATCCTGATACTTTGCAATGTTTCATGTCAAAAATAGATTGTCAACACAGAAGCAATAGAAGAAGGAAGGAAATGGGAAGGGAAGAACAATATCAATACTTTCAGGAAATATAGATGGCAGAGTATAACCTTATGCCTATTGAACAAAGGAAATGCAGAATAGAATCATTCACTCTCACAACAGATATAATCCCACAGACACAAAGTTCCATAAATCACACCAACAAGAACATAGTTTCTTTCTATAAAATACAAATGATTCGCAAGCCTCAGATGAGGAAAGAAGGAATGACAGAGGAAGAAGAGGAAAGAATTTTTTTTGTATTGATCACTTCTAATTCTTTTACATTTACAGAGCATCAGGATCCAACCCTCGTAATGAGCTAAGGATCTTACATTTATAGATGAAGAAGAGAGAGAAGAAGAAGAGGAGGAAATCAATTTGGAAGCTCAACAACCAAACATTAATGCCACTGCAAATTCGCTTCAATCTGTCAAGTCTGGTTCTTCATGACTTCAAAACGTGCTGGAGAAGAAAAGATATCAGATCAGATCAAATGTGGCTCTCGAAGCAATCTGATTGCATATTAATGGCATGAAAATGTTTTCCATCAAATCCAGATTTCTGGTCAGTTCTTCAAGTCCTTTTAGCGTGCTGGAGAAGGAAAAATGGCGGATCGAAGCAAATCTGATTTGGACAAACAATCAGATTTCGCATTAATGGTAGGAAAGACGTTTTCCTGATTTCAACCCATCAAATCATGTTGAAAGTAATATTTTATGCATCCATGGCGTAGAGGATATCGAGATATTTCTAGTAATATAAATTTTGTCAAATTTCGAGCTCTGGATCGAAAGATATGCCCATTGGAAAATCTGGGTTGAATCTGTACAAAAATGGCGAAAAGACAATTTTTGCAAAACGGATCCGCGGTCACGAAAATGGAATTATGCCTTTTAGCGCAAAAAAGCAAACTTCAAAAATCTCTCCCAAGCTCTGCACGCCCGCTTTTGATATAGGCCTGACACGTGTCCATTTGGCATCACTGGGGATGTGGCTCTCTTTTACAAATTTTCTTTATTTTAAAAAAATTCTCAAAATTCTCCGATGGCTTGCTTCTCCGCCAGGTTGGACACGTGGCATAATGTGAGTGGCGATGGAGTCGCGGCTCACATTCTACAAATTTAACTTTTGTAATACAAGGCTCAAAAACTTAAAGTTCTCCGCCAGTCCGCTTCTCTGCATTGACTTTCTTGCGGGCTCAATGTTTGACTTTATTCGGTTCCTAGCGGAGCCACAGATCATTTTACAACTTTACTCCCATTTTGGCCAAAAAAGCCAAAAATCTTCAAAGTGCTCCGACGACCCGCATTCTCGCTTTGACTTGAAAAATCGCCAGGTGTCCTTTTGCGAGCCCAAGGGGTTCATTTATACTGTAACTCTTTTTCATTTCCAAACTGCCTCAAAGCACAAAAAGAGTCTGCCATCCCGCCTTTCGCCAAACAGTAGCCAATCAGGGACTTGCGGAACTGCGGGGCTAACTTGACACTTTTGCCGAAAATAACAAAAAGTGTTAAGTTCATCAAATAAACCTGACACACCGCATCCAATCAGAGCCGTCCATGTATCCTTGAGGACTTGCGGGCCTCGGGGTCAATTTAACATTTTTTGCCAAAATTCACAAAAAGTGCTAAGTTCCCAAAAAGAAATCCATCCTGCCGCATCCAATTAGAAATGGCCACGTACTCATGGATGTTGGGGCATGAAATTTGACAGGGAAGAAATGCCCGTCATTCGTGATTGTGGGAAAAAGGAAATTGAAGGAAAAACCTGTAATTTACGCTCGAGTTTCGATTGTTTTCCATGGAAGGAAGAATTGCAAATAATAACCAGCTCGATGTGATCCACGGCCATGGAAGAAGGATTGCCAACTTCATTTGAATGGAGGAAACAAGTTTTGAAGCCCCAGACGGGAAAACGGAAAGTTAAAATCGTGCAGACTGGATAATTTTTTGAATGAGAAAGGGCGAGACTGAAACCGGGTAATAACGACATCAAAGCACGAATTTCTATCTTCCCAGACCTCTTACTCTATTTCAAATCTTCTTCAATGGCACCAACTCAATTTTTTTGAAATTTGACTCAGAAATGAGGGGAATTTTGAGGGCGACAACAATGCACAAAAAATTGTAATTTTGTATGAACAATAATACAATAATATTTTATAAGAATCACATTAAAAGTATGTGTTGTACTCAATGACATGTACTTATCATTAAACATGTGAGCTCATAGAGGTTGTATTACATAATTTCACAAGTATTCAGTGAAGAGGATATATTCACAGTCTTTCTTGGAGTTGTGCATTTGAGGTACACAACTTTCATTGAAGTTTCTAGTTTGAATAATCCAATGAACAATTTAAATACTTAAATTGTGCTAATTATCCCCTTTCCCACAAATTGACGACATATCATCAATAGTGCTCATCTTCTCTACTATCATCGTTAATTAATTACATTACGCTAATTAATTAAGTTGTCTATCCAACAAATACCCTAATTAATGACATTTTTTAATTAGTTCTTCATTTTATCTAAACTAATTAATTATTATTAATTAAATAGCTTTGCCTTTTGTTAAATCAATAAATCATTATTTATTTGATTTCATTCCCTTGTATGGTCCAAATCATGCTAATATTCCTCTAAATTTTTTATAAAGGCTTGCACATCTATTAATTAATCATCTTGGTTAATTAATAAACCCCCTTTATCCACGTGAGTCACTAGAGGACAAAACAAACTCACCTAAAGTTAACTCAACCCCTTTCTAAACCCCCCTTATCTAAAACTAACTCAACATCTCTATTATCCCACATGCAAAGGGATGCAGTGATTCCACTATCCATTGCATTATATAAATAACCCTCCTCCTACCTTTACACCTACACCTAACTTCTTGAGAAGCAAAAGCAAGCATATAGAAAATACACTATAAGCCTTTTGTCATTCTTGAGCATTTCACCATTGGAAGAGCTAAGATTCATTTCTTGCATTTCATCGATCCAAGTTTTTGGGTCATATGGGAATAAATCAATAGGTCTTATAGCCATGATTTTATTAGTCTCCATTCCTAATTTCTTGAATATCAAACAATCAATTTTGATTGTCATGAATCTACATAGGTTCATTTAGTGTTTTATGTGATCTAAAGAGTAGAGGTTTTAATAATTAACATGCTTAGTTTGAATTCATTTCAAAGTTCTAATGCAATAATGTTGTTATTTAACCTTGCTTAGCTCTTAACATGATGGTGTTTAGATTTTGATTTAGCTTTGTTATAGGACTACTAGGTGTTAGTTCTACTTTTATTAACTTAGCTAAACAAAACCATGCACACATATGGCATGCCCAATGGGACGGATCCTTTCTCCCTTAGCATTTTAGTTGTTTGAATTGTGTTATTTTTGGCTAACTCCTTTTTATGCACACACGTATGGTGATTTTTATGAGTTTGATATACTTACATGTGTGAGATCTTATTGAGAGCTTTCATTTTTGAGGAGTTATTGTCAATTTTCTAACTAACATGTTAAAATTTGGAACATTTTTGTACTTGATTGTGTCATTTGTCCAGTATTTTGGCATTATAACTGGGTAATTTTTTCTTTACAGAAGATGTTAAGGTAAACCAATCCATGCGCAGGCATGCTAATCCACGTGCATGCACCATATCTAGTGTGCATACACATTTCCATCATATTGTACCTTCGTTTCCGTTAGAAAACATGTCAAGATGGCACAGGCACCCATAACCTGGCGCACATCCATCTCTGTCCACGCACACACTCTGTGTTTTTACTACTAGCACACACACCCATATTGTGGCGCATTTGTACTTTGGAAAATGCACATACTCTATCATTTTTTCTTGGCTGTCTGTTTTACCCTATTGGCACACATGCCTTTACCTTAGCGCATATACCCTTCTCTTAGTGCATATGCCTCTCAGGTAGTGCAGGTATCCTGTGGATCTAAAAAATGAAGAGGGACACACATGCCTCTATCCTGGCACACATACGCTATCTGGTTTCCTGATCTATTATACACTGTCAGGAGCATATGTCTTTGCCTTAGTGCATACACTCACATCTTAGCATACACCTCTCGGGTAGTACAAGTACACATTGCAGTTCCAAAAAACACATAGGGGCGCAACCGCCCTAACCCATGTGCACATGCCTAAACCTGCATGCAAGGTGCCTCAGTTTGAAGTAACATGCTTGTTTCAGATTTATCAAATTTTGTATGTTAAAGTGCTAACTTCTTTACAGGTTTTTTATCTGACTAATGCTTATTTCTGCAGGGTATGTTTACATGTTTTTGCTAAAATAGATGGATCTTTGCATGTTTTTCTTGTAAATAGTAAGATCACGTATGCTCTTCCATCGCATCCTTTGGGGTGATCTTGGGAATCATAAATTATTCTTAGGTCTTTTTGATGCTTTGAGAATATTTTAATTGAGTAGAAAAATGAGTTAAATTAGTGTGTTTTGAATTAAGTGTTTTCCATTGGTATTTTCTTGGTTTCCAAAAAATGTCACATATGCTCTTCTCTTGTGTCCTTGGATGATCTTGAGAATCAGAAATGATATCTATTTTCTTTGTGGAAAATTACTAACCCGTTTTATAGAACCAATCACATGATTGTCAAAGAAAGTTGGAATCAAAACAAAAACCAAACTACTAATATAATTTTGGTGCAGGTTGCTAAAAGGTGTTCAAGAAAACCACATAAAATTAAACAAGATAAAAAGAACATCATATTCAAACACTGTATTTGCAGGTTCGGATAAGGGTACACCCCATCCACTTAAAACTAGGACATAACCCCTTTGGAATAATCCTTAAGCTAAAAAAATGGGGGTGGTCCTAGGAACCCCAAATTAGTCCATGCAAGAGGGAACCTTGTGGACGAAACGGGAAGTGATCCGCACAACCTACTTGACTAGTGTCTCCTTGTGAGTTAGTGTTACAATTTTTTTGTATCGCGACCTTGGTAAGAGTACACGATGGACACATTTATTTCCCACTATAATTGAAGGGGGTAAGCCGAGATAGTCCAATAATTAGTCAGTGTGAATTTTCTTGGAAAATCATTCCACGCTCTTAGACAACTTTGTAACACCTAGTTGAGAGAACCACCTAGGATTATATCTTTGGCTAGGAGCCCACTTTGACCATTTCAAAATAGTGTTAAGTTGTGAACCATCATTCATCACGAAATGTTGGAAGTGTTACTTTTGCTTAGTTTTTCACTTGCCCTAAGGTGAGGTGAAACTCTTCCGAAGTGAGGCCACCATTTTTCACCCCCAATCGATCTACTTCCTTCACTTTATTTTGACACTTTGTTAATCAAAAGAAGAGTGACTACCTTTGCATTATCAATTGAGTGTTTCTGCCACTTTTTTGTCTTTTTACGCCCATCCATGTTTACGGCTGGGTTGTTAAACGTATAAAGTGTGTGGAGATGTTTTTATATCATTAGTAGCCTTTTTGATCTTGATACCCAAGTTAGGATCGTCATCATATTTAGGATTGATTCATCACCTTGAACCTCCTTAGAAAGGTTACCTTATTTATAGCATATCACTACAATTTTGGTATTTACATCTTATTTGTTGAAACTTGATCTAAATATCTACATTGTAAGGTTACGCTATCCACATTTTAACAATTCCTAGGTATACTATAAGCTTTAATTTTGATTCCATTGCTACCTCAATTTTCAAAAGTGCTACGTGTTACCATTTGTGTGTATTATATCAATATCATCTTGATATCAATACCTTACTTTTTCGTAAAGTTTTGTCAACATATCTTGGTGACATTTTTCTGTCACTCACAATCGTAACTAACACTTTTTGAGATATAGGTATTGATTGAATTTAGGCTTACTTCTCATATACCTTGATTGGAGGTCACATTAACTTCTTGTCATTACTTATGCCTTGTTCATTTCTTTGAACTCGACATAAGTTGGGACATTTTGTTAATCATATCACTAGTAGGCATGTATGATCTTGATACCCTATGTCAAGATCATCATTGTATTTAGGTTTGGTTCTTCATCTTGAATCTCCTTGGAACTGGTTATCTTGTTTGTATCGTGTCACTACAATCCTGATATTTATGTCTTGTTTCTTGTGAAACTTGACCTAAATATCCACATTGTAAGGTTGTTCTATACACACTTTAATCATTCCTAGGTATAATTGATGCCCTAAATCTGATTCCAATTATTACCTCGATTTTGAAAAGTGGGTAGTGTTAATATTTGTGCATGTTATGGAAATATCATCTTGATATCAAAACCTTACTTTCTTACAAAGTTTGGTCAACATATCCTGGTGACATTGTATGCCACTCACAGTTGTAACTAAGAATTTTCAGAGTATAGGTCTTGATTGAATTAGGATTTTCTTCACTGTATACTTTTTTAGGAGGTCACATTAACTTCTTGTTATTACTTAAGCCTTGTTTATATCTTTGAACTTGACATAAGTAAGGACATCTAGGTTAATCATCTTACAACACCGAATATATTTTTGAGGACAAACCTGGGAAGTATTTCATTCAATGGATTGGTTTGATACCAAAGCATTACATTATTGTTGATTTATACTTTCTTAGGCAATTACTTTATCACATTGGTACTTTAAAATTCATTAGACTCATTCAATTCTTGACATTATTTTTACATTTGACAATAGGTTTAATAGAAAACCTTTGAACGCATTCACAGATACCTTAGTGAAATTGTTGCACATCATGGCTCCTAAAACAAGATTAGGGATCAAAAAGAAAACATTAGAAGAAAAAAAAATTCAAAATTGGGAAACCTCCAATCAATAGGGGTCAAATCCCTTCATCGGCCATGATATTGGTCATTTATTCTCCATAGAGAAGGAAGATGAAGAAATGATAGATCATAGCGGTGATGAGCTCGAATCACCACATGCAAAATTTGATTTTGATCCTACCTTGCTAGATGAGTTCCTTTCTAGAAAAAAGGATAGGGTGCTCGCACGTGTAGTAGAGTTAGGAACTAAAATTCCCACTGAACAAGAGATGATCCCACCTACAAATGATACTAACAACGAGGAACAACCTTTTATTAACATGGAGGATATTTTGAAACATGGACATGCTTCTACCTCAAATTTGGGAAATGATAACGTGGTGGGATATAGAATACATTTTATTAAAGTTCTGCTTAAGGTCCGAATAGAGCATGAAAATGTTGAGGAACCTCCACAATATGAAGACGGAGAAGAACCTTTGGAAAAATAAGTCACTATTCAGCAACAAATTTGTAGCCTTAGTCGAAAACTAGCCTTTTTAACCTCTCATGTACAAAAAGAGACAAACAAGAATGTACAAAAGACTAAACCTAAGGTCAAAATCAGTGAACTTCATAGAGAAAACCAAATGAGGGGAAAATACAAAATACAACCGGGTGTATATCCCTGCTTCCCCTACTAAAGAACAATTAATCATGTAATAAGTGTAATCAAAGAAAGTGACACTTACAAGCCTTTAAGAGAGTAATGTAGGGAGTAGCATAAAATATCAATATGAAGAACTCTGCCCTCATCCTTTTGAAAAAGTGATGACACTCCAACCCTTCCCTAAGAAATTAGACAAATATAGGGGGAAGGGTGACCCACGAGATCATGTAAATTATTTCTATATGGCATGTCAAGAGGTGTCCTATAGTGATAATTACCTCATACAACTCTTTCCAAAGAGTTTAGGAGCCCAAGACTTGGATTGGTTTACTCGTTTACCTCGGGGGTCCATCTTTACCTAGCTAGAATTAGTAGAGAGGTTTTTGTGACACTTCTCGTACAATATCAAAAGTGATATCACCATGGAAGACTTGTGCAGCACCAAAAAACACCCCAACGAGATATTCGCCAGCTTCCTGCAATAGTGGAGAGGGATAACCAGTCGGTTCCCTTGTTCATTACCTGAGAAACAAATGCTAAGTATTTTTGTGCCCAACCTAAATCCAGACATCACTTTCCACCTTCAAATGCATTGTGTTTGCACTTTTGAGGAGGTTATTGAAAAGGGCATTCAAATAGAGAAAGACCTTATTGCCAAATGAACTCTTAAATGCACAGTCTAGAGATAACCAAAGTGTTAAACCTATGGAAAAGCTGAAAATATTTAACAAGAATAAAAACATAGTGGGAGATGGGATCATAGATTCCAAATGTGTGCAAATGGTCCAAAATGGTCAACCTTTTAAACTGACCAAAGGGCCCATTCAACCACCAACCAAACGCAGAACATTCACCCCCCTCAACCAGCCTTTCTCTCATCATATTAAAACAATTAAATGTGGCTCACATGATGACATACCCCATAACACAACCCTTTGATGAGAATGCTCCAAAGCCAGTGTGGTACAAGGACGATGAATTTTGTGATATGCATCGTGTCAAAGGGCACAAAATGGACAAATTTTTACGGCTTCATCACTACATTCAGGACCTCATCGATAATGGGGAGATTGAAGTCAATAACCTGGAAAAGACCCAAAAACCAAATGAAAAGATGGAAATCTACAAGGAACCCTTCCTTAGGCATTGAAAAGTAGAAGAGAAGAAGCTAGATCGAGGAGAACCATCCTAGAATTAAAGAGTGGAAAATTATCTATATACGAATACTGATAATAATCATTATGACATGCTCATTGAATGTATATGTTCTTCTGATGAACATGTGAATACCATCTAGATCAAAGGGAAGGATTGCATTGTGGTAACAAGGCATGCCCATCTCACGATCCCTAAACCCTCTCCTTTGACCCCACAAGATGATAGGTATAACCTCCTAGAACAACTCGAGAAGACGTCCACTAAGATGTCAATCTTAGATCTTCTCAAAATATCAAACGTGCACAAAGACATCTTGTATAAAATTCTTCAGGGGTCAGGAGTACCAATGGAAGTATACTCTTCACATCTTCAGGCCACGGTGGCAAACATTGCACCAACATAGTACATATCTTTTAGTCACAAGGAGCTTCCTAGTGAGGATCCCACCCATAATCTCCCCCTATACATATAAGTATTTATTACCCATGGGAAGATCAAAAGGGTGGTTGTGGACAACGGGTCAGGTTTGAATATTTTCACGTTGAAGTTGATTAAACAATTGGGACACACAAAAGTAGATTTAGATGTCCCCAATAATCACCATCACCACTTATGAAATGCAAAGAGGGAATTAGCCGGAACAATCAATTTACCAATAGAAGTTGGACCTACTTTCTATGATACAAAGTTTCATGTCCTAGACCTGGAGCTTCCATATAATATGTTTTTTGACCACCGCTAGATCCATGCTATGCAAGCCGTTCCATTGACTTTCCAATAGTGCATTAAGTTGAAGCAAGAAGGAAACACTGTTATGATACGGGGAGATCCTAAACCCTTTTCCCATTATAGAGCCCTCAATGGATTTTCTCGTAGAGGTACCTACACATTTCCCTCTACCGATATTGCATTTCCCCTTCAGTCAGAAGCTATAGAATCACGGGTAGACTCTGAATCTCTCATTTCTTGCATCCATGAGGATTCTACGTTCTACCTCTCATTTTGATTCTTAGGAGATTGAAAGTTTTGGAATATGGTTGTGGAGAATACAACATACAACAAGATCTTTTTGTGTTATACCTGTCTTTGTAACTAAAAACTAGAGGTCACCCCAATTACCATTTCAGGTAGCCTCGGGATAAACATACTATTGGGTCATTTTTTCTAAGAGGAATGCTTGCTGAATAAAAATTGTTAGACCCTCCTACAACTTGGGTCCCAGGAGATACACAGTTTTCCTTCTATCAGAGCCCTGAATATGAAAAATATAGTTGCATGATGTATTATATGGGCTACAAGGTTTTAGGGTGTGGCAAGAATGAACATGGGCCAAGAGAACCTGTCTCTCTTCCCCACTTTAAAAAAGAAAGTTAGGGTATCGAAATTCAACCCTATGGGGCACATCCCAATGATCAGGATGCTACCTTCTCTGAGTGTGAGAATAGCTCTGACTATTTAGACAGTGATACAAATTCTCTTTATAGCCAATATGAGGATCTTACCTCTACAAACCTATTCATGAACAATGTTTTCTTTACCATAACCCTCACGATGCCTAACCTTGACCTTGTTTACCATTGCTTTGTTGAATGGGATGAACAACGTCACATATGGCTAGATTTTTTTAATATGATGAAGCCATCACTGAATTCATGTGCATTCGAGATACGATCCCCATTGGAGATCACAAAAAAGGTTTTTACATCGAATTTGATACCTACGCCTACTTCGGAGTGGAAGATGAGCTTCATGGTAAGGAAAATTTAAGAAAATGTGAGGGAAAAAGTTCCAATGAAAAATCCTCAGAAAAATTCAAATTCCAATTCACATAGTGAAAAGCTCTTTGAGGTGCTAGCAGACAAATAGGTAAACAATTCAAAGTACCATAAAAGTGACAATTCCAAGGATGAGACATCCTTGGATGAAGACCTCAACCTTCCTCCCGATCTTACGCGTATGGAGGATTTGTCAAAATTACTAGTAGAAGAGACCATTGATGTAAACATTGGCACTGATGATGACCCAAGAATGGTCAAGTTGGGAGCTTCACTCTCAACGTAGGAACAGAAAACCTTCACCATGTTGCTACAATAATTTATAGATGTGTTCGCATGGTTCTATAAGGACATGTTGGGCTTGGATGCAACTTTGGTAGTGCACAACCTAGTTGTACACACATATTCCAAGCCCATCAAGTAGATTCTCAGAAATATGCACCCACGGGTGGCTCTCCTAGTTAAAGAGGAGCTGGAAAGATTGCTTATAGCAGGATTCGTTTGGCCCATTGATTTCTCTGAATGGATATCAAATATTGTCCCTATACAGAAGAAACCTGTTGGAATCAAAATTTGTGCAGATTTTAGAGACATAAATAAGGCATGCCCAAAAGATGATTTTCCATTGCCTAATATTGATATGATTGTTTATTCCACTGCAGGATATGAAATGCTATCTCTTATGGATGGATTTTTAGGCTATAATTAGATGAAAATAGTCAAAAAATATCAACACAAGATATCCTTCACTACTCCTTGGGATACTTTCTATTATCAGGTAATGCCATTTGTCCTTAAAAACATAGGAGAAACCTATCAAACGGAAACGATGGTGATTTTCCATGATATGATCCATGACATCATGAAAGACTATGTAGATGATATCCTCAGGAAATCCAAGACAAGGGTAGATCACCCAGCTCTTTTACGGTGCATCTTTTAATGTCTATAGGAGTATAAGGTTTGTTTGAACCCAAATAATGTGTGTTTGGTGTGTTGTCGGGAAAGTTGTTTGGTTTCATTGTGTCATGAAGAGGGATTGAGGTAGACCCAGCTAAAGTCACTGCTATCACATAAATGCTCCTAAAAAATTTAAACAAATATGTAACTTGCAGGAAAAAATATAAGCTATTCTCTGCTTCATTTCCTAGCTCGCTGAAAAATTTCATTCATTCACCCATTTGCTAAAAAAGTATGTTGCCTTTATCTGGGGACAAAAGCAACAACTAACCTTCATCTTGCTTAAGCATTACTTAACCAACCCACCAGTCCTCATGCCCCCAACTCCTGGTGAGCTTCTCCTGCTTTATATTTCTTCTACTCAGTTTTCTATTGGTGCCTTGCTCGCCCAATATGACCTCGGCCACAAAGAAAAAGTAGTATACTATCTTAGTCGTACTCTTATCTTATATGAGCTCACCTATCCCCAGTTCGAAAGGGCTTGTTTGGCTATATTTTTTAACTTCAAGAAACTTTGCCATTACCTATTGAATACTAAAACAAAACTTATATACAAATTTGAACTACTTAAATACATGTTGTCTAAACCCGCCCTAACCGATAGAATGGCTAACTAGATCATTCTGCTGAGTGAATTTGACATCGAGTTTGTGCACCAAAATTTGGTCAAGGGACAAGTACTTGCTAATCAATTAGCAGAAGTACCATTACAAGGAACAAAACCTGTGAATCAGGATCTGCCAGATGCTTCATTACTGTACATGGAAGAATCTGTCATGTGGAAAATACACTTTGATGAATATTTTACATTTCATGGTTCCAAGGTAGGTGTTGTAATGATTACTCTTGCTTGCAACCCCATACGTAAGGATTTTCACCTCATCTTCCCTTACAAGAAAAATATAGCAGAGTGTGAGGCGCTCATCACCATAATGAAACTTGGCATCAAATGGTACATCCATCATGTGAATATCTTTGGTGACTCATAGTTAATCATAAACAAATTTAACGATGAGTACAAAGTCAAGGATGAGAAGCTCACCCCTTAAAAGAACCTGGTCGAAACTTTGAAATAATATTTTTTGCGTATCACATTTGAGAAAATTCCAAGAGCATAAAATAGAAATGTAGATGTTATGCCAACCATAGGTTCTATGTTACGCATTACACTAGAAAGTAATGATATGCCATTCTTTGTTGAAAATCTATGCCAACCTATGTATGACATGGAAGAATCATGTCTAGCTTGTGATGTTGTTGGTCCCAATTCCACATGGTATGAACCCATTTTCCCCTACCTTAAAGATAACACATTCTCTCTTGACATTTCCCATTCAAAAAAACAAAGCCGCATTTGCCAAATAGCCCATTATACCATCTTGCGAGGAACGTTGTATCATCGTGGCTACGATGGGAATCTGTTACGTTGTCTCGATATGATAGAGTCAATCCAAATGATTAAAGAGGTACATGAAGGTGTGTGTGGAGCCCACACTAATGGGACAGTTCTAGCTAAGAAGTTATTGAGAGTGGGATACTATTGGCCTACAATGGAAACCGACTGCTGCAACTATGTAAGGAAATGCGTACTCTGTAAAAAGTATGGAAATTTCATCCATGCTCCACTACAATCATTGTAACCTATCACAACCCCATGACCATTCTCCAAATGGGGAATTAATTTAATAGGGAAGCTTACCCATACTTCATCTGATTTCCATACCCACATCATTACAGCTAATGAATACTTTACCAAGTGGGTGGAAGCTATCCCTTTGACCTATGTAATGGGCTCTTAGATCTCAAAGTTCATCATGAATCATCTTATTTTCTGATATGGAATTCTTGTGGCCATGGTTACTAACAATGGGAAATCCTTCAAGAACAAAAAAGTAAAATATCTTTGTCATCGATTTCAAATTAGATTAAAGTTCTCTACACCATATTACCCTCAAGGAAATGGACAAGCCAAGGCCATTAACAATATGTTGGTTCGAATCATGGAAAATATTGTAAGTAAGACATGTCACAATTGGAATTTGTAAATGCACCCATCTCTTTGGGCTTACATGACCTCTGTTTGCACTCCTATTGGTGTGAAACCATATTTCCTGGTATTTGGAATGGAATATATCATCCCATTAGAAATCGAGCTTCCTTCCCTAAGAATCTCTCTTAGGGATTATCTAGACAAGGATGAAGATTACATAGTGGCTAGACTGGAAGAGTTGGAACTCCTGGATGAGAAGCGCATCCACACCCTAAATCATCTTAAAGTGTATCAAAATAGAGTCTCCCAAAATTACAACAAAATATTCATACCTCGTCAATTTGAGGTTAGTGATTTGGTCATGAAAGAGAATCAGTTCAACACAAGGGTGTAAAAAGAGAAAAAAGGCAAATTTGAGCCACATTGGCTAGGACCTTACGTTATTGTGACTAAGTATGACACAAGAGCATACAAACTTATCCACCCCGATGGTGATGAGATATACGAGCCCATGCCATGCATCTTAAGTGGTTCTATTCTTAGACATGGAGCAAAAATCAAAAAAGAAAACCAAAAAAGGGTAAAAATGGTCAAAAATATAAAAAAAACAAAATACAAGAAAAATAAAAACAGAAAGCAGGTCATCCATAAGTGAAAACCATGGAATTGTGGAACTTTGGATAAGTCATTTGGTGAAAACTAGTTTCCTGCACCTTGGGAAGATTCATTATTCACAAGCACCTGACATCTGAGGGGTACTTTTACTTAGCCTAGGGATAGTTTTGCGTCTACATCAGACATCCCCTACGAACCTATCCTTGTCAATCATTGATTCGGCTTCTTCTATTTTTGTTAATCTGTGAAGGGATAGTCATTGTTTATCCCCCATATAGCACTACGGTAACTTCTACGACTTCACCTATCTATTTATAAGTGCATGGAACCTACCCTTGTATATTCATTATCTCACATTGGGGGCATCCACGCTTTCTTCGTTACCTATACATAGCTTTGTAAAATCTTAGAAAACCACAAAAACATTCAAAAATATTAGAAAAACACAAAAACATTCAAAAATATTAGAAAACCATAAAAACACTCAAAAATCTTAGAAAAACACAAAAACATTCAAAAATATTTGAAAAACAAAAAAACATTCGTAAAACATATAAAATCACACAAAAACAATAGAAAATTGTATCACATAACACTAAAACAATAGAAAATTATTTCACAAAACAATCTTATAAAAACATAACTTTAACTTTACCTTCTCTATCTTGTTTCTTGCTTTGTTTATTTGGTTGTATAGTTTCTACTTGTTTGTACGTTTGTATAGTTGGTTGCTTAGACATAATTTGTTAGGATTCATCATTTCTTACTTAGATTAGATTTATTCTTATCTTTTCTTACTTACATTAGATTTATTCTTACTTATACATATGCAGTGTGTTTTTGCATTGTGGTGAATGCATGTTACATTGTGGATGAATTCCCTAGATAGTGGAGGCCATACCTAGGTGTAGAGATTAGTTAAATGCAAGCATGGAGGCTTTTCCTTCTTACACAAGGAAAGGTACATGGAAGCATGGATTTTTTTAGGTTAGCCCATAATTTATTGCAATTTACATGATGTTATTTATGGGTGGTTGAACCAGGATTTCAGATTTCTCTTCCTCTCTCTCATCCTTTCTTCTATAAAATGTAATGGGGTACACATTTATAAGGAGTTAGACATTTTATCCTCTTTCCCCCTCCCTTATTCTCCTCTTCTAGGTGAATGTGGGAGTCTAAAACCTCCTCCCTAAGTATTATAATGGCATTCTTGCCTCTTACCCCCCAATTATGTACTGTGAATTCTTTAATGGAGCAATAGATTAATGTTCTGTGATATTTTCTCTATCATTTGCATGTGATTTCATTGTTTTAACTTTCCTCTCTTTGTTATTTGGGTATACTGTGCATATCTTGTGTTCATTGCAGGTTTAGGTGATGTCGTGTTTATTGGATCAAATGGAATGGTGAACTATGTGAATCCCCTTAGTCTGTGATGATTTTCCATCCTCTCCATGCCCATATTTCTTCATTTTAGGAACTATAAACCTGTTTAACAACCACTTCTTCTGGTGATATCACCAGCCCGTAGTGTAGTATTTCCCCTTTTATGTACTCTTTCTCTCCCTGTGTGCTTGAAATTATCAGGATAAGTGTAGTTAGGCATTTTTCTTGCATTTTGTGTAGTATAGTGCTAGGTTTAGGAAGAGGAATATGAACTTCTCTGGAGGACCATATCAAGTTTGCAAGTTCCACAGCTTGAGAGATGGTCCAATGTTAGCAAAAATTAGGGATCTATAACAGAATATCCCAGAGTGATAATTTTTTGTTATAACAATTATATTATAGAGATTTGTGTGCAATATAGATAAGATTCATTATAGTAGAGGACTAATACAAAAAGAGGACTGACCCTAAGGAATGATGTGATAAGTGTAAAAGAGAAAACAAAAGAATTGAATGTGGATGGCATAAAAGAACCATTTTTAACAAAGAAAATGCTAAATTATGGAGAAGAGATATTGTTGAAAGCTATGTGCAAAATTAGAAAAGGAGTACAAATGGAATATCCTTAATTTTTAGGGACATTTAACCCAAAGGAGTTTATTAATTATCTCATATAAATGGAATAGTACTTCAAGTTTGATGAGATCAATGAATAATGAAAAATGAAGATCTGATAAACCAAGCTAATATCTCATGTTGCATTACCATGGGAAAAAGTTTAGTTGGAGTGCAAAAAAAGGGGTAAAGACAAAATTACTCACTAGGAGTAAATAGTTTCAAGAAATAAATATTTTTTCTTGGTGATTATGAGTAAATTTTCTAAATAATTTGTAAAAATTGTGATAAGGTGATATGAGTGTGAAGGAATAAATATAGGAGTTCTATAAAAAACCAATTTGAGTTGTTCAGAGTGAGATGGATCAAGATAAAGTGGAATTATAAATCCATATGATGTATTGGATGATTGGAGATGAGATCAAAATAATGAATATATATACAATGGAAGAGGTATGCTAGTATGATTTAAAAGAAAAAGAAAAGTTAGTGTGCAAAGTGATTGTAAAAAAGTAAGGACAATCTCATTTATAATAGAGAACCAATGAAACAATAGAAAGAGGGAAACATAAACACAAAACATGTAGAATAAAAATCAAATAAAGGAAGTTCCACTTTCACAAGAAGTGGATGTCATGGTTCATGATTCAATGGTACGTAGTTTTAGCATAGAGAGAAGGGGCATAATGCTTTATATTTTCCACTTATGCATAAAAATGAAGGGAAGAGGAAGGATGTAAGTGCACTAATTGTACAAGAAAAAGAAGAAATTTTGGCATCATACATCATGTGGATGAATCGAAGAAGGGTGAAACATTAATTGTAGTGAGGATAGTCTTGAAGGTTTCAGAAAGGAGAGAAGAGTTGCAATAAGGAAGGAAACATATTTTCCACACAAGATGCAAGACCAATGGGAAATATTACATAATGGTAGTTGATAGAGTAAGTACAAACAATTTTGTGTTTTTAAAGATGGTATGAGAATTAAGGTTGGAGCACAAGCCAAATCTAGATCCTTATAAGGTGATATGGTTGATGGAAGGAAAAACATGCATTGTGTGAGAATAATGTGTAGTAGAGATGAAGATGGTAGTTTCAAAGATAATATTTTATATTAATTTTATTGATGGATGCATGCCATGTATTTTTAAGGAGGCCTCAAAAATTTGACCAAGAGATATTTTATGATTGGAGAGAAAATGTATTTAGAGAGTAGAAGGATGGATAAATTCATATTATAAAATCATCAATGAGTGAAAATAAAGGATCAAAAAAAATTTTATATGGGTGTGATGAAGATTAAATGTTGTGGGATAGATAAGGAAGAGCATATTTGGCTACGTAACATATTATTTCATAAATAAGAGAAGAATACATATGAAAAAAATAAAAAGAAGATCTAATGAAAAGATAATATGAAATAACAAGGGAAATATGGACAACAATAGGGGTGAATGCAATAACCAAACAAGTGCACATGAGGGTGAGCACTAGACATGTTTTTCTATGACTAGTACATAGAAGCATTACACAAAATAATCATATGTGAATAAAAAGGAGATACCAAACATGTGTATGGAAGAAATAGAAGGACACTGACCTAGTAGTTCAAAATATCATAGAAACTTTGGTAGACAAGGTTGGTTTCTTACTCAATTGACACCAATAATAGGTATTACCAGTTGGCATAAAGGTACACCAAGACCTTATTATAAGGTTGAAATTTAGTTCTAACATCTAGCTCATGAAACACATTTTCTTAACCAAGCTGTGTGATGTAAGAGCATATGAGTTTCACTTATGATCCTATATCAACCATAAATATTCTAAGTTAGTCAAATAAGCTAATTCTAGCATCACACAAGCTTCTATTTACGCTTGGTTCTTTTTTAAATTATATTTTTGTGTAAGTTTGCTTTCATAAAAAGTGTCTTTGTAATGTTTGATAACACATGAATACAAAAAACAATATGTTGTTTTTTGCTTTTGGTTTCCATAGTGAAAGTGTGTTAGTATTATTCCACTCTTTTAGTTGATACATGAAAACATTGTCAAAGTTATCGGTTAGGAGTGTTCATAGATTTTTTTTAGTATTTCGTTAGGTTTTTGTATATTTTTGAAGTCAAAATATTATCCAAAAGCTAATAAATATAGTTGTATCAATAGTTTAAGAGTTGGAGACCTAAAGATAATTTTTAAAAAGTCACTGCTTTGTATTCTTGGTAACATACCAAGATTTTCTAACGTTATATGATTTACTTAATGGAGTGTGCATAAAATTAAAAACATGAGGTCATATAAATTTTATTACACAAGCATGAAATGATTTTATGAAAATGATTTATGAATAATCTTACACACAATTTCACATTTAAGGTGCATAAATTTTGAAGCTTCCTATTTGAGTAAACTGGTATGAATCTCACATGATCCCATAATAATAGTCGTTAAGCCAAATTGATTCCATCTATTTTTTTAAATTGATCATTTAGAACCTATATTACATAGAGGATTGAGATATATTCAAGATTAGGTGGGTAGATTATTATTTTGAAGAAATAATAAGACAAAATAACTAAATCCATCCCATTACTTAAGGTATTCAATTATAGATAGGGAGGATATAGTTCAAGCATGTAGTTATAAGGAGGAATGCATTCACGATCAATGTATAGGTCTTAAGGAATAATATTGGAATTAAATTGCTATGGAAATAATGTGGTATTTGAGATTTGTAACCCTCTAGGAATATTGTTATGACTTTGTGATTGTAAGTAAGACCAAATCAATTTCTATTAGTTTCTAGTTGATGTAGTAATGTTTTCGAGTAAACACATTATTTTTTTTATTAAGTTGTAATTTATTATTTTTTAGATTCCACTGAATAATTTTGTAAGTGACTCATCTAAATGCATTCTTTATTTAAGACCCCTAGCTAAAAATTCATCATTTAGTCCATAAATACATAATTGACATTGTTCACACAAATATTCCCCTTCTGAACACTCAATCATCCACTAAGTTGACTCCATTCTCTAATTTAACATCCTAATATATATATATATATATATATATATATATATATATATATATATATATATATATATATATATATATATATATATATATATATATATATATATAATCAAAATTGTATTCTAGAAAAACTTCACACATTTTTCATTTATGAGTTTCATGACCATTAGAGTAGTTCATGGGTCCTATAAATTTTGGTATCAACTTTTCCATGTGTCACAAACATGTCATCTTCCTACATAATAGTCACAGTTTCAAATAGTTTACTTGTATTAATCTACATTAGCAATATTTTACGGTTAGTTAGAGGGTAAAATAATGACATTACCCAATCACTTGGAGACAATATAAAAAAAAATCTAAATATTCTAAGAGTAGTATTATATAAATTAAGATAATAAATATGAAGCATACAAAGGTAAAAAACCATGTTTTCAAGTTCTAAACTCAAATAGAGAGTTTCATTCTAAGTGCATTTATTTCTATATTTCTAGTGGCATCTCATCTTAGGCTTATGGGAGAACAACATGGGTTTTATTCCATTTCAAAATAATGCTATGTAGGAAACACTCAATCATTGGGGGTGTGATTGGAGTGAGGCTAACATGAAATACTAACACCTTTTAAATGTTTCTCATCTCAAAGGTAAGTCAATGTTGGACAAACAAAATAAATAAGTATGGAAAGCATGTAGAGGAATGTGGTGTGCATGGGAGATGCGTGTGTACATGTGTGGAAAATTTCAAGTGGCACACAGAAGGCTCGTGCCCAGGTAGACCGAGATCATGACTTAGCCAATTTTATAGTTTATGGGCTAAAAATAGAAAAACAAGATGGAGTGTCGACCAAGCACAAGACAATAACATGATAACTTGGCAGAAAAGCAAGGTTTATTTTTGAAGGATAAACATGTAGGTCAAGCAGACACATGGAGGCTATTAATATGATAAAAACAAGTCTTATTTATAGGACATTGTATCATTAGTTGTTATGTAAAGCATGCATATAGTCTATTTTTGGCATGCCTATTATTAGGAGAGTGCATGGGTGGTGAAGGGCTAGTCCCCACCCCTATATATATATATATATATATATATATATATATATATATATATATATATATATATATATGTTGTAAATCGTTGTTTTGGTATAGAGAGAGTAACAGTTCTCGTTCATGGAGTCTGTCATGCTGTTAAGCTAGGGTTTGATACTCGCGCGCATGGTCTGACGCTCAGTTATAATACTTGTTATGTATTTAGATTTTGTGATGTAATAACTTTTGTTATAATAGAACTTTGTGGATGGATTATGATCATTAATATGTCTGAGTATAGAGGTTTCATGGTACAATTGATATTGGTAACTGTTTAATATGATATATTTCCTTATTAAATGTGTTTCCAAGTGAATGTATGTAATGGTTATTCTGGTTGAATGAGTACTTAGTTAAATATCATCATGAATCTACACGATAAAATCTTGACAAGTAAAAAAAATGAGGGACCTAGTAGCTTCACGTGCTTTGGGTGAGCATTCAGTCCTATCGAATGAGGTGGAAGTGTACATAACACTTTAAGGGAAATAAAAGACTAAATTTTGGTTCATTTTCCGAGACATATTTTCAATTTATCTGTCAGGATGTTGCTGGTAGATGGAATATCGATTATCTCTAGAAAGCATTGAAAGTTGGGTAGAAGATGAAAAATATAAGTTTGCACAGAGGTATAACACTAGACTTGATTTCAATGCGTGAAGGTGTGTGAAAGATAGTATTTATCATGAGCTATATGAGCCATTCTTCAATTTATTTCCAGTAGATTTGTACCATTGGTTAGCGGTATATGCATCGTAGAAACCTTATTGGGGTCCAAGACTGAGACTTTGGACATAAGAGGATTGTCAGACACTTGCTGGTGCAGATGAGGAATGGACTAGAGATGTAGATCACTGGTGGGATGGTGTGTTGCATAATTATATACTAGAGTATGCTATTTCTACTTATTTGTGTCTAGAGGAAGATGAGTTTCAATTTTTGTGTGAACCCAAAGAATATTATTTGCGCATTATTCCCTTGGAAATCAATATCTTGATGACAAAAATAGATTAAGAAAGCCTCTTTATGACTAACTAAACCCCATCGTGTGTAGGTGCAGGAGTAGGTGTAGATCAGGATGGTAGAATTGGTGATAGATAGAAAGAGAAAATAAATATGGCTCAAGTTTAATGAAGTGTGAGAGAGGGATATAGCATGGGCGTAGAACATTGAGGAGTCACTAGAGTTGAGAAGGATGATGGCTCGTGAAGGTTTTGAAGCTCTCGTGGAAGAAGAGGATCTGCAACATCAGAATCTCCCAACTTTTGGTAAGCGCAATAGATAATCCCCTTCGGCTTTAGATGAGATCATGTCAAAGGAAGGAATGAGGACCACATGCGTACATCTAATCCAACCTAGCCACCTCACCCTTGCACATGGTTTTCTAGATCTATAGGTATTTATTAAGAAGCATGCTAGAACATGTAAGCAAAGAGATTTAGGTAGATATTATTTTATGTAGAATTCAAAGGGGACTCAAGTTAGTAGCGCACCTATGGAAACACAACAGGTTTTGGTGTTTATAAGTTCTATTGTAGGGTTTCTTTCAGGCACGTCGATAGGCCAGAGTGTTGGTTTGTAGAAATTTGGGAGCACTTCTGTGGGTGTTGCGACTGTGTATACTGTGGGTGTCTAGTTTAGTACTATGATTGGGATGCAAGGGAGTTCATTAGTTGAACAATAGCCTATAATAGGGGGCATGGGGGGATCAGGAGGATCGGGTCAGCAGTCACCTGGAGGGAATACTGGTGGAAGTTTAGGATCTGGATCTGGTAGGTAAGGGTCACCACCACAATAACCACCACTGAATCAGTCACCACCTCAACAACTAGTACAGCCAAAACCTCAGGTTTTCTTTGAAATTTCTCTTCATTTACCAGAGTATAGAAGCATAGAGGATGCAACAGAGGATGTGCATAAGTGTGAACTACTATGGTGTGCTAAGGGAATTAAAAATTTAGATAGGAAGGAAAACTAATTTTCCAGTACTCTTTAAGGGTGTGCACATAGTTGGTATAGGAAGTATGACCCACATCAGATTGTGGTGGAATACAATGTTTTATGCACTGCATTTTTGGCTAAGTTTCACATTTTTGAAGTTTGAGCAATAAAGCATCAACGCGCTCAAAGATACCAAGCAAGGATTTTCAGAAAGTGGTCGAGAGTATGACATGTGTTTCAAAACTCTATTGTCTAAGTTATCTTTATAACATTCATCCTAGTCAACATGCACAATGGTTTGTTGGAGGATTTATGACTCAGTTCCAAAGGGATTTATATCATAAGGCATATGTGGATTTGCACGAGCCCTTGGAAGTAGCTCTGTACACCAAAGCAATTGAGAGTGTTGATATTGGGGTAAGCCCATTCTTAGAGGTGTAAATCAAAGCCATGGAAAATAAGTTGGAGAATCCCTCTGCTAACTTAGTACATGAGACACACAGTGGTATATAGTGCATTGATTGTGAGGTTGAGGTAAATACTAAGGATATTTGTCCATGCAAGCCAGTGTGTGTGTTGTTAATAGACTATGAGATTTTTCATAAGGACCATGATGTCTAGAATTATCCTCTATAACAGTGTGCTATTCAAAAGAATGTGTCCATATATTGTAAGATCTATCATGCCCATACCCATGACACCACTGATTGTAGACTAATTGATCGTATGTGCGAATCTATTGAGATATGAGTGCACCAAACTAGTGTGGTAAGTGGATCCAAGTAGCAAGAAGGAAAATATAATGAAGGGTTAAAAAATGGGGATAACAAGGCTTCGGAGGAGGATATTGAGGCCGAGGTCACGATGGTGGTAGAGGCAAGTTTTCTAGAGGAATTTTTACACTTGTGGATCTCCTGATCAGTACTAGTGTTATTTTTCTTAGAATACAACTTGTTCATGGTGTGGGAAGCACCATAAGTTGGAAGAATGCCCAGATTTATATGAGCATATGAGTAAGAAGAAGAAGAAGGAAAAGGGTATGGGGATCATTAAGGTACAATGTATGAATGTTGATCAGTGGATGCCTAAGGGGATGCCTGATACTGAGTTACATATTATATTAATTACCACCAGCGTCGAGGCCACACTCATGTGAATCTCTTAATTTTAAGCCACTTATCACGAGGTAAGATGTGATACATGCCAAGTATCCAACTATGATGCACTAGAAGGAATTTTATCAAGAAACCATTGGAGTTATTTGAGAGTTAAGAGCAGACATGCATGAGAGAACATGTAAATAATGTTGAGCTCCCGCAAAAGAAGTGGATGACCTGAAATAAGTGTGTAAGATGTTGCCCTAGGAGAATGCATTCCTTTTCTTGGGGAATGGCTACATGAAAAGGTATTGCATGTTGGAGATGAGCATGAAAGGTAGATATTGCATGAAAATATACCACCTCACAACTATGAATTTGATAAATAAATCATGCTTGATGTAGTTATTGATGGGAGGTTAGTGAGCAATATTTTGATAGATACAAACATTAAAGTCAATGTGTTAAATCTAGATGTATGGAATTAGATGGGGAGACCTACATTGCAACCATCTTAAAATGTGTTGTATATGGAAAAAAGACTAGGTCTATACCGATTTGGGTATTGAAGGATGCATCCATTACTATTCTGGAAACCAAGTTTACTGGAGACTTTGAGATATCGGAGCTTATGTTAGAAATAATCTAACACTTAATTCACCATATGTGGATTAATGTGTAATTGTAATAAAGTAATTATTTAATTACTTTAGTTAGCTTAGTTGTTAGTGTGTTGTTATCATCCCTTAGATTGTGGAGGATGTTCTTTAGTTAGAATATTGTTCTCGGATGATTTCTTGTAGAAGCTTTTTAGGGGCAATACGCTATTACTGCATATTTGCTTTGTTTAGGAGATTTGTTACATGTATTGTGGAAGAGATAGAGTTTTTCCAATATCTATAAATATTGCAGCTCTCTCTTTTGATTGTAATGCTTCATTTTTATATTAATAAAAATCACAGCAAGCTCCGCCTTGTTTTTGCAATTTAATCTAGTTTGCAGATTTCATTTGGTAACAGAGCAGGTGAGTTAAAGCTGTAGATAATTACTGAGGAAGTGTTAGAAGATTTGAGGAAGGAGGACTAGAATCTTGAGCTAGGAGGAGCCATAGATGCCCCCAGCCTCTTCACAGCCCTTGCCCCTACTCCACACATTCGGCAGTAGTAGAAGTAGCAAGAGTAACAATTTTTTTTTTTAGAAGGGCAATCACAGGCCAGAACACCTGGATGCACCTCCCAACTCCATTATTTTTTTCAAGGTGACATTATTTCAATTGGGTTTTAATATAATTTTTTTCATACATTGTTGCAGAAAATATTACAAATTTTAAATCATTTGAAAATTGTTTACTTCATTGATACAATACAATTGTTATACAAAATTCAAAGAGTTTGTTTTAGTCTCTAAATTACAGAACCCCACATTAGAATCTTCTAATTCTAGCGGGCCCCCAAATCTGGAGGCACCGCTATTATCAAGTCCTGTGTTTAGATCCAAAACAGGGCAAATTCGGGACATTCCACCAAGCATCGAGCAGAGTCTGTGAGAAAATACGGAGCCATCGTTTAGACCGTAGAAGGATTCAACCCTGTCTGTAGCAGATTGGAGCAGTTGAGGGAGGAGAAACTATCTCGAACAGTCCAACAGAGCACTCCGACCACTGTCCCAATGTAAAATATTGTCGTTCGGAAGTTGCAGACCTAAATAGAGCCACACACAAACCACACACATGTTGGTTGGAGTAGCTGGAGCGGTCATTGGAGAAGTAAGAAATCAAACCGTCCAACTATGAACTCAACGCCATAGGGAGAGCACCGAAAAATAGGAAAAATCTACTTTTTAAAGCTCAACTAAGATTGGCGGTGGTGGATCCTCCAAAGCATTGGTGAAAACAAGGTAAAAGGATAAGAAAACATGCACAAGTAAGCCCTAAATCATTTTTTTTTAAAGTATATGTTTTTTTTGAGC
Organism: Taxus chinensis; assembly: GCA_019776745.2. Taxonomy (NCBI): domain Eukaryota; kingdom Viridiplantae; phylum Streptophyta; class Pinopsida; order Cupressales; family Taxaceae; genus Taxus; species Taxus chinensis. The sequence goes on along the minus strand of CM034153.1, from coordinate 82,435,853 downwards.
TCTACGCTTTGGTCCAATCAAAGAGGCCAAATACCCCAAAATTAAATTTGTAAGGGAAAAGAGGCCAAAGTGCCCACAAATTTAAAAAATTGAGAAAATATTAATTTTTCATAAACAAAAAGGGGGGGTGCAAATTTTTTTTTCTATTTACAAGATATTTGTAAAAATGGTCGATAGTGCCGAAAAATCATTGTAAAAGGCTAAAAAGGATCCCACACTCAATAAAAATCAATTTTGGGGGGGTGTGTACTAACTTTAGGGGGGGATTTGTTTCGTGTTTGATTCTCTCTCTCTCTCTCTCTCTCTCTCTCTCTCTCTCTTTTCTTTCGTGCACAAATGGCTAACAATGCACCCAAATTCTTTTTTCCCGATTCACAACTCCTACGAGGAGATAATTATGTTGCATGGAAATTGAAAATTAAAACTCAACTTGAATTTGAGGACATAATTGGTGTAGTTGATGGCTTGATAACGAGACCAGAAAATGATATTGCTCAACAATGTGTGTTTGATCGTGCTAATCAAAAGGAAAAAATTTTAATTCTGTTTGGCGTAACTGATGATGTACAACCTCATATTTGTCAAGCAACAAATGAAAAAGAAGCATGGGATAAACTAGCAACTGTATACGAAGCTAAGAACAAAAAAGCTATTTTGCAATTACAAACACAACTCCATTGTCTCAAAATGAAGTCTAATGAGTCTATTAAAGGTTTTCTAAAGCATGTTGCTATATTGAGATCATCTCTCCAAGCTTTGAAAGAAGAGGTCGCTGATGAATCTCTTGTCCTTATTGTATTGAGAGCTTTACCAGCCTCATACAAAATATTTGTCACAACTCTCAAAATTATGTGTCCATCTACAAGTTTTGAAGAGTTAGTGAACATGTTACAATAGGAAGAGTCCATGAAAAAACTTGTAGAAGATGAGGAACAAGCCCTCTCTTCATTCCATAAGGGAAAGAAACAGATTCATACAACTGGTAAGCAACACAAGCAACATTCTAAACAGAATAATCAAGGGAACACTCAGCAAAAGCAGTATCAGATTTGTGGCAAACAAGAACATGACTTAAAATATTGTTGGTATAACACATTTCAAAAGGGTTCATCTAGTGGCAAGAAGCCAAATTTTCAACAATCTAATCAGGATTATCAAAACAAACAAGGAAAAAGGAAAAATAACTGGAAAAAGAAAACACCGCAGCACGACAACATTGTTGAAGAGGAAGATAAATCACCATATGAGGACTTCCTATTTGTTGCACAATCAACTTAAGAAATCAATTCACCACAGAAAATTTGGTATGTTGACTCGGGAGCAACAAGACATATGACTGGGAGAAATGATTGGTTCTTAGAGTTAAAGAATACACCTAATAAAGACTCTGTTTCATTGGGTGATGATTCATCATACAAAGTACAAGGAATTAGAAACATCTCCTTACCTTTTGGATCAAGAAAGTTCACAATAAGAGATGTTCTATATGTTCCTGGATTGACAAAGAATCTACTTTCAGTAAGTCATCTTTTGGAGCACAATTTAAAAGTGGATTTTGATTGTACAAATGGAAAGAAGATGTGTTTAATCAAAGATAAGTCTAAAAACTCCAACATTGTTGCAGGAGCTTCTAGTGTGGGTCATATGTTTCAATTGGATTTTGTTCAAACCAAAAATCAGGCCCTTGTAGCTAAGGATACATCATCGGCACAATTATGGCATCGAATATTTGGCCATGTAAGTTTTGGCTATCTTGAAACACTTTGAAAAAATAACATGGTAAGAGGACTGCCAAATTTCAAGAAGAATACCGACTGTACAAATTGTTTGGTAGGAAAAGAACATAGAGCTTCTTTTTAGAAAAGCAGTACATTCAGGGCCCATGGTAAACTTGATCGGGTGCATACTGATCTGTGTGGACCTATGAGACCTAGTCATTTAGGGTTTCAATATTTTATGCTCTTTTTTGACGATTACTCACGAAAAATGTGGGTATAATACATTCACACCAAAGACCAATCCTTTGAAACTTTCAAGAAATTCAAAGTAGCTTGTGAAAATGCAACTAGTAAGAAAATAAAAACACTCCGCTCAGATCGAGGGGGTGAATACACCAGTAATGAGTTCAAATCTTTTTTGGAAACACATGGAATTCGTCAGAAAATAGCACCTCCATATACACCACAACAAAATGGTGTAGTTGAGAGAATAAACATAACTATAATGGATAGGGTAAGGTATATGATCGATGATTCAGGATTGAGTAAAACATATTGGGCAGAAGTAGTAAAAACAACAGTTTTTCTACTGAATAGAGTTCCCACTTCTGCACTTGATGGAATAACACCACAAGAAGCTTGGTCAGGGGAAAAACCATCTATAAAACACCTTAGATTTTTTGGATGCAAGGAAATTATGCACATTCCTAAGAAAAAGAGGACTAAACTTGATATGAAATCAGAACAACTTATATTCTTGGGATATAGGTTAATGGATCCAAAAACAAGGAAAATTTTCACAAGTAGAGATGTTGAATTTTTTGAGAATAAAGAAGCAGATTCTCCTTCCATAAACTCACAAAACAATCCTACTAAGAAAAGAGAAGATGTTCTTGATGAAGATAATGATGATGAGGATAATTCAACTCCTCCATCTACAGGAATAGCTAAACATATGCCTAAGTGGTATACTAATCTAATTTGAGATGATAAGTTGGATAGTGATCCTAACACATCCACTTCAGGACCAAGAACTCGTAGTATGGCTCAAAATGAGGTAAAATTAGCCTTGATGAGTACAGTAATTGAATCAAGTGAGCCCACTACAGTTCAAGATGCCAAACAGTCAAAACCGTGGTCAGATGCTATGAATCCAGAATTCAACTCTTTCATGGAAAATAATACTTGGAAAATTTTAGATCTTCCATCAAGGAAGAAGGCAATAGGTTGCAAATGGATATTTAAAACAAAGTACAATCAGATGGAAGCATTGATAAATACAAGGCAAGATTGGTAGCTAATGGTTATGCACAAAAAGAAGGCATTGATTATGAAGAAACATTCACACCAACAACTAAGATCAAAACAATCAGGATGATATTTGCTCTAGCTGCACAATTTGGTTGGAAAGTTCATTGAATGGATGTAAAAAGTGCATTTCTCAATGGGGATTTACAGGAAGAAGTCTACATGACTCAACCAAAAGGTTTTGTCATATCAGGTAAAGAAGGAAAGGTATGTAGACTCATAAAGTCACTATACAATCTCAAAGAGGCTCCCAGGGCATGGTACATAAAGATTGATGAGCATCTCATCAAACATGGATTCAAAAGAAGTCCATATGATCCTAATTTCTATCTCAAAAAGCAAGGGGGGGAGATAGTGATCATAGTAGTATATGTCAATGATCTAGTCATCACTGGAAGTTCAGTGAAGATGATTGAAACAACTAAGAAAGATCTAAATCGATCATTCGACATGACAAATCTTGGGCTTCTTCATTATTATCTTGGACTTGAAGTATGACAAAAGGAAAATCACATATTTGTTACTTAACTAAAATATGTCAAGACAATGCTCGAGAAATTTAGAATGATGGATAGTATACCAATGGCTACACCTATGGAGACAAGGCTTCAATTGTCTCGCACATATCCATCAGAACAAGTAAATGTTACTCTTTATAGACACTTGATTGGGAGTCTCATTTACTTAACTTATTCTAGGCTAGATATCAGCTATGCAGTCAGTTATCTTTCTTGATTTATGCAAGAACCAAGGGTTTGTCACTGGAAAGTAGCAAAGAGGGTATTGAGATACATTAGAGGAACCATGGACTTTGGCCTAGAATACAAGAAGAATGATAACTTCTTCTTGACAGGATATACAGATTCAGATCATGCAAGGAATGTTGATGATAGGAAGTCCACTTCAATATTTGTGTTATTTTTGGGATCTGGACCTATTTCATGGGGGAGCAAGAAACAAAATTGTGTTTTAAGGTCTTCCACAAAAGCAGAATATCGCACAGTAGAAGTAGATGTCTGTGAAGCGATTTGGCTCAGATGGATACTTGAAGGATTGGGAATTCCATAGGATCATCCAACAATCCTACATGTAGACAATGAAGGAGTAATAAAACTTGTTCGGAATCCAGTTTTTCATGAATGCACCAAACACATTGAGGTTCAGGTACATTTCATTCGTGAACATGTTCAGAACAACAACATTTAGCTTCACCATTGCCCGACAGAACATCAACGTGTAGATATCTTCACAAAATGTCTTGCACGTCCTAAATTTGAGACATTCAGAGTATTTCTCTCCTGTTCACTTCAGAGTATGATGAATTAAGGGGGGGAATGTTAGAAATAATCTAACACTTAATTCACCATACGTGGATTAATGTGTAATTGTAATAAAGTAATTATTTAATTACTTTAGTTAGCTTAGTTGTTAGTGTGTTGTTATCATCCCTTAGATTGTGGAGGATGTTCTTTAGTTAGAATATTGTTCTCAGATGATTCCCTGTAGAAGATTTTTAGGGGCAATATGCTATTACTGCATATTTTCTTTGTTTAGGAGATTTGTTCCATTTATTTTGGAAGAGATAGAAGCTTTCCAATATCTATAAATATTGCAGCTCTCTCTTTTGATTGTAATGATTCATTTTTATATTAATAAAAATCACAGCAAGCTTCGCCTTGTTTTTGCGATTTAATCTGGTTAGCAGATTTCAGCTTACTGAAGCAAATAAATTTCTAGCATTACTTGGTCGACCCTGGTGTTATGTAAACAATGTCGATTTGTGCTTCAGTAAAGGATATATCAGTTTTGAGAACAAAGATGAGCATGTTATTTTACCTCTGACTGATGCAAAGGCTGCACCATATTTTGAGCCTCTAAGTGAGGAAGATCTAAACAAAATTTATTCATGCATGATACATGATCATGAGGTAATCAAGCCATCCAAGGAAGGAGGGATATAGTGGGATGATGTGCAGTTAGTCAATGATACCACAAGTGTTTCTTGTGACGATTGGGCCCATGACATGCATGAAATGGTGAAGTGCGAGATACATGGTAAGGTGGTTCGTTTTAGCTCAAGTAACAAGGTATAATGGTGATGGAAGGCTTGATACCTTCTTGTGTGCCAAGTAGAATAAGTTCCAAAATGAAGGAGATAGAAGAAAAATTATGTTCTATACCTTTCGTATGAAAACAACATGTTGGTGGGAAACTCATTGAGATAACCTTTTGGAATGGAGAGAAGTTAAAATCACTTTTTCCATTAGATTTACTCAGAGAAATGTACCCATACACATATGTGAATATCATGGTAAGTCTCTGGCTTCGGCACACATCCATAATTGTGAGAGAATATGGGCACAGGGCTAGGAGGCCTTGCCTCCATCACTTTGGGTACACAATTTCTACTCCACCCTACATAGATGCATGTGCTTGGTATGTACATGTAGAACTAAAAAGGGAGACCGCAAACTGACACGAGATGATTACATGTATTTTCCAGACCTTTGATTTTTTTTCTAACAAACGTCCTATGCATAAGGATTTATAGATAATGAGGTGCATCACTTTGGGAGATAGTGCAAAGACGGAAGAGATCATCCTGGAACTATTTGGGAAACCTGATCCTGAGGCGCGCGAGGGTATATTTGAGACATAGGAAGTCTAGTTGGGATGTGCTTGTAAAGAAAAATAAAAGGGAAAACTAGTGTACATGATTGATGATGAAAAAGGGGACAATCTAGATGTTATCCATATAGAGGGTAGGTGCGAATTCATGGATTCGGCCGATGAGAAGGCCTGCGCATACCGCTCTCTCATGAAAAAAAAAAAAGGTTAACATTGGCACTGAAGATGAACCGAAGGAAGCAATTATTAGATATTAATCGTTAGAACAAGAAGTGGCCAAGATTTTTAAGCTATTACATGATTTTCAGGACTTATTTCCATGGGACTATCATGAATAAAAATTTGTGCACTCCTCCTTAGGAGAGATGAAGATTAAATTTAAAGAGGTCATGCACCTGGTTATGAAGAGGCATTATCGGATGAATCCTAACATGTACGTGAAGGTAAAATAAGAAATTGATAAAGTTCTTAAGTCTAGGATTATTGAGTCTATAGAAGAATCCAAATGGGTCATCCCTATGGTTATAAACATTAAAAAGGATGGGAGATAAGGATTTGTGTTGATTATAGGGAACTTGATGTTGCATGTGTTATTAATCCTTTTCCCACCCCATTCATAGAAGAAATACTTCAAGGATTTGTTGGGTGCGAGATATATTCTTTTACAGATGGATTTTTAGGTTATCACCAGATACGCATTGTGAAAGAGGATTAGGAGAAGACAATTTTCACCACTGAATGGGGAGTTTTTCATATACAGTTATGCCCTTTGGATTGAAAAATGTTCTAGCCATATTTTCGCACATTGTTATGCAAGCCTTTCAGGATTTTATCCATAAGTTCTTGCAGGTATACTTGGATGACTGGATGGTGTATGGCCTATTCAAGGATCAATGTCATAATATCAGGTTTATGTTTGAGAGGTGCAGGAAGCTGAGAATCTCTTTAAAAATTAAGAAGTGTATCTATGCTACACCCTTTGGTACCTTGCTTGGACACATCATTTATAAGGAAGGATTGTTGGTAGAACCTACCAAGATAGTTGTGATATTTGGTTTAGAAGAGCCTACAAACAAGAGTGAATTACACGGATTCTTTGGGAATACGTGCTATTAAAGGAATTTCATCAAGGGATATGTGATGATTGCTGCATCATCGGAGGAATTGTTGAAGGTGAAAGGAAATTTTCATTGGGGTGACATGTAACAATAAGAATTTGAGACTTTGAAGGAAATATTAACTACTATACCTATTCTATGTTTTCCTTCATGGGACAAACCATTTCATTTACACATTGATGCCTCTGAAAAAACCATAGGTGTAGTATTGGTGCAATCAGAAGAGTGGATTGTGGATCATCCTATATACTTTGCAAGAAGGAATTTGACACCCGTAGAGCATAATTACACCACCACTGAGCACAAGCCATTATCTATGATCTACGCACTGCATAAGTTCATATTGTACTTGTTGGAAACCCCATTTATCTTCTATACAAATCATATGATGTTGAAGTACTTAATCAACAAGCTTGTTCTACAAGGGCACATCTATAGGTGGAATCTTATTTTTTAGGAGTTATGCTTCACAGTTATTGTCAAACCAGTAAAGAGAAATTTAGGGCCCAAAAATATATCAATAATTAGTTCTAGCAAGGACACACAAAGCATTGAATATATAATTCCGAATGTATAATTATTTAAATCAAACTTTGCATCAACATATTTGGTAGTTATTGTGGTATTTTTTATGCACTAGAAAGGCGCCTGAAGGCATGAAGACATTGGAGAAAAAGTAGCTTATCATTCACGTTGCACCTAATTAGTTGATTAGAGGTGACTTATATAATATGGGTAGAGATGAGATCTTGTGCCATTGTGTAATTGAGCATGAGCGTGAAGTTATTATGGAGGAGGCTCATGGTGATATAGTAGGAGGAAATTATGTAGGTGACACGATTGCGCTTAAGATCCTTATGGCTAGAATTTTGTGGGAGACTTTGTACAAGGATGTTAATATTTTTGTGAAAGTTTTTTATCATTATCAACTCATTGGAAATCCTAGAAATATGGATGAAATTCCATTTAGACCAATTGGGAGCACCAAACCATTTGAGAAATGGGCTATTAAATTTGTAGGACCTATTGTGCCCCCTGCACATAGGACTGGAGCGCGCTATATTATTACTTGCATAGACCTTACAAGGTGGGCATAGGCTGTGCTTACAAATGATTATACTACAACTAAATCAGCAAGGTTCCTATAGGAGAATATATTAAGTAGGTATGGATATCTATTGAGCTTGACTAGTTATAGAGGTAATAATTTCTTAAATGAGACAATTAGAGTTTTGTTAGAAAATTTTATGGTAGCTCACCATAAAACTACTCCTTATCACCCTCAAGCTAATGGTACTACAAAAGCTTTCAAAAATATTTTAGGACAAACACTAACAAAAATTTGTGATGTTGGAAGAAAATATTGGGATGATAAAGTGTCAATTGTACTTTAGGCATACAAGACCACATATAAAAGATTGAATAAGGCCACACATTTTCAATTGGTGTTTGGCATGGAAACAGTACTACCAATTGAATTCATGTCACCATCCCTGCGTATTGCGCATGCAGGAGGACTAGATGATGAACAAGATGTTGAGGAGCACAATTACAAGCTAATGCAACTAGATGAGATGTGATCCATTACACATTAGAGCAAAAATATTGAGAAGGTGGGACAGAAGGCATGAAATGAGAGGCACATTAAGAAAAAGACATCTATAGTTGGTAAGATAATCCTTTATGACTCCAAGTTTACATGTCACCCAGGGAAATTGAAGGTGCATTGGTTGGGAAATTTTGTAATAACCAAGATACTTGAATCAGGCGCATGTTAATTGTAGGCATTGGATGGCACCATGTTGCTTGGTTACTTAATTGGGAGTAGGTTGAAGCCCTACTATAAGTAAAGCTTCTTGGTTTTTGTAATAAGGCATTATTTCCACTTAGATTAGGTTTTCTTTCCTTGTGTTTCTTTCCAGTTGTTGATTTTTCTTTGTTATTTTGTTTCTTGTTTTGTTATAATAAGTGCACTTGCACACAAGAAGTTGATTACTATCTATTAGTTTTATGCACAAATTACCACTTATACTTTAGTGTGGGGTGAACCAGGTGCAAGTGCGTTAAAAATAAATCCATTGATGTTGAGATTTATATACAGGTTGTTGTATTTAGGAAAATTTACATAGGTGCATATGTGAAGGGGTGAAGTAAGAGTACTCTCTAAAAAATGGGTGAAAGATAAGGGTGCTACAGGTGTTAAGGATGATAACACTCACAAGGAAATTACTCTTAGAATGAAGACCACAAATGAAAAGGGTTCACAAAGTGTATCGTAAGGTAGGAAGTGACATAATGAGCTACTTGGTATTGATCAAGATAAATATGAACATTTACGCCTATTTTGAATGTTATAGCAGCAGTAAATGAATAATACAAAAATACAAAAAGTACACCCAAGTAGCTAAGAAATAATAATTCGAAGTAAAATCTAGATTATGTCAAAGTGATGACCAGGTGAATAGAATGACAAGAGTGTCACACATAGACCTAGAAATGTGTAGATCTAGAGAAGGAGACTGGAATGGGGCTCCTGGAGAGGGATAGGGGTACCCGCGGGAGCCCTGGTCCTGATTCTGGGTGCTTGAGTTTGTAGAAAATATCAGAAACCCACCTCTGAGGTGTCGTAATTTTTTCACCTTTGGTCACTCCGAGGTCACACCAAGATCACTGAGATCGTTGTATACTTGCAAGGAAGAATGAACCTACAAAACCCTCAAATAGACATCAAATCCCAAAAAATAAAGATGCATAATGAGGGGTCAAACTATCCTTAACTATCACAATGGTGAACTTACAACTGAGTGGTACACTATGTCTCAAGCCCAATGTAGTTATGTGTCGCAAGTTTATACAAGTGTAAGCTATGTAGAAAATGTGTCACAAAATAAAGTGGTTAGGAAACAAGTGTTAGTGCAAGCAAACATACATGTAAAATACAAGTGTAAGATATGTAGACAATGTGTGAGCTAAGATGCAAGTAAACACATAGAAGACAATGTAGACGGAGACCGTAAAAAGTGGGTTGCAAACATGGGACATCACTCACGATATCGTAAGACAATCAAGGTCGTAGTTTCCGCAAGAAGACAAGTGCACACAAAAGACAAAGGGAAATGCCCGCAAAAAAGAGCATGCAAATAACAAGAAATGAAAGACAATGTAACAAATAATCATGGAAGAAAGTATCCGTGCATAAAAAATGTTGCAAATGAAACAATCGTTAACATATTAGAAAGATAAAAGGTATGTCAATGCGTTTATAAGCCAATAAAGTAATGTGATATGAAACAAAATGAAACAATATCACTTGTAGTGTACGAAATTGGATGCCCCTAGGAGCCTCTGCAGGAATCATAATAGGTACTGCACCAAGCATCCATGTTGCATGTAATATAATTGTAGAATCTGAGATCACAACTAGAGAGGAAAGTGAACGTGCATGTGTGTATGATAAAGATAATGACATATAAGTTATTTATGTAGCATGTGTAATAATATGAACATGTAACAAGTAAATGTAAGCAAAAGTAAATATAACCAATATATGCAGTATGTTGTGGATGAGGCGGAATGGTATGCATAGTGAACGATAGAAGCAGCGTGCCCCCTGAGAAGATGTGTATGTATGCTATGAGGTTCATTTATTTATGCCCCCTCAACAGTCAAGAATGAACTGTAAATGAGAGTGCATCATTGGGAAATGTTTTGAAGTGTGTGCACAAGAAAGATGGTGATTGTAGGTTTTCGTGTACAGTGTAAGATTGAATGCAGGAAGGGGAGATTAAAGAGGTGGTAAAATGAATGATGATTTATCCTAAAGCGTATATCACTAGATGTGTGAAGAATATGTCAGAACACATGATGATTTAGCATAAAGCGTATATCAAGAGATATATGGATGGAATGGTAGAAAGCGTGATGATGTCGAACAAGGTGTATATCACGACATAGATGAGTAGGATTCTAGATGGCATGATGATTTAGCACAAATCCTATATCACTAAATAAGGGAGTGAGATGTGAGAAGGTATAAAATTTATAGATAAAATTATAGAAAGAGTGATGATGTAGCACAAGGCGCATATCACACAATTGATGGATAAGATGGTATAAGGCATGATGATTTAGCCTAAAGCATTGTTGTATTGGCAATTTTTCTTGAGGAAAAATTTGTGGTTTTCCTCAACAACACTATGGTAATATAATTCCCTCTACTTTGAATGGTGCAACTGCCATATTATGCATGTAAAATAGGTGGATTCAATGGTGGTTTTTCAACCAGAGATCCATAGGGGCACTCCATTAACCCTATGGACAAATCCTGCAATTTCTTGCTAGGGATAGAAAATTGGTCTAAGAGTGGGGAAGGGAGTTGGAGTGAAGGCAATAAGATCAAATGATGTGAGGTAGAACATTATATGTCTGCATATGTTGATAAAAAATTTCATCACATAATCATGCATTGAAGAATATGAAGAAGAATTTTTTTTTTTGCAAAACCATAGCTACAAGACCGAACAAAAACACACTAGTCAAAAAACACCACATTCTATCTCTCCGTCAAAGGGACATAAAATTCCTTCTTTTCTTATTGAAGCCAGAGCAAAAACTTGTACAATGAGTAGAAAATAGAAGAAGATTGCAGAAAAAGGAAGAATAGAAGAATATTGACTATTGTTTCTGTTCTCTATTTACAAAACACATTTACAGTCTTCAAATTAAATTTCCAACCCATACAATGAATTACAAAGCACTTGAAATATCCCACAATGAGGTAGTTACAACTTCCCCTGGCATGACCAAGAAGACGGTTTCGATCGATATCAAATCATTCGGTCCATTTCTGGTTCTTGATTTGCTAGAAAAATGGCCATTATGGTGGGAAATGCCAAAGAATTCAAAATGATGACCATTACAAAAATTTTCACGGGTTTGAATATGAATTGTTGGATTACACTTTTACAACTTTGAATTGGAGCCATTCACGTGGCGGGAGGTAATTGGAGTGGTCGCGAGGAGTGCCTTTTTGTTTTACAACTTTTTCCAAAATTTGGCAATTCGGAACAAATTGTCTCCTCCGAGGCTGATTTGAATTTTAAACATGGACATGTGGCACCATTTGGTTGGATATGGGGTTGTGGCTCGATTTGGAACATTTTCCCACTTTTTGGAAAAAACTCAAAATCACCAAAACTTCCACTAGCCCGCATCCCTATGTTTGACTTTTCAATGCCAGAAAGACACATGGCACCTCCTGATTAGCTGCGGGAGTGTGGCTAACCTTTTTAATTTTAACCCCAAGGGCTAAAAACTTGAGATCCTTCGGAAGGTCCATCGCCTTTTTTGATTGGTCAATAGGGACACTTGGCATCTCTTGATTGGCTACGAGGGAATAGGCTGATTTATCTCCTTCAACCTTTTAGACTGAAAGGCTTAAAGTACCAAAGTTTTCCACTGACCCGTCTCCCACTTTGAATTTTCAACATGGATATGTGGCATATCCTGATTGGTTGCAGGGGTGAGGTAAAACGTTTTACTTTTAACCCTGAGAGCTAAAAACTCGAAGTCCCGCCGAAGGTCCATCACCCGCTTTGACTAGTCAACGTGGCCATGTGTCACCACTTGGTTGGTTGCATGGGTGCAACTTGATTTATCCCTTTTAATCTTTTAGACAAAAATATTTAAAGTCTCAAAGTCTTCTGCCGAACCATCTCCCACTTTGACTTTTCAACTCTTGCATCGACACGTGTCCGCATCTGATTGGTTACGGGCCTTCAACCTTATCCTTTTTTCTACTCCGCTCAAGCTCGTGTGTCTACCATCACCAATTACACTTTTTTTCTGAAAAGGAAAAGTGACAAAGAAATCTCCTCATCTCCGCACTGGTCTGCCTTTGGCAAAATAATACCAACTTAGGTCCACCGATGCCATATCTTGCAAAATACACCGAGTTAGAATCACTTCTTTATCTTTTTGGAAAGGGGAAGAAATTTCCCATCTGATGGAATAGGTTCCAAACATTGTTGAGCCATTTGGAAAGGACCAAAAATTCAAAATACTCATATTTTGACCAATTTTCAAAGGTTACCAACTCAAAAATTTAGGTTTAGACTTGGAAAATGAAGGAAATTTTTGAGGGGACAACAGTCTGGCTCTAGCTTGGGGACATGACATGGATTGAGCAAGGGAGAAAAACATGGCATGAGGATCCAGAATCACAAGTTTTAAAACATATAACGTTGACCAGTGCCTTATCCATTGGACCTTACAGAGTCATGTATAACTTATGAGGAAAAAAAGAAGGAAGAAGAGGACACATAACCAAAAACACACAAAACATAGAAAGGGGAAAACCAAAACACACAACAGAAAAGGGGAAAAATAAAAACTATGCTATAAGGTGAGGGAGAAATCACTTTCACTGATGATAGAGCTTCAAATATTTCCCACTTCTAGGAAATCCTAATGGAGTTCCATCCAAGTATGATAAGAGAAAAACATTCTCACCACAAGCTCCATGAATTTGAAATGGACCCAACCACAAAGAATCAAATTTTCCATTACTGCCCTTTGGTTCTCTTCTCTTGTCCCAAAGTAGGACAAAGTCTCCAACTCTAAACTCTCTTGCCTTGGTCCTTTTGTCAAAGAGTTTCTTCACTTTCAACTAATGTTCCTTGATTCTATCCACCACCTGAGATCTGTTTTCTTCCAACTTCTCAAGAAAGAGGATCCTTTTGTCAATGGAGTCCTTGTATTGGCCATCTTCCACTGATTGAAGCAATTTGAGGGCTGACATTTCAATTGTGATGGGGATCTCTGCTTCAACTCCATACAACAACTGAAAAGGTGATGTACCTATGGCCTTCTTGGGAGTGATCCTATCATCCCACAATGCATCATACAATCTCTTGTGCCAATTCCTTTGATTCTCATCAACAAGCTTGCTGAACAATGGTCACAATATTCTTGTTACTTGAATCAACCTTACCATTCCATTATGGGTAGTAGTCAGAAGAATGAGCTAGAGAGATTCCAAAACCATAACAGAACTTTGTCAACTCTCTAGAAGATAAATAAGTGTCATTATCTACAACAATATTTTGAGGCACTCCAAACTGGAAAATGATGTATTCTTTGATGAAACTGCATACTACTTCAGAGCTGGCTTGTTTGGTTTGAATGGATTCCACCAATGTGGTGAATTAGTCTATGGCAGTGATCACATAAGTATGCCCAACACTTGAATGAGGATTCAACACACCAATGAATTCTAGCCCCCATTGTTGAAATGGTTCTTCAATGATCACATGCCTGAGTGGCAATGCAGCTAACTATGGTTTTCCAACAAATTTTTGGCATGCTTTGCATTTTGAAACCCAATTCTAAGTATCATAAAAAAGAGAAGGCCAATAATACCTACCTCTAAGAATCTTGTGGGCAGTGACCATTGTTGAGAAATGTCCACCACATGCTTGGTCATGATAGGCCTTAAGTAACTTTCCTTATTGTTCTTTATCCACACATCTAAGGAAACAACCATCCATTCCTTTCTTGTAAAGTGCATGATTCCAGATCATGTACTTGGCTGCCTTCAGCTTGAGAGTCCTTCTTTGCTTGTAGTCCAGATGAGAGGGAAATTCTCCATAAGTGAGCAGAAAGGAAATATCTACATACCACTCATCAGTAGTGGTTACAAAGAGAACTTGTGGGAAGTCTTTTGAGAAGGTTGAACAAACATCATATTTCTCTCCATGTTGAGCTTTGAGAGTTTCATCTTCAGAAATCAACTTGCATAAGCCATTCCCTCTTACTAGATTAGAGGGCCTAATCTCCAGGTCATAATCTTGAGTCTTTGCAATCCAATTTCCTCTTTTGACTCTAAGATCTTGTTGTGTTAAAATGGACTTGATTGCACTTCTAGGGACCATCACCACAGTATGAGAATTGAGAATGTAGAAACTGAAGTTCTTCACATCCTTAACCACTACATATGCATGTTTCTCCAATTGACTGTAGTTTAAGCTCATGTTTCTTCAAAGGGAAGCTCATGAAAGCAATAGGTGCTTCCAAATATTCATCATTATTCTAGACAAGGACAGCAGAGAGAGTTTGTTCTGAGGCATAGTAGTACATGATGAACTCCTTGTTGAAATCTGGAGATACAAGAGTTAGAGCTTTGGCAATAGCTCTCTTGATCTCTTCAAATGTGATTTTCCCTTCATGGCTCCATTTGAAAATTTCTTGAGGCTTCATCATGGAGGTGATGTGCTTTGTCAGTTCAACAAACTCAGGGACAAAGCGGCGAAGAAAGTTTACCTTCCCAAATAATGAATGCACTCCTTTCTTGTTGGTGGGAAGAGATAGTTCTTGAATGGCTCTTACCCTCTCAGGGTAAATATGTGCTCCATGTTTGTTCACAATGTGCCCCAGCAACTTGCCTTCTATGACTCCAAAGATGCATTTCTTAGGATTCAATGATATGCCATGTTTTCTACACCTTGCAAGAACTTGATCCAAATGAAAGATGTGCTCCTCCATTTTTCTTGAAAATATTGTGAGGTCATCAAGATGTATGACAATGCAATACTTTAGGTCTTTGAAGGCCAAGTCAATTTCTCTTTCGAATGTGGCTCCTGCATTGATTAGGCCAAAAGGCATTCTGCTATAGGAAAAAGTGCCCCAAGGGGTTGTGAATGTTGTTTTGCTACAATCTTCCTCTGCCACTTTGATTTGGTTGTACCCTGAAAACCCATCAAGTAGAGAGAGCATCTCAGATCCAGTGACTACTTGCAAAATGTGATCCATGATTGGAAGAGGGTAGTTTCCTTGAGTGAGGCTTGATTCAAATTTTGGAAGTCAACACATATCCTTATCTCACCATTCTTCTTCCTCACTAGCACAATGTTAGCCACCCATGTTGAGTGGTGAATGGGAAAAATGATTCTGGCATTTAGCATCTTGGTCACTTCTTCCTTGATGATATCAGAAATATTTGGGTTATAGGGCCTTTGCTTCTTCCTGAAGGGCTTAGCACCTTTCTTCAAAGGAATGGAATGGTGCATTTCCTTTGGTTGGAAAGATTTGAGTTCTTCATAGGAGTAAGCCAAAACATCAGAGTACTTCTTGAGTAGAGAAACAAACCTTCTCTTCTCCTCAGGTGAGCAGCATTTGTAAATTTTGACCATTCTTGGATCTTCTGAAGTACCAATGTTTTCTTTGTCAAAATCATATGGACACTGAGAAGATAAGATTTTCTTTCTCCTGAATGAATCTATCATGTTTGTCAAACAGATATTCCAAAGAGACTAAGCCTTTGGGAATCTTGTTGCCTTTCAATCTGATCATACCCTTCATCATCAACTTCTTCAATTCCATCAGTTTCTCCTTCAGTAACAGCTTCCCTATGAGGATTGACACTTCCTTCAAAGAAGAGATTATTGAAATTGTCTCTTTTCTCTAAGAAGGTCAAAATTTGATTGTCATCATTGAAGACATGCCAATGATTTGCATTATCAGGTACACTAGGTCTGAATACCATTTCAATGGTTACTTTATCTTTTCCAAAAGAAGGATGAGGTGTCAATAAGGAGGCTGACACTACAAGAGAATCAAACCTTTCATTTTGTTTCCTTGGAATGGCTTCAATAGAGAATGCATCAAAGGATTCAATGCAATCCCAAACCCTATTTCTGTAATGTCTGAGCCTTGGGTTCTTAACTTGATATTACTGGTGGATTTGCTTCACTATCACCTCTGCATCACCAAGGCATCTCAACTTCTTGATTCCCATGTCTTCTGCAACACTCATGCCCAAAAGGAGGGCTTCATATTCTACTGTATTGTTTGTGTTATCAAACTGTAGTTTGTAGGAAAAAGGATGCATTTCCTTGGAAGGGGAAAACAAAACAACACCAGCTCCTAAGCCTTCCCTTGAATGACTGCCATCAAAATTCCATTTTCCATATCTGATCTCCTTCTTCATCCATGAGAAGTGGCAAGTTTTCATCCTTATGTGATGTGAGAAAGTAGTTTCCTAACTCAGAGTCTTGAAGAAGGATGTTGGCTCTTGGATCATCAGACTTCTTCACTGTGAATTTCATCTTTCTTACAGGCAACAACCTCTTCATTTCACCTTTGACTGGGATAGTTGTAGATGACCAATCCATTTTAATCTCTCCACCTAGGTCTCTACAAAAAATTCTGCTCAAAAGCATGCCAAAAGATGTTGGGATGTCTTCCACTAAAATAGTTAGGAGCACCTTCTTATCAGGGAAGTCAGCCAGAGCTACTTGTGCATCCTTTATTCTTCCAATCAGTGGAACTTGTTTAGTTTCCATTGAATAGCAGGCTCCATTTACTCTATTCAAGGTTAGGCCAAGGGAATTTGCAACTTTGAGTGGCATTACATTATCAGAAGCTCCAGAATCAATGATACAATTGTTCAACTCAAAGCCATTTATGAGGAGAGACAAATAGAAAGGCTCAACCCTAGTTATTTTGGAAGCATTGAGAGCTCACATGTTTTGAGATGGAGGTTTGGATGGTGTTGGGAGAATTCCTTTATAAATGGAATTGGAGGATATAGGCTAATACCCCAGACTGCATTGATGAATCTATCAAATTGGGAAGGGTGTGTTTGTAAGTACTCTAACTCTGAGAGTTAGACTTTGGTTTTGCTTGCATGCTCCACAAAATCAAATGGGGAAATGCTGGGTGAGGAGGAAGTTCCTGAAGTGGAAGAGGATTTACATGGTAAAATTTTTGTAGGAACCTTAGATGCTTTGGATGGTATATTATCTCCCAAAGGTGAAGCGGTCAATTTAGCAGAAGGTGAAGGTGTATCCCTTGACTGAACTTTGGGTATTTTTGCACAGACTCCCAATGGAAGGGGAAGTGATCTTAACAATTTGAGAACTAGAAGAAGGAACAAAATACTTACTTGGTATAACAGCATGATCCTTGGAAACAACCAAGTCTGGTTTTTCTTTGGCAGAATCCATGGAAGGTGGTAATGGAGAACCTTTACTGATGATTCTATTTTGTGTGACCTCTGAAGTGGAATATTCTTTGGTCTTCTTCTCCTTTGTAACCATTGAGGATGGAGTGTTTTTCTTGGATTGTGCTCTGGTGAAAACATCACATGAGAATCTTGGGGCTTCCTCATCATCTTCTTCATCATCATCAACAAACTCAAACAGGCCATTGTGCATATCAACTTCTTCAACTTCTAGGTAGCTTTCATAGTCTTCTTCATTTTATCCTTCAGGTTCATCAACTTCCAACTTCCTCCCTTATCTCTCTGGTATCACAAGAAGCATTAACTGGTGGTGCTTCAAGATAAAGTTGGTGAGGAGGTGGTGTAATCCTTTTCCTATCAGGAAAGTTTGGTCTTCTTGGAGCATTTCTCATTGTAATTTGTGATAGTTGCTTCTTCAAGGCAACCAGATCATTTTCCATTTTTTGAAACATTGGTTCTGTTGTGACTGAACTAGAACTTTGACCTTTTTTCTTTCCATTTGGGCCCTTCACTTTTCCAGAAAGGATTAGATCATCATCAGTCTCAATTGCAAAGTCTTGAGATTCCCTCAATGTTGTTGGTTGGGATCTTCTAAGGAAGAAACCAAATTCTAATGGCAAGGAACTCATGAAGAACCCCTTCAAGTTGTTTTTAAGAGGAACTACATCTTCAGGGATTCTTCTTGTTAATCTATCAAACCTTGCAACAAAATATCTCATGGACTCAGAGACTTCTTTCTTCATCTGAACCAATTGAACCAGTAGATCTTAACAATCTTCTATGCTTTTGAAACTATGTTCAAATGCACTTCTTATGTAATCTTAACCAATGATAGATCTTGGGGGAAGCATGTAAAACCATTCAGTAACTTTCTCTTGGAGTGAAAAATTCTAACTGACACATATTCATCTTCAACCCCCAACACACTAAAAGTAGTGATGAATGCTGCTACATGTTCTTTAGGGAGTTGAGAGCCATCTCCCTTAAATTTGGGAAAGTTATTTCATGAGAATCTTGGCAGGTCATGGAGTATTTGTGGGAGAGCAAGTGGACCAATGTTCCTTCCCCATGGCACATTGGGTCTATTCACATTCATTATTACCCATTCTGTCTCTGTTTCTAGCTTCTAGAGCAGCTAGGGCTGCTTCTCTCTCCTCTCTTTAGAGTATTTCAAACTCCTCAAATTGGAGCCATAATCACTTATACTCTTTCAAATGGAGACTCTCATATCTTCTTCTTCTCTTTCAAATTGAACTTGTACCTCTTCCTCTCTTTCAAGTACTTTAAAAGTAGGATCAACAAATCCTCCTTGTATCAACTGTCGGGTATACCTTCTATCATCCAGCTTGAAGACTTATTGTCTTCTCTGAGGTACTAAGATTTTTATTTTCTCCTCCAACTCACGAGGAAGTTCCTCTTCTTGGTCCAAGACTCTTGAGGCAAGGTAGTAATGATTTACACTCTGTCTATTATACCAAATAGGCTCCCTTAGGTCTGAAGTGATATCTTCTTGAATAGTGAAAGAGTAAGGTAGGTCTCTCAACAGGAGGATTTGCATGAATAACCATGACTTGTATCCATGTGGATCAAAAGAAACTTCAAAATTCAAACAAACTCTAATGATATATTATGACCTTGTGGTCATTTTTAGGGTACAGATGTTGCAAAATCTGCCTCACGGTGGGTGCTAAAAATGTTGGCTTGGAAATTTATCTTGGGGAAAAATTTGTGGTTTTCCTCACCAAAACTATGGGAATCTAAGTCCCTCTACTTTGAATCTTGTGCAGATGCCATATTATGCATGTAAAATAGGTGGATTCAATGGTGGTTTTTCAACCAGAGATCCATAGGGGCACTCCACTGACCCTATGGCAAAGCCTCCAATTTCTTGCTAGGACAAAAATTGGTCTGAGAGTGGGAAAGGGAGTGGGAAATAAGGCAAGAAGATCAAAGATGAAGGTAGGATATCATATTCCCTGCATACATTGATTAGAAAGTTCACAACATGCATTTAACTAGAAGAAGAACAAATTTGCAACAATTTAGCTACAAGACCAAATAAAACACATTGGTCACAAAGTACCAATTAATTTCTCCATAAAAGAGACTTAAAATTCCTTATTTTCTTATTGCAGCCAAAGAATAAACTTGTACAATGAATGGAAATAGAAGAAAATTGTAGAAAGAAGAGAATAGAAGAAGATTGACTATCATTTTTGTCCTCTATTTGCAAAACGCATTTAAAGTCTCCAAATTCAATTGGCAACCTGTACAATAACTTACAGAGCACATGAAATATCCCACAAGAGGTGGTTATAACTTCCCAAGGAATCCAAGAAATGGTTTCAATCGAATCCAATCATTTGGGCTGTTTTGGGTTCTTGATTTGCAGAGAAAAACGATCATGGCTGGGAAAAACCAGAAATTCATAATTGATAACTATTACAAATGTCTTCCAGTTTGAATATGACCATTAGATCGACCTTTTGTACCTTTAAATTTGACCCTCCCACATGGTCAGGAAGGTGATTGGAGTGTCCATAGGTGAGCTCTATTTGTTTTACAACTTTTTTGGGATTTTGGCAATTTTTCACTTTTACCTCCACCGGCCCGTTTTGACTTTTCAACGTGGATACGTGGCAGTAATTACATTACAGCTCCATTTAGAACATTTAGGAATTTTTTTGGAAAAAGTTTAAAATCAAAAAATCCTCCACCGGTCCACACTCCCGTGTTGACATGTGGCACAATTTGATTGGCTACAGAGGTCACATTAATCTTTTTACTTTTAACCCCGAAGGCTAAAAACTTAAAATCCCACCGAAGGTCCATCACTCGCTTTGACTGGTCAACAGGGACACATGGAATCATTTCATTGGTTGTGGAGCCACGAGTAGATTCTTCTTCTTTAAATTTTAAGACCAAAAAGACTTAAATTCTTACAGTCTTCTACCGACCCATGCTTCCTACTCTGACTTTTCAACTTCAAAAATGGACATGTGTTAGCATCCTTTTGGTTGCAGGGATCGAACCTTATTATTTTCTCTGCTCCGCTCGGGCTCACGGATCCACCATCTCCAATTATCACTTTTTTTTGAAAAAGGGCAAAATGACAAAGAAAAATCCCAGCCCCGCCAATCCGCCTTGGGCAAAAAATACAACTTAGGTCCACTGAGCCATATCTTGCGAAATACGAGTTAGAATGACTTATTTACCTTTTTGGAAAGGGGAAGAAATTTCCCATCTGATGAAGTAGGTTCTAAACATCATTGAGCCCTTGGAAATAACCAAAAATTCAAAATAATCAGATTTGACCATTTTCAAAGGGTACCAACTCAAAAATTTAGGATTAGACTTGGAAGAATGAAGGTAATTTTTGAAGGGGACAACACTAAGAAAAGAACTATTGCAAATAAAAACACAACCGAAGGGCATAGGAAATGGAATGTCACTATATGACTAAGATCTAATGTGCCTCTAATATAAGTAAGCTAAGATTCCCCTAATGTGAGTGGAGAGGAACGAGGGATTTGTGATAAGTATATCATGAGATGAAATACTTGCAAACCATAAACACTAATAATGGTGATGAAGCCATAGTAGAGATTAGGGTCATGAGTGGAAGGATGAAGATCCTCAAAAGTGAAACCAAGAAGAGCTAGACCATCATGGGAACAAATAGTGGCATCACATGTAGGATTAAATGGAATGTGTTCCCAATATGAATTGTTCATGAAAAGTATGCAAGTGAATAGTTTGCGTGCTAAGGTACTTGGTGCAAGTGAAGGTGATAGAGTGACGACCATAGAATGGAAAAGCCCCTGATAAGGAATCATAGAAGTAGTAGTAGCTGGTGGCATAAAAGAAACTACATCTATCACACAGATAGTATTTTCAAGTGGTGGTAAGTGAGGTAGCTCGTCCATAGGTTGGGGATCATAAGTAATATTAGTACGTGGAATAGGAATACTAGTATTAGGAGCATAATCAAAGTAGTGGAATGGGTAACGGTCATAGGGAATAGTATGTTCAATTCTGTCATGAAGGAATTTAAAAAAATTATGTACAATAGATGTAATGGCTTGCATGGCATGAAGCCATGGTTTGTCGAGAAGATAATTATAAGAGACCGGGAAATCAATGACAAAGAAGTCAAGGTGGATAGTTTTTATGCCAATAATAATAGGAAATGTAATGTGACCAAGACATGGGAAGACAAAACCATCATAAGTATGTAATGAATTACTAGATGGGCTAACATCACAAGTGGAGAGACCCAAAACTTAAAGGAATGACATAGGACACAAGTTGATCTTAGATCCGTTATCAATTAAGGTACATTTTACTCCTACATTTTGAATATGACAGATGATATATAATGGTGGGTAATTTTCAAAGGTAGAAAGCTCATCTTGAGGAATATATGGGAAAGAAATATTGTGAGATATTGCATCTGTAAAGGTATTATAGACTATATCGGGGATGGGTGTTGTCGGGACTTTGAGTAGCGAGTAAAATATTAATGATTTTAACTTGCAATTCAGAATACAGAAGAAAAAATTCATGAATGGAGATAGCCATGATGAAGAAACCCTAAAAATAATGAGGATCCTAGGTGTATTTAGGTCGAGTTAGGTTCACCAAAATGATTAACTAAAAGTGGACTATGTAGTGCTAAGGTAGTTAATCTAAGCTATGCATAACTGTACTAAAGTAAATAAATGTACTACATGACTATTTTAATGATATGATAAAAAATATAAAATGAAATACTAAACCCTAATATGAAAGAGGGAAGAGGAAAGGAACTCAACTGAATAAAAAAATCCTATCGGATTGTGTCCTAGTGATGAGTAGAAAATTAGAAAGTAGGAATGACTGTGCCTGGGTCCCGTAGAGGACAGATCTGAGTGATATGTTTGGACTGGAGCATGTGGGAAAGGACTAGGGCACCCACGGGTGCTCTGGTAAGGAAAATAGATGACATGATTTTGGAAAAAGGTTTGAAACTAGTCTTCACAGGTCCAAGAGATGACTGTTATCCTTCGCTGCTTACCGAACTAATTTCTCTGTACTGCGCTAAATGCTCTAAATATTCTAAGAGGAAGAATAAAATACAAAATACCCAAAAGGAAGTATCAAAACCCTATAAAAAATAAAGATACAAATGAATGGGTCACACTGACCTCAATTGTCACAAGAGAAGGCTTACTTAAGTGAGCACTGCACTACATTTCAGACCCAAATGTAGTTCTAGTGTGTGTGTGCATGTCATGCCCTAGGTGGTCTTGTGCCAGTCGCACTTTGTGAAATAGCGAGCAATAACTATGTATAGAAAATTTAATAAGAGTGTGAGCATATTTGAGGGAGAGAATATGTGTGAGAAATGATTTGTAGTCATTGCTTCCCTTTGACTGTCCTTTCAATAGAGAGACTCCAGTTGGTGATAGAAGTCCTTGGTAATAGAGAATACACCTGCTACATGCCATCAAAATCCCAGATAATAACCCTCTCCATTTATTATAAAACACATCTAACAGAACACCCACATCTCTGTAGAAATAGCCCCAACATAGCTGACCTTTACATATGGGACACCACTCACTTAATATGTAAAATAGCTTTAGAAAGAGCCCAATTTTTTTAGAATCAGGAAGGTCTCAACCACATCACCTTTTCCCATCATTTCTTCTCTTATTATTAGACCTAAGTAAATACTACCCAAGTGAATCCTTTTCAATCGAATTGCCTAGATAATAAATTTCGGGATCCACCTTTTATTTTTCTGGAGCTAACTATGTAATGTAAGAGTTCAGTAATGATATAATACAATCCCTCTAATATTTTCCACTAATTTGACATAGGGAGAGAGAGAGAGAGAGGGAGAGCCCTAATATTCGTTACTCACTTCCAAAGACTACATGAAATCAGAGCAGCTTATCTAATGTCTAAAGTTCATGATTTTTTGAGTACATTTTCCCACCCACTTTATGTTAGTCAAAATAAATCTGTGGTAATCATACTTCTTCAGATTAGAGCTTCCCTACTACCTGATGTCCATTCAGAGTGTCCATGCCGTGAGTTAAATCTTGCGTCGAAGGACTAGATACTTTGTGGAATAACTATTTAAGATGTACGATCATGGTTACTAAAGCCATGATTAATTTTTAAGGAAAAAGTGACTTAGAGTAAACCTATGGCAAATCATCTGACTGTCAACCTGTTGGGGTTAGCACACCAGTTGTACAAATTATCTATCAGATTTAAGCATACATGCAAATAAAAGATGGATATTCTACCAAAAGAAATATACAAAATAAGATATATAAATCAACACCATATTTAACATGGTTCACCTAGTGTGGGCTACGTCCACCAAGAAACAAGCCAATATATTATCCAAAGCTTTCACAAGATATACAATGAATATTTACAATCTTCCTCACCTCTCAAATATACAGTATTTTCTTACTCTTAAGATTTTTCTTCTTCACCAAGAATTCTCTCTCTCACAATTATTCTCACAATAATCATCATATTTTACAAGTTCTTAATTCTTACTTCTTAACCCTAGCTTTTATGCTTATATAAGTGTATACAAACTTAGGGAGCTTAGCAATGCAGTTACAATCAATAGATTTATTTTAATACTAAAAATAAATCTAATTTCCATGTGTTAATTAAAACATCCACACACAAGTAACCAACGCCTGTTAGCCCTAACCGATGTTGGTTTCTCCTTGCCTGACCAATATAGGTCATAGGTGACTGATGTCGGTCCCTCCATAACCAATGTCGGTTACTGTGTTTTCCAACAAGTTTGATATTGTATGCTAATATAAAGTAATTGAGCTCCACAACTCAAAAATCTCCCACTTGGAGATTAATTACTACATTATACATGTACAACATCATTTTTGTTGGATCCTTCCTTAGCTTTGTTTCTTCCTCTTTAAGTCTTAAACTCAAATAGCAATAGAAGTGGAGCGTAGCTCGAACTTATCCTTTAATAATGGCTTCGTTAGCATATCCACAGGTTTTTGACTTGTATGAATCTTTTCCAGATTCAACTTTCCATCCTCCAATACCTGCCAT
Organism: Taxus chinensis; assembly: GCA_019776745.2. NCBI lineage: Eukaryota > Viridiplantae > Streptophyta > Pinopsida > Cupressales > Taxaceae > Taxus > Taxus chinensis. Next base: position 82,410,966 of record CM034153.1, on the reverse strand, counting down.
ATGAAGTGATACCTCAACTGAATGTGTTTCTTTCTTGAATGAAATGCTGAGTTTTTTTCCAAATGATTTACACTTTGACTTTCATGAAATATTTTTCAATCATCTTCCTCCTTTCCAAACTCTTTCATGAGCCTACTCATCCGTATCATCTCCTTACTAGCCTTTGTAGCTATAACATACTCTGCCTCTATAGTAGACAAAGCCACAACCTTCTACAATATTGAAATCTAGCTAAATGTTGTCCCGCCTACTATGAAAATATATCCAGTAGTGCTCCTCATACCATCCATATATCCATCCATATTCAAATCAATATAGTGAAATAATGAAATATATAAACCTCCATAACATAAATGCATGTTGGATGTCCCTTTCAAATACCTGAGTATTCATTCGACTACTTTCTAATTCTCTTTACCTAGATTGGCCATATATATAATCACAACTTTCACTTCCCATGTAATGTATAGTCTGGTACAAACCATATCATACACGAGACTCCAAAATTCTGAAGCATATGGTGCTCATGTCATGTATTTGACCTCCTCATGTGATGATGGACACTGATCTTTGATCAATTTGAAGTGTTTATCCATAGGTGTACTAATAGGTTTTACATTATGCATCTTGAACCTTTCTAACACCCTATACATATAATCCTCTTGAGACAAATATAATTTTTTTCCTATTTCTATGTATATGCATGCCAATGATTCTTTTTGCAGCTCCTAAATCCTTCATAGAAAATGTGTGAGCTAGCTTTCCCTTAAGCACACCAATATCCTGCATACTAGATCATGTAATAATAATATCATCCACATACAATAATAAAATAATATAGCTCCCATTTTCAAGCTTCTTGAAATATAAACAATGTCCATATTCACATCTCAAGTAACCATGCTCATGCATAAAACTATCAAACCTTGTGTACCATTTCCTTGGAGCTTGCTTGATCCCATATACGCTCTTTTTCAACTTGCACACTAATTTCTCCTTACCCTTGACTTTATACCCAAGCAGCTACTGCATATAAATCTCTTCATCCAAATCACCATGAAGTAAAGTCATCTTCACATTTAGTTGCTCTAAATGCAAATCATTTACTACAACTAAACTCAATATAGTACAAATAGAAGTCATCTTTAAAATAGGAGAAAATATTTCACCAAATTCAATACCTACTTTTTGTGAAAATCCCTTTACTAAAAACCTTTCCTTGTACCTTTTCTATCCACCCTCTTCTTCCTTGATCTTGTAAACCACTTGTTCTACAATGTCCTCTTACCTACTGCTAACTTGACTAAATCCCAAGTCTGGTTCTGTTCCAAGGAGTTCATCTCGTCATCTATATCATGCTCCCACTAGACGTGGGTCTCATCCTGCATTGCTTCTTCAAAACTATCTGGTTCACCATTATTAGGGAATAATAAATAAAATAGAGAAGGTGTAAATATTTCTCTAGGTTTACTCACCCATTGTGACCTTCTCACAGGAGTTCGGGCTACTAAAGGCTCATTCTGGACCTCCTAGGAATTCATATCCAAATATGTCAGCGATTGATACTGGTCACCTATAATCGATGTCGGTTCTGCAAACTAATGTTATTTTTGATATTCTATAACCAATACCAATTCAGCTTACCGATGTCAATCAAGGGTCAACTGACACTGGTTACTGTGTAACACTGTCGATATTTTTTAAATCCGAGAGTTCATTTTCATTCACAAACTTCTCAACCAGTTCATCTTTGGGTACCAAAATTTGATCCATGTACATTTTATTTTCATTCCATTTAATTTCATGAATCCTAATAATTTTAGAATTCTCTAAATTCTAAAAACAAAATATGAAATCACCAGATCCATAACCAATGAAAGTGCATCTCTTGGATTTTGCATCTAATTTTTTCCTATTTTCCTTATCAATATTCACAAAAGCTTCTGAACCAAAAACATTAAGAAAAGAAATATCTACCTCTTTTTCGGTTCAATCTTCCTCTAGTATTCCTCCATCTAGTGAACTTGATGGCCCATGGTTAATCAAATAAACCATTATATCAACTAATTATGCCAAAAATTGCAAGGGCAATCCATAATGTATCCTCATAATTCTAACATATTTCATGATTGTTCTGTTCAATATTTCAGTAATGAAATTCTCTTGTGGTGTTCTTGGAACCATTTTTTCTCTATGTATCACATTCATTGAACAATAATCATTGAAATCCTTGCTATAGTATTCACCACCATTTTCATATCTAAGGAACTTTAACTTTGAATTTGATTCATTATAAAAAAAGGGATTTCCTCCTTTTAAAAGTTTTAAAAACATCATATTTATGTTTAATACAATAAACCCATACATTTTTTATAGCATCATCAATGAAAGTAACATAATAATAGGATCCTCCATGAGAAGCTACCTGAGCTAGTCCCCATACATCTGAGTGTACAAGCTCCAATTTATGCTCCTTCTTAGTTGCCCCAAATTTGATAAATCTCACTCTCTTTTACTTTCCAAAAACACAATGCTCATATAAATCAAGATCTAAATCTTCCAAATCTGATTAACTTACCCTTATCCTTTAAGATCTACATTAATTTTTGAATCATATGGCCCAACTGATTATGCCACATACATGCATCTAAATATGAAGTAGATAATGCAGAAAAGGAATCAGTAACACAGGTAGATAAATACAATGTTCCTACCTTATTACCTCTTGCCACAAAAAAATCACCCTTGGTGACTTTCCAAGAGTCTCCTATAAATGTAACCATGTAACCATGTAACCAGCTTCACCTAGTTACCTTGTAGAAATAAGATCCTTCCTACCGCTTGACACATGCCTCACATCCTTCAGTACCCATGTATTTCCATTCTGCAATTTTAGATGAACTTCCCCTTTACTAGTAATACTACAAGGTTCATCATCACCCAAATAAACATGCCCAAAATTTCCCTGGACTTAATTTCTAAAATAAACCTTATTAGGGGTTGCATGTAAAAAAGCTCCTGAATCTAAAACCGATGATTCAATTTTATTATCTGAAGAAAGAATAAGAGCATCTTGCATTACCTCTACTGCAGCAAGATTTTCTTCTTTACCTTTGTTTAGTTGTTGCTTCTCTTTATCCTTTGACAAAAAATATTTCTTTGCATTTCCTTTCTTTCCATATTTCCAACAAGTAATTCCCTTACCTTTAGATTTAGATCTAATATCCCTTGAATTTGATTTCCCATTACTCTTACTCTTGGATCTCTCCTTCTGCCTGCCCCTGGTTTCTACATTCAAAGCATTCCCAAATGACAATTCCTCTTTACTCTTCATGTGAATTCTTCATTCAAGATTATACTAACCACATCATCAAACTTCAAAATATTATTATCAAATGTAGTATTGCTAACAACCATTACCAAATTATCCCAACTATCATGAAAACAACATAACAATAAAAGTTCTTTCACTTCATCATCAAATGGTACATCAACTGATTTTAACTAATTTACAATAGATCTGAAATCATTCAAATGACTAGATTTAGATCCACCTTCACACATTTTAGAACTAAATATTTTCTTCATCAAATAAAATTTATTTGAAGCACTAGGTTTTTCATATAAATTAGAAAGATATTTCATTAAGCCTACCATATAAGTCACTTATGTATTATTAGAAGCCACAAATGTTGCTAGGCTCAATATTATAGATCCCAAATCATTTCTATCAAGAATCTTCCATTCTTCATCAGTCATCTTTGTAAATCTAGACTTCTCATCCAACGGTAAGTATAAATATCTTTGATACAGATAATCCTCAATCTGCATCTTCTATAATTGATCATTTCAGTCGTAAAACTTCTCTACCTTGTATTTGTTTTCTTCTGCCATTGTTGTAGCTCCCACTCAATCAAAAAATAATTTGTGAGTAAATATATCAACACATAAAACCCTCAAACAAATATCTAATACTAGTTGTGGGGTTAGCACACTAGTTGTATAGATAATACATCAGATCTAAGCATACATGCAAATAAAAGTGGAGATTATACCAGAAGAAATATACATAACAAGAGATATAAATCAATGCCAGATTTAACGTAGTTCACCCAGTGTGGGCTACGTCCACCAAGAAACAAGTCAATCTATTATCCAAATATTTAACAAGATATACAATGAAGATTTACAATCTTCCACACCTCTAGATGTACAGTATTGTCTTACTCTCAAGTTTTTTCTTCTTCACAAATAATTCTCTCTCTCATAATTCTTCTCACAATAATCATCAACTTTTGCAAGTTCTTCTTAATTCTTACTTTTACACCTTAGGTTCTATGCTTATATAGGCATATACAAACTTAAGGCACTTAGCAATGAAATTACAATCAATAGACCTAATTTAATACCAAAAATAGATCTAATTCCTGTGAGTTAATTAAAACACTCACACATAGGTAACCGACTCCGATTAACCCTAACCGATGTCGATTCCTCATTTCCTGACTGATGCCAGTCATTGGTGATTGATGCCAGTCCCTCTTTAACTGATGTTGGTTACTGTGTTTTCCAGCAAGTTTAATATAGCATGCTAATATGAAGTAATTGAGTTCCACAACTCAACATAGATGTTGCGGTATGTGATGTACTGTTATGGTTAGTACATAATGTGTTGTCACAAAGTGTTGTTGTTGACGTTGTTGTTTTTTCCCCCATTTGAATACTTGTTTCTCATATGACTGGACCTACAAGGAGAAAACAATCAAGTAGTCAAATATACATGTATGTATGTGTAAAAATACAATGTAAAAGATGCATGTGTATGAATGTAAATGTAAATGGAACATGTGCAACTGATCCATGTCTAGAAAGAGAATGTATAAGGATATCCTATACTGCGAGTTTTTGGGAAATATCACGCCATAGGCCGAAGAAGCGTATGGAGGAATTCCAATGTATCCTCCAAGCTCTGATTGCTTTCCTTAATGTGTGTGTAGAGATCTCTGTACTTCCTAGTTTTTTGGGTGTTCTGATGCCACTGTCTAAAGTAGTGTAGAGAGATACACCCATTGTAACCTCCAAGCCTGTAACTACTTCCTAGAATGCTAAGGACACCATGTCCTATAAAACCCATTGTGTATGGGATTCGTAGACTAGTCTGAACCAACTCGTTGTATGTAACTGAATTGAACTAGTGTATAATCTCTGTGTTAGTATGTAAAAACCCCCAAATGATGTCCCCCTCTTTGGGGGCACATGTGAAGTTGCTAGTAGGAGAATGTGGCCCCAAAAGAGGACCAACCACATGTATGCTATAACCTAGAAAGTGCTTGGTAAAAACCAAGGAACACAAAAACAAGAAGGATAGCCAAAGACAAGTGTAAACAAACATGCATGTATATGAAAAACATGTGTAAGCTATGCAAAAAATGTAAAAACAACCAAGTAAAGTAGTAATGTAAACACACAAGAAGAAAAATTAAGCCACACAAAGCGGGTTGCAAACATGGGACATAAATCACGATGTCGCAAAACATACAAGGCTATCGTGGCCACATACAAACAAATAAGTGTGCATATCAAACATAGGGCAAGGCTCGTATACAAATACGAACAATAACATACAATGTAATAAAAAAGTATGGAAGAAAATATCCCTATATAACAAATGTTGGACACAAAGCACCCCTTAACATGTTAAAAAGATAACTAGTATGTCAAATACATGTATGATCAAGTAATGTAAAGTGATAAGTACAAAATTAAACAATATCACCTAGAAGAGAGAAATGTGGATGCTCCCAGTGACTAGTGTAGGAAGGGTAAAAGGAAAGCATCCATGTTACGTGTAAGAGACTTGTGTCTGGGATCAAAACTAGAAAATACGTGAACGCGCTTGTGTGGATGATATAGATAAATGACATACAAGTAATCAAACTAGCATGTGTAATAAAGTGACCATGAACAAGAAAATGTAAGCAAGAATAAAAATGACCATAATATGTAGTATGTTGTGGATGGATGGAATGGAAATGCAAGATGGAATGATAGGAGCCGCGTGCCGCCCGAGTGGAAGGAAATATATGCAATGAAGTTCATTTGGTTTTCCCCCTCAATAGTAGAGAATGAACCATAAACGAGAGTGCGTCATTGGGAAATGATCGAGTAGTGTGTGCCATGTCTAGCGCTCTGTGATAAATGTATATATGTGTGGTTGTGATGATGTACGACATGTAAAAGTGATGTGCATGAACCCTATATCCTAAGTTTATAACATGAAAAAATGAATTTATGAGTGATGATTTAGCCCTAAGCTATATATCACTACAAGATGAATAGTAGGGAGTGGTGATGTAGCCTAATGCATATACCACTACAAGATGAATAAAGTAAGTGACGATTTAGCCTATAACGTATATCACTATCCAATAAATTTCGTATGATGGAAGGTGGAATGATAAACGTGTGATGAATGCAAGGTCCAATTGATTTGTAAACCCTTGGCAATCGATTATAGACCGAGGAACTAAACTGCATCATCGGGTAGTGAATGCAGCACATAGAAGACAATGTAGGATGAAAGATGACCATGTGATGAGTGGAATTTGTAAGGACATGATGTGTATAATGCAATGAAACATGTGTAGAATGTGTAAAATTTAATGTATGGAATGTTGTACAATGTATGTATATATGCTAGTAATATAGTATGTGAGATGATGTAATGCTAGACTCATATGTAATAAAGACTAGTATGATATAGGATGTGTAAATGTGAATGTCCAAATGTTGTAGATGAAATGTAGAATGTATGGTGGAAAACACATAATGTGTGATGAAACACAATGTGTATTGTCTATAGTGCAGTGTGTGGGGTTCATGTGTAGTAATCCCTCAACAATTGAGTGTGAACCAGATCATAAGAGTGTGTCATCGGGTAATGACGCTAGAATGTATGTATAAATATGTAATATGGGATAATGTTATGCGTGAATACTAAAATTTTGATGGATTAGTATGTAAGTATGCGAGAATGAGGGGGTAAGTGTGGTAAAGTCTATGCCCCCCAAGTGCATGTGTAAGAAGATCATGTATAGCCATCGAGAAGGTCATCATCCTCTAGGTCATAATCGAATGGGTAAGCATTAGTAACTTGGTAAGAAATAGTGTATGGTTGACAATGTAATGAGCCATTGAGACGTAAGTTGTACATACCCATGGAATATTCCTCATCAGTGAATGGAGAAAGTGGGAAACCGTGTGCATACCAACAAGTGAGGTTTTGCAAGTAGCTAAGAAAAGAACTATTGTAGATAAAAACATGACCAAAGGGCATAAGAAATGAAATGTCTGTATGACTAGGATCTAATGTTACCCCAATATAAGTAAGCCAAGATTCCCCTAATGTGAGTGGATAAGAACGAGGGGTATATGATAAGTTGACCGTAAGATGAAATTCATGTAAACCATAAACATCGGTAATATTGATAAAGCCATAATATATATGAGGATCGTGAGTAGGAGGATGAATGTCATCAAAATAAAAACCAAGCCAAGCTAGACCGTCATGCAAACATATAATGGTATTGCATGTAGGATCAAATGGAATATGTTCCCAATATGAGTCATTCATGAAGAGTGTGCAAGTGAATGGTGGGCGTGCTAATGTAGGTGGTACATGTAATGGTGCAGGTGATAAAGTGGTGTCCATAGATTGGATAGGCCCCTGATAATGAATCATAGTAGTAGTAGTGACATATGACAAAGGAGAAACTGCATCTATCACACAAATGACACCATCAAGTGGTGATAAGTGAGGTGGTTCTTCCCTAGGTTGGGGCTCATCTATAATATCTATGTGTGGGATATGAAGACTAGTATTAAGATCTTGGTATCAATACTAGAATGGATTGCGGTCACAAAAAATAGTGTACTCAATGTTCTCATGTAATAATTTAACACAATTGTGTACAATAGAGGCGACAAATTGCATGGAATGAATCCAAGGCCTTCCCAAAAGATAGTTATAGGAGACTAGGAAATCAACAATAAAAAAGACAGTGTGGAAAATATTTGGACCAAAAATGATAGGTAATGCAATGTGACTGAGACAAGGATGGACATAAACATAATAAGAACGTAGTGAAATACTAGATGGACTGACATCATGACCGATAAGACCTAAAACTTCGAGGAATAACATAGGACACAATTTAAGCTCAGATCCATTATCAATCAAAGTATGCTTAACAACAACATTATAAATATGAGAGATGATATGTAGAGGTGGGCCATTATCAAAAGTGTTAACATCATAGGGAAGGTTATATTTGAATAGTATATGTGAAGAAAAGGCGTCGACAAAAGCTCTATAAAACGAGTCTGAATGCATATCAACATGAATGCGAGTAGTAGCAAGAAAATGTTGGACTCTATGTAGTAAATCAGGATTGGCAAACAAATAATCGTTGATAGAGATAGTCATGATGACTTAACCCTATGATGACAATGAATGAAGAAAGTAGAAGTGTGAATGATCGAGTTATGTCCACCAAAATGATTAACTAAAATTAACTAATATGTAGTATATGGGGATTGTTAATCTAATCTAGAATGAAATTTAAATATAGTAAATAAATGTAGTAAAGAAGTATATACATGACCCAAGAAACTATGTAAAATACAATGTTAACCCTAATGTGGAAGAGAGAGTCAAAATGAACTAAGCTGATTAGAGGACTTTGCTGGAATGTGTTACAGAGTTGAATGGAGGAACAAAAATTAGGATCGAATCTGCGTAAGCCCCAAAAAGGATGGATCTGGAGTATCTAGCTGGATTAGAGTGCTTGGAGAGGGACTGGGGTGCTTGTGGGTAATCTGGTCTGCAAATTGGGTGCCCTAGTTTGTGTAAAATATATAAAACTGATCTTCGTTGGTTTGTCAGATGGTCTGAAACCCTCGCTATCTGTCATGTCAGATTTTTTGTCCCATGCCAGATGTCGCCAATAATCCAAGATGAATGAAAGACTTAGAATACCCCAAAACAAGCATCAAACCCTAAAAAATAAAAATGCAAATGAAGGGTTCAGACCGACCTCAGCTACCACAATGGGGAATCACTAACTGAGTGTTGCACTACATCTTAGAATTGATGTAGTTCTATGTGTAAGTGTGTGTGAACATGCCCTAGGTTGCTCTTGTTTCAGTCACACTTTGTGAAGTAGCCAGCAATAACTATGTGTAGAAAATTTAATAGAATGTGGGCATGGAATAGAATAGAATCCCCCCTATGAAATGTGATGTAGATGTCATAGACTTGTGCCTTGATGATGGAGATATGTGGATGTAAGTGATCTCCAATGCAATAGATGGATGTAACCATAGATATATGATAGTAGTGAATGATGTTAGGTCCCTCATTATGGTATCATAACTTTATATTTATAGGGTTATCTTGATATAATTTCGTAATTAACCCCAAAAAGGTTGACCATAAGAAATATAAAGGTCTCAAACAACTAGAAAGAGCCCAAAAAGTGGCGTAAAAATGCAAAAAGGACCATGGCACCCCTGGTGGTACCAAGGCACCCACTAGTGCCCTAGCACTAATTTGGGTACCCAAGTCGAGGCTAAAATAACATGGGATAATAGAAGATGACTCGACATATGGGTGTAAGAGGTTGGTAATGAAGAAATCAAATAAAACAAGATGGCCAAAGGACAGGGATTAATTAGTACTTTATTCACTCAAGAACCTTCTAAATAGTAGCATGAGACTGGGACTAAATAATGTCTAAAGTACATAATTTTATGTCTGCACTAGGGGGGATATAGATGCAATGCTCTCCAAGTGTGTAAGATGAAGAACACAATCATGTAATGTCATCTAGGAGGTCATCTATATCATAGTCAAAACCAAATGGGGAAGCATCAAAAACTTGGTAAGCAATAGTGTCGGGTTAATCATGTCAAGAGCCATTGAGGTGTAGGTTATACATGCCCATAACATATTCCTTGTTAATGAAAGGAGGCAATGGAAAGCCATGTGCATATCAATGAGTGAGATTAGGTGAATATCCGAGAAATGATTCATAGCAAATGAAAATGCAACCAAATGGTATGGGGAATCATATATCAGTGTGATCAGGGTATAATGTACCCCCTATGCAAGTGAGCCAAGACTTCCCTAATGTGAGTGGAGAAGAGTGAGTGTGTGATGGGTATACTATGAGATGGAAGACACACATACCATAAGCAGAAGTGATAGTGATGAATCCATAATATAGATGAGGGTCGTGAGTAGGAGGATAAATGTCATCGAAAGAGAAACCTAGCTGAGCCAAACCATCATGTGAACATATGGTGACATCGTAAGTAGGGTAAAATGGAATGTGTTCCCAATAAGAATCATTCATAAAAATCATGCATGTGAAATGAGGTCATACCGATGGAGGTGACACATAAGAAGGTGGAGGAGCTAGAGTGACGTCCAGTGTAGAGACAAGCCTTAATAAAGAATCATATCATTAGTAGAAGAAGGGGGGGTGTAGATGTAGTTGGGAATAAATCTAACATGTAAATAACACCTTCAAGTGGTGGTAAATGGGGTAGCTCATTGATGGATTGTGACTCATCAATAGTATCTGACCTATTAGTAGGGAGTGTAGTGTTGGGATCACAGTCACAATATTTGAATGGATGACTATCATGAGGATTGGTATACTCGATGCCTTCATGTATGAATTTTAAACAATAATGTACTGTAGAGGGAAAAAATTACATGGCATGGAGCCATGGCCAACCAAGTAAACAATTAAATGAAACTAGAAAGTAAATGATAGAGAATACTATGTTAAGGTGTTTTGGCCCTACAGTGATAGGAAGAGTAATGTGACCTACACATGGATGACCAGAACCGTCATATGCACAAAGAGAAAGACATGATGGAATAACATTGGTAGTAAAAAGACCAAGCTTTTTGAGAAACAACATAGGAAAAAGATTAATTTCAAATCCATTGTCAATTAAAGTAAGCTTGATACCCACATTATTGATGTGAATCATGATATACAAGGGTGGATCACTGTAAAAAGTAGAAATATCAACATTAGGATTGGACAAGAAAGCAATATGTTGAGAAAATGCATCAACAAATGATTGATAGACTGAGTCTGGATGCATATCAATAGGAATGCGAGTAGAAGTGAGGAGATGTTGGACTCTATGTCTTAATTAAGGATTGGAAAACATGAAGTCATTACTTGAGATACTCATGATGATAAAGAAATAAAGCTCCTAATAGTGTGTAGGTTGAGTTGGGTTCAGAAAAATGATTAAGCTAAATATGAAAATATATGCCTAATCTGAATGCTACAACAACAGTAAATGAATAATACTAAAATATAGAAAGTACAGAAAAGAAACATTCACGTTTATACCAGAAAAAATAATGCAGACACAAATTTTCAAGCATGTAAAGATTGAATGATCCACGAATCGAACCGGGAAGGAGGGAGAAGCAGAGGAAGAAAGGGGAAACCCCGTGTATTGATTTCTTTCTGTTCAAAATTACAATTTTTGTTGTATCATAATTCCAACCCCTACAATGACTTACGAAAAACCATCAAATAGCCTACAGAAAATAGTTACAATTTCTCCCCATCATGGCAAGAATCGGTTACAACTTATTCAAATTATTCGCATCATTTTGAATTCCCAATTTACAGAGAAACATAAATGGCAGAAAAAACCAGAGTTTCATATCATAACCATTACATTCTTTCGCAAGTTTGAATACGGACCGTCGATCTTTTCAGCTTTAAACATGAGCCATCCACATGGAAGATCAAATAAAATGGGCCTGGGGGAAGCCGCTCGCATTTTGGAACTTTTGAGATTTTTGGCAATTTTTCACATTTGCCACGCTCGCCTGCCAGGGTTGGACACATGGCGAAATGGGAATGGTTGCAGGGATGTTGCCTACTTTTTACAACTTAAACATTTTCACCGAAAAGGCTCAAAAACATAAAGTTCCATGCTCGCCCGCTTCCCAACCGTTGACTATTCAACATAGTGACTGGACACATGGCGAAATATGATTGGATGCGGAGGTGAAGATCACTTTGAAACCTTAATCCCATTGAGCCAAAAGGCTTAAAAACTTAAAGTCATTTTCCAACCTACTTTGAATTTTCAACTGCATGAATAGACATGTAGCGTGATCTAAGTGGTGGGGGCTTTGAAATCCATTTGAAACTTTAATCCTTCCTTGGCAAAAAGGGAAAAAAACCTCAAACTCCTCTAATGGCCCGCTTCGCCACTACTGAATTTTCAATGAACCAAACACGTGGCTTTATCTGATTAGCTCCAAGGAAGTGCTTCAAATTTATCACTTAACTCCTTCTCGCCAAAATGGAGCAATAAAACTTCAATGTGCTCCACTAACCCGCTTCCCGCCGAAACAAAGGAACAAAACCACAAAATGCTCTACCAACCTTCATGGCCTTTCAGGTCGTGGGGATAACTTAATACTTTTGCCAAAAATGAGAAAAAGTGTTAAGTTAGCAAAAAGGCCCACCGCTTCATTTTATCAATTGACCAATCAGAATCCGCTCGGGCCGAGGGGCCAAAATGATACTTTTTTCCAAAGGAAACAATAAGTGTTAAGTCCCAAGAGGGATCCGTCCTGTTGCATCCAATGAGAAGCCTCCACATATGCATGAATGATATGGCACCAAATTTGACGGGGAGAAAATTCTGTCCTTCGTGACTGCAGGAAAAAATTGGAAATTAAAGGGAAAAACCTATAATTTCTACCCGATTTCGATTCATTTCTCCATAGACATAGAAAATACAAATCAAACCAGGCCAAAGCATGATCCACGGACACAAGGAAGATTATCAATAAAATTCAAAGGATTTCTATGGGAAAATGAAGAACTTAACAGAGCACGGGATTTGGAAGATTCAAAATCATTTAGGGCATGACTACAGAAGAGCAATGACTCAAAAATTTTGGATTTGTCTCAGGAAAATGAGGGGATTTTAAAGGCAACAACAGCTGGCTCCTTTTGGGGATGACTTGACTTGAAACGAAAATGAGGCAAGGCAAGATCAAGAACTGCAGAACTAAATGGGAAATAAGACTAGTTGCTTATCCGTTGGGAAGCCAGAGTCAAAGGCAAAACCAATACTAGGGGCAACACACACAAGACCAAAAAAGAAACAAAACAAACCAAAAAGAAGAACCAAAATAAAACACACCACACAGCACACAGCAAGGAACGAGAAAGGGAAACAAACCAAAAATAGCAACTATACATAATGTACAAAAGGACTTCCTAATCACCTAGGACTTGAACAACTTTAAGTACTACCCACTATAAGGAAGTGGGAGAGGGGATCCATCCATGTTATCAAGATAGGAGTTTTCACCAGAAAAATTCCTTATCTTAAAAGGACCAAGCCAAAGAGAGTCAAAATTACCATGGCTTCCTCGAGGCTCATGTCTCTTGTCCCATAGCAGCACAATGTCTCCCACTTGGAAAACTCTAGGTTTGGCTTTCTTGTCAAACAAATCCTTCACTTTCAATTGATGAGTTGTTATTCTATCAACAACTTGTAATATGTCTTCATTCAGCTTTTGGAGGTACATGATCCTCTTGTCTAAAGACCCACTGAAACTTGAATCTTCGATGGCCTTCATCAGATGCAAAGCTGGAAACTCCACTATCATTGGCAATTGAGCCTCAACACCATACACCACTTGGAAAGGGGACATTCCAATTGTTCTTTTGGGTGTAATCCTATCATCCCATAGTGCATCATACAATTTCTTATGCCAATTCCTCTGAGATTCATTGACAATCTTTCTAACAATAGTCACCAAGTTCTTGTTCGTTGACTCTGCTTGTCCATTCCCTTAGGGGTAGTAGTCTGAAGAATGAGCAAGGGAAATTCCATACCCATAGCAGAAGTCCATCATTTCAGAAGAAGAGAAATTTGAAGCATTTTCAGTCACAATCTTGTTTGGTATCCCAAACCTTATCAATATATTCTCCTTGATGAAGTTGCATACTACCTCAGAAGTAGTACTCTTGACTAGAATGGCTTCCACCCACTTGGTGAAGTAATCTGTGGCAGTCAACACATGGGTATGCCCAACACTAGAAGGTGGGTTGAGTGTTCCAATGAAATCCAAACCCCATTGTTGAAAAGGTTCTTCAATCACCACAGGTTTAAGAGGCAAGGAAGCCAACTAAGGTCTTCCAACAAATGTTTGACATGCTTCACATTTGCCTACCCACTTGGATGCATCTCTGAATAGAGTTGGCCAATAATAACCAACACGAAGGATTTTATGAGCTATTATAGTAGAGGAGAAATGACCTCCATACACCTGGTCATGGAAAGAAGAGAACAACTTCTTCTATTGTTCCTTTTCTACACATTTCAAAAACCTTCTATCTATGCCTCTTTTGAACAAGGCATTCTCCCACAAGACATATTGTGCAGACCTCAATTTGATGGATCTCTTCTCCTTGGTAGTTAAGTGAGATGGACACTCACCATAGGTAAGGAAATATGAAATGTAAGCATAATATTCATCTATAGAACTTAGGAAGAGAACAACTAGGATCTCAGCTTCATCATTGGACAACTCTTTATCTTCTCCCTCAGTAATGAGTTCACATAGACCTTTTCCTTGAACAAGTTTTGTTGGCTTGATGTCCAGATCATACTCCTGCACTTTTGCCACCCAATTACCCATCTTGGTTCTAAATTATTACTGAGTAAGAATGGATTTAATCGTTGTATCAGGCACCAACACAATAGAATGAGAGTTTAGGATGTAAAACCTAAATTGTTTGACAACTTTAACAACAGAAAATGCATGCTTCTCCATCATGGTGTACTTCAGCTCATGGGATTTCAAAACATAACTCATGAATGTAATGGGGAGTTCATGATCTTCAACATTATTTTGAGTTAACACAGCAGCTAGGGTATTCTCAGTGGCATAGTAGTAGATAATGAAATCTCTGCTAAAATCTGGGCAAGCCAAAACAAGAGTCTTTGCAATAGCTTTTTTACTAACTTCAAATTGCTCCATACCCTCAGGAGACCAACCAAATGTTTGTTTCCCCTTGATCATATGAGCAATGTTCATAGTAAGTTCTACAAAATTAGGTATGAATATTCTCAAGAAATTGATCTTACTGAAGAAAGAATGGACACCTTTCTTAATTGTGGGAAGGGAAATTTGTTGAATGGCCTGAACTCTTTTTGGATCAATTTTAATTTCATCTTTTGAAACAATGTGTCCCAAAACATTTCCTTTAGTGACACAAAAAACTGACTTCTTTGGGTTCAAGGAGATTCCATGTTCCCTACACTTTTGTAGGATTGTTTCTAGATGTTGGAAGTGATCTGACCTGGTTTTGGAAAACACAGTCAAATCAGCCAAGTATACCACAATGCAATTTCCCTTCAAACTACCAAAAGCCAAGTCCATGGCCCTCTGAAAAGTAGCACTGGCACTGATGAGACCAAAGGGCATCCTTCTGTAAGCAAATGTACCCCAGGGGGTGGTAAAGGTAGTCTTGTGCTTATCTGCAGTGTTCACTTCTACTTGATTATACCCCGAGAATCCATCCATCATGGATAGAATTTCTAATCCTGTGACAGCTTGCAACACCTGGTCCATCATGGGGAGGGGGTAATTATCCTTCAAAGAATCTTGATTTAGATTTTTGAATTCAACACACATTCTTATTTCCCCATTTTTCTTCCTGACAGGTATAATATTAGCAATCCATGTTGAATGGTGAATGGGAAATATGATCCTAGCCTTCAACAACTTTTGTATTTCCTATGGAAAATAGTATCAACTATCTTTGGGATTGTGTTTCCTTTGTTTTTGCTTTAAGAGATTAATTCTAGGCTTAAGAGGGATGAAATGATGCATTTCTTTGGGTTGGAAGGCTTTTAGATCATCATAATAATAGGAAAGGACATCAAAAAACCTCTTCAAAAGAGTTACCACCTTCTTCTTCTCCTCTTGTGTGTAGCACTTTCCAATATTTTCCATTTTTGGTTCCTCAAGGCTTCCAATATTCAATTTATTAGTCTCAGTAGATTACGGAGCTCCCTTTGAAATTTTAAACTAGACATACCCATCATGTTTATCAAAGAGCTCCTCTAGACTTACCAAACCCTTAGGTATTTTGTTTCCTTTCAGCTTAATGCGTCCATCTTGATCCATCTCCTCCTGGACACCTTCCTCATTAGATGATACACATTCTCTGGGCAAATGGCTACTTCCTTCAAAGTATAGTTGGTCAAAATTTTCCCTAAGCTCTAATAAGGAAAGAAAAATGTTGATCATCATTAAATACCTACCAATTATTTACATTATTAGGTACGTTAGGTCTGTGGGTCATCTCAATAGTGAAATTTTCTTGAGAGAAGTCAGGATGAGGTATCAAAAAGGACCTAGAAACAGCTAGAGAATCATCTCTAGTGTTCTTCTCCCTTGGCATTACTTCAATTGAAAAGGCATCATAAACTCAATAGAATCCCAGACCATATTCATGTGGTGCTTCAACCTTTTATTTTTTACTTGATAGAGATCTCTTATTTGCTTCACTATAAGCTCTGCATCACCCAGAGCAAGAAGGTTCTTCACAACCAACTCTTTTTCCACATCCAATCCAAGGATGAGGGCCTCATACTCAATAATATTATTGGTATTTTCAAACTGAAGCTTGAAAGAGAAAGGATGGATCTTACCCTCAGGAGAAACCAAGACCACACCAGCTCCAGAACCAACTGAGGAACAACTGCCATCAAATTATAGGGTTCAAACACCATTAGGATCAAGTAACGCTCCTTTTGGCAATTTTGTCTCTTCTTGTGACATGATCATGTAGTTCCCATGCCCAATGTATTCATAAAGAATTTATTCTTTAGGATCATACGTCTTCTACACAATATATTCACTTTTTTTCTCAGGAAGTAGCTTCCTCATCTTCCCATCAATAGGGATCAAAGAATTTGACCAATACATTTGGATTTCACCTCCCACATCCTTCTAAAAGTTCCTACTCAGTAGTATGCCATATGAAGGTGGAATGTCAGCAACCAAGATGGTGGCTAAAACTTTCTTCTCTGGTATATCAACAAAAACAACTTGTGCATCCTTGATTCTCCCAACTAGAGGGTACTTCCCTACTCTCCATAGAATAGCAAGAGCCATAGGTGTGAGTTAGGGTTAGGACCAAAGCATGAGCCACTTTGGAAGGCATTACATTATCAAAGGCACCAGAGTCAATGACACAATTGCTAAGTTTGTGGCCAGCTATGAGGAGAGTCACATAGAAAGGTTTGATTTTTTCATTGGGTAAAGTGACTGCAGCCACAAGGATGGGTTGGGGTGAGGAAGGAGGAGTACGTAGAAGGCCTTTAGAAGTAGGTGATGGGGTTTTGGATTTAGAGTTGACAAAATTAACCATCTTGGCAAAGAATTTTTTATGTGTCTGATAAAACTCAGCCTCTGAAATCTGAATCTTGGTATTTTTTAGGTGTTCAATAATGTCAAAAGACCCAGATGTGGATGGGGTATCATAATGGGAAGCAGGAGAAGATTTTTATCTATTAACTTTATCATTTGGAGGACAAGAAGCTTTACTAGTGGAGGAAGGAGAAGAAGGAACAACATAGCCTACCTTTTTTGTGGAAGTAGTGGGAACATGAGCTCCTCTCTTGGAAAACACTGGAATGGTGATGGGGTACTCCTTAAA
This sequence comes from Taxus chinensis, assembly GCA_019776745.2. NCBI lineage: Eukaryota > Viridiplantae > Streptophyta > Pinopsida > Cupressales > Taxaceae > Taxus > Taxus chinensis. Next base: position 82,393,165 of record CM034153.1, on the reverse strand, counting down.
TTTTTTAGCATGCTACACCACTTTCTCCTTTTTTTTGGTCTGCTTCAAGGTCATGACATCATATGACTCGTTGTTCATCTCTGCCACCACATCATCATAATCTTCCTCTTCATCTACACCCTCAGTGGTGAGAAAATGAACTTGAGATACGCTAGGATCTTCCATCTCTTCATCAACTTCTTCTTCTTGTACATCATAGAGTTTATTTTCATCTTCATCATCAGGTTCAAAAACCTACACGAGTAGTATTGACAGACACCTCGAGGGGTGGACCTTCAATTAGCCAACCTAGTCTGAGAAGAAGCCAAATGGTTCCTAGGTTGAAAGTTCTTTCTTGGAACATCCTGATATAGAGCATGCTGAGCTAATTACTTCTTGAGGGTAATAAGGTCATTTGCAAGCTTTTGTATCAACTAATATGCATTAGCTCCAGAAGAATCAGAAGAAGAAGAAGGTGATGCTTTGGATTTGGAAAGATTCTCCCTTCAGCTTGCTAGACATGATTAAGTCATCTTCAACACTGATAGCCAATCTCTGATCAACATCCAAAGTTGCAAGATTGGCTCTCCTTAGGGCATAGCTCACTTCAGGAAATTGAGCATTCAAGAAGAAACATTTTTGAATTTCATCAACTGGATGAGTATCTTGTGGAATCTTGTTAATCAACTTGTTAAACTTGGCCACAAATTCTCTCATGGGATCATGTGATTCTTTCTTGATTTAAGAAATCTGAGCTGGGAAAGCATGCACATCCTCTACAGGTTTGAAATGATTCTCAAAGCTAGTTCTCATGGTATTCCAATTGGTGATGGTCCCAACAGGAAGATGGTAAAACCAGTCTACAACATTGTCTTGCAAAGCCTCCACAAATAGCCTAATAGATACATCCTCATGCTCCAACCCTAGGACTCCACATGCAACTATGAAGGCTATAATGTTGTCATCATGGTGCACCTTGCCATCACCTCTGAACTAGGGAAAATTATTTTTTTTACCCTTAGGTAACTCATGCAAAGGTTGAGGGAGGGCAAGAGACCCAACTTGTTGACCCCATGGCCGAGGAGCTTCCATTCTTCTTGGAAAGATGGTTTGAAGTGGGAGAACTGAAACACCAACAAGAACTAGGGCACAAATATTAGGGCTAAGTTTTGCTTGAGAAATATCACTCCCAGAAGCTATGTCTTTAGTAGGATGTGTGCTTGTAGAATGAACTCGTGTGTTTCTTCTTGTTGGAGGAATTTGAAAACCTTGTTGATTTAGAAGTTGAAATTGAGAATCTTCAATCCCAAGGGCTCTTCTACCCCGAGTGTATCTTGGAGTCGCCAGATCAAGGGAATGATCAAATTTTTGTTCTTTTCAGAAAGGAAATCCATTGAAATGAATCCCCAGTGGAGTCACCAAAAACTGTTGGCTTTTAGATTTGCACTTTGAATGAAACCATAGTCAGGGGACAAGAAAGTCCCTTCTCTTTAATGGGAGAGGTTCCCTTATTGAAAGCAGTAAAAACTTATATACAAATATACATAATTCATCATAATGTGGCCTTCTAATATCTTGAGAAGAATATTATGCCATGAGAGTTAGCAACACATGGGGATAGAAGAATTGAGGGGATGAGGAAGGTAGAAGAATGCAATACTTTTAGGGAAAAGAGATGGCAAAGAAATCCCTAATATGTATTGAGCAAAACAAAGTACAAAATAGAATTATTCACGTTTATACCAGACACAATAACACAGACACAAAGTTCTCGAGATTATATTTACTAGAACATAAATTTTCAAGCATGCAAAGATTAAATGATCCACGAATCGAACCAAGAAGGAGATAGAAGCAGAGGAAGAAAGGGAAAACCCCCTGTATTGATTTATTTATGTTTAAAATTACTATTTTTTTTGTATCAGAATTCCAACCTGTACAATGGCTTACGAAAAACCATCAAATAGCCCGCAGAAAACAATTACAATTTTTCCCCATCATGGCAAGAATCAGTTACAACTTATTCAAATCATTCGCATCGTTTCAAATTCCCAATTTACAGAGAAACAGAAATGCCGGAAAAAACAGAGTTTCATATCGTAACCGTTACATTTTCCGCAAGTTTAAATATGAACCATTGATCTTTTCAACTTTAAACATGGGCCATCCATGTGGAAGATCGAATAAAATGGGCCTGGGGGAAGATGCTCGCATTTTAGAACTTTTGATATTTTTGGCATTTTTTTACATTTTTCCCCACTCGCCTACCAGGGTTGGACACGTGGCAGAATGGGAATGGCTGCGGGGATGCAACCCACTTTTTACAACTTAAACCTTTTCACCAAAAAGGCTCAAAAACATAAAATTCCATGCTCACCCACTTCCCGGCCGTTGAATTTTCAACAGAGTGACTTGACACGTGGTGAAATATGATTGGATGCAGAGGTGAGGGTCACTTTGAAACTTTAATTTCCATTGAGCCAAAATACTTAAAAATTTGAAGTCATTTGCCAACCCGCTTTGAGTTTTCAACTACATGAATAGACACGTGGCGTGGTCTGAGTGGTGGGAACTTTAAAATCCATTTGAAACTTTAATCCTTCATTGGCAAAAAGGGAATAAAACCTCAAACTTCTCTGATGGCCCGCTTTGACTATTCAATGGTGCGACACAACAAGTGGCACCCTATAATTGGCTGCAGGGATGCGGTTTACTTTCAAACTTTATGCTTTTACCTTAAGATCTAAAAACTTAAATTCCCATCGATGGCCCACCTTTCTCACTTTGAATTTTCAACTTGAACATGTGGCATCATCTAATTAGTTGCAGGGGAAGTACTTCAAATTTATCACTTAACTCCTTCACCAAAATGGAGCAATAAAACTTCAATGTGCTCTGCCGACCCGCTTCTCACTGAAACAAAGGAACAAAGCTCTAAAATTCTCCATCGACTAATCAAGGAATTTTGGGCGGTGGGGGTAACTTAATATTTTTTCCAAAATGAGAAAAAGTTTTAAGTTAAAAAAAGGCCCACCGCTTCATTTTATCAATTTGACCAATCATAATCCTCTCAGGCCAAGGGGCCAAAATGATACTTTTTTTCGAAGGAAGAAAAAAGTGTTAAGTTCCAAGAGGGATCCATCCAACTGCATCCAATGAGAAACCTCCACATATGCATGAATGCGGGAGTACCAAATTTGACGAGAAGAAAATCCTGTCCTTCACGACTACAAGAAAAATTAGAAATTGAAGGGAAAAAACCTACAATTTCCACCCGATTTTGATTCATTTCTCCATAAATAGAGAAAACACAAATCGAACCATGCCAAAATATGATCCAAGGCCACAAGGAATATAATCAATCAAACTCGAAGGATTTCCATGGGAAAACGAAGAAATTAACAGAGCTTGGGATTTGGAAGATTCAAGATCATTTAGGGAATGTCTGTAGAAGAGCAATGACTCAAAAATTTTGGATTTGTCTCAGGAAAATGAGGGGATTTTGTGAGAGAAAGGAAAAGGCAGTTGGAGAGGATTCTATGAGGTTCAAGGGTTGAAGTTCAAATCTAGGGTTTAAAAAATAGAATTCATAGTTAGGGCACAGATGTTCGAAGAACTAGAGGTAGCGGGAAGTGTAAAAGTTACAAGAGTAAGCAGTGGTGAGTAATATGATATATAGGGAACTTTATAAGTTGAGAAGAGTTTATTGTTTTTAGCAATGACACCAAAAAAATATATGAACAAAGGAAAGAAACCTGTGATCGAGGAAGCACCAGAGGAATGGTTTGTAGACATGAAATATCTAGGAGAGGTCATAGAGGGGAAGTTATGGAAGTCACAATTGACAAATTACAAGATTATTAACTTTAATCATCACTTAGAGAAGAATGAGGGTGAAATTGAGAAGGACACAGTTATCAAGACCAATAAGAGGATGGAGTCAGGGAAATTTATTTATGATGACTCGATACATAGATTCCTGGAGAGTGTTGGAATGATTTAGATTTATGAGCTTCCCTTCTTTGGAAAACCAAAATGCTTGTATCAGTGGTTAGTATCGTGAGTCCACGAGGACTAATTTTACTTTATAGGAAGGAGAGTGCACCTCATAGAGAAGTTGATCAGAAAAGTGATAGGGTTTCGTAGCTTGGGAGAAGAGATAAAGCTAGACTTGAAGAATGAGGTAGGAATAGAAGCTACTACAGTTGGGCTTAAATACCATAAAGGAGGCCACATGATGGATGTTTCGGGAATCAAAGACACTGTAACAAGAGTGACCACGCACTTGGTGAGCTATAAACTAGATGTGTATGAAAGGTGGAAAGAGGTAAAAAACCATTGGATGCATATTGTGCACAAAATGGAAAATAAGACTTACTATAACATCACAAAGTACATTGGTGAAGACGTCATTAAGGAAGCACACGTGCAGGAAGATAAAGGTGAAAAAATTACATGGGGCACGATATTGCTTCTATTGGTATTTTGTGAGATTGGGATACCAGACATGCCTAGAGAAAACATGTGGGTGTATCCTATGGATCATAATTTTCCAACCCATAGGTTTTCTCAATTTACTTGTGAAGGAAAGATCGCAGGTGCTTATAAACAACGAGTAGAAAAATGGTACAAAAGGATGCACGAAACATTTGAAAGAGAATTGCGCATACCAAGAGAATTTCCCTTGGTTTTGGATGGACAAGTGGAATTTGTGGCCTACCAACACTTTTGTTTGGGAAAGTTTTATATGAAGGATGGGGAGAAAATCCCATGGTGTAAACTGCCATTCAAATTTACCGTGCAATACTTCAAAGATTCTGTAAATAGATTATATAAAACAAGAAAGCTGAAATTTGATGCAAATAAGTTGGAAGCAAATTACCATATACTACAGAAGACTTATATCTATCCTAATAAGATGTATTATGAAGAAACTATGGATTCATATAATATTGACATCACTCTTGAATTCATGGTAGTTGGGAAGAAAGAAGTTGCACGCATATATGTATACCTCAGGCCTAGGTTCCAGTATGGGAAGTATGTTGGTGGAGAAGATATGAAACTTTCATGTCCTTCTAATGGAAAGAATACTATAGGCATAAAGAGGATGCACGAGGAAACTCCTCGAAGTCAGGAAGAGGAAGAAGTAAAGATTGAACTTAAGGTTGAGGAATCAAAAAGGGAAGAAAGTGGTGCAATTGACCAAGGCCATAAAAGAAAGATGAGAAGAAATCATAAGGAGCATAGCAGGGACCTCCAAAGTAGTTAGAAGGTTACCAAGGACAATGACATTCAAGTTGAGTCTGGAGAATAAAAATAAGAGAAGATGCAAGCTCATGACAAAGAGTGACAATTATGAAGAAGGGATGTCAGATGAGGCAACGCATAATAAAAATTCTCCACCTATTCATAATGTGGAAGGTGAAAAAGATCCAAGGGATGAGGAGACACATTGCAATGTAGAGGTTCCCAATGATTGTGAAGAAGGTCCCACCTGAGAGGGTGAAGAACAAGATAGGAGCGAGGGTGAGCCATCCAGGGAGCATGGAGAAGCTTCTGGAAAAAAAGGAAGAAGGTATGTTCTCAGGCACTGAAGCTCACATACCCATAGGTAGGCGAATTGGTATCTAAAAGGGAGGATAAATTTTATGCACACTAGACCTTGGGTATGTTAATGATCCCAAAAAGATAATATGCACAATATTCCAAAGCACACTTGCTACTGAATAGTTATATGGGTGGGTATGATTGACCCAGAAGGTGTGAATATGTGCAGTAGAAAGATGTTTTCCTAGAGTATGTTGATGCATACGGACGAACCTGAGTTTGATGTTAGCGAGGAAGCATGTATAAGGTGTAGGATTAAGAAGGCACCTCATGCGACCCATGTAACAATAAACCTAAATGATCTCACTAATGAACAAGCTAGTAATGCCTTAACAAAAAATGGTGACATAAGTGGCTTGCTGAAATCTATATAAGGGGGCCACTCTCAAGACAATGATTTAAGAAAAAAAGAATAAATAACTTGAAATAAAATAGTTGATGGAGGTGCGGGACAAAGTAGATAAGTGCCCAAAATCTGTTTTGGACATGACAACCAGTGTTGCAGATGATATTTTAGAAGCGCACCCAGAATTTGATGACCAAACTAAGGATAGGTACTGTTGGTGTGTGTTATTTTGTAAATCATTAGGTGAGTCATCTCACTTAGGTGAGATCGTAGATCCATGTGTCATTTAGGAGTCATTATGAGATTCTCTTACGCATCAGTGTGTCAGCACATCAGTGTGTTAGTGCGTTAGTGTGTCATATGCGTCATTGGGAGTTACTATTCTATTCTGGGAATGTAACTCCCCCTCTTTACTCAAGTTGTCATGATTATAGCACTGGGGGTTACTCAACACCTCCTATATGTACACCCCATTTGATCTATGAGATAGAGGAGAGTTTTATAGCTTAACTAGGTTTTTCCCATGTTTCAAATATTTGCATGCACATTCGGTTGATGCTCGCTCCTCTCAAGATCTCTTCACGTGGTTGTTTACACATTCGTTGATGTGCACGTCATCCCTTGTGATCCTCGCTTGTGGGTTTTAAACCCTCTTTCATGGTCTCAGAGTGGATCTTGTGGATCCATGCACTCTTTGGCATTTTTGTGCGTGTTTTCTATCTTCTGACATGATATCTAGATCTCGTTGCATGTGTCATAATGGTTATTCTGTTTATCGTGCTCTACTTGCACTGATTCAAGTTTCATACCTCTTGTAGAGTTGTTCACGTGATCGTGGTTGTTTTTTGGGGTGTTTGTGGTTTTATGGCTTTTGCATGTAGTTTTTTGAAGCATCTTCAGGTTACAGCTTCAGATTTTTATGGTCAGGGTTTGTTTGTGCATTTGAAGGATTGAAGTGCAACAATTTTTGAGCTTTAAAGGGTTGTTTTTTCTCTTCGGTGGTCATTATTTTGGTAGCTGCCTGTTTGAACAAGCTCCTACATTGTTGACTCAAATTTGTCGTTGCTATATAAGATCAGATATATCCTACGACATCATCTAATGTATGAAATTGCATATATTTAAATCTATGTTGATATATCTACAACATCATCATACATTAGAGGTAGTTGTTGGATCTAAATCTATTTGTTATATCCTGACTCAGGCTTCATCTGGTTTTTGCATTGGCTTCTTAGACCGCTCCTTGCTTGTTGGTGACTCTACTCGCCTGCACCACTGGTCATTTGTTTCCCACATGGTTGACTCTGCTCAAGTGCACCTACATTCCAATCTTGTGCTCGTAGGTTGCATTTTGTTCACCTTGGCCTTTAATTCTATCTCAGTGTGTGAATCGAAGTTATTTTTCCCCTTGGCACATTTTCTTGGAGCTCCTCTGCACACTGTCAACTCTGCACAGCCGTTTCATCTTCTCTCACCCATCGTTTCAACAAACCTACCTTGGAATCTTCAAACAGCTCCTCTATCTCATGCAACTCACCTGCAGCACCTCCCTTTGGCACGTGGACCACCTTGTGCAGACCTGCAGCTATACCTGCTCATGAACACATCTCCAAGTGGGCCTCCATTCTCAAACAATTTTCCTGGTCAACACTTCCCTAGCTAAGGTGAAATTCTTCCTTTTTTTGGTATTGATTATTAATAAATCTCACCTTTTAATGTTTTGAGGTCTAAAACATTTATTCTCATGGCATTGTAATATTTTTGGGCTTCTTTATTTGCTTGTATTATGTCGTTCCTACGTGTGTCGAAGACGGAGGGCGAGGTCCGACGTTTGCAGGAGGCTAATGCCCCCTCACAAGAAAAACAAACTATGTCTAAAATTTGATTTCGTTTCCAATGAGTACCCACATGACACCCTTCGCATCCATTTTGGGCACTTTTTTAATGTGTTTGCAACATTTATTGGCATTTTCCATCAGTTGCAGGAATCTTAATAAGGCTATAACTTTTGACTCACAGCTCATTTTTGAGTGCTTCTTTAGTCAAAGCTGCATGATTTTTCATACATTACGTGATGAAATTATTAGTTTTGTAAATGCACTACTTTATAAAGTGCCACATTCTGGGGGGTTGACTAGTACTCTTGGATTTTCACACGCAGACGCATTATCGACCGATTTCGACATCTTGCATTTGTGCATCTTGCATTTTTTTTTATCATGGAGAGTTATCTTTCCAAACTTGAGCATCGTAGGATTGCCTTATAGCCTCCACCACTTCTCATCGGGAGAGAGAACTATTCAACTTGGCATGCTTCCATGGAGCGTTACTTCGCCCACGAGGGTCTTTTACCCTTCTTGCTTGGGCCAGTTCCTGCACCCACTGATCATCATCATCTAGAGGAATTTATCGACACTTGTGACCACATATTTGGTCACATGATGATGCATGTCTCTCATTCTCTTTGGTTTCATGTGGCAGACTCAGATCCACCTCACCATGTTTGGAGCATTCTTTAGTCCCTCTATGGAGACCCTTCACATACTGCAGTTGTTGTTGTTGTTGTTGATTCAGTTGTCTCCTTTTATTTGTGTGATGGTAGTTTCACTGACACAAAATCACTTGATTCTACTTCTAATGACGAGGATTTTGCACTTAGTTCTGATGTTGAGAGTACTACAAAGGACTCTTCTCCTCTTTCTCTCCCTATTCCAGAGAGTGTTTCCACATCTCCCATATCATTAGATATTGAGCAGTCTCCTATACAGTTTCATATAGTCATCACACCCGCCTCCTTTCCGCTTCCAGTGTGCGACGCCCATTCCAATCCTCTGCCTTCATTGGATGACTCATACCTATTTGACATCACTCTTTTGTTTGTTGAGCCCCCTCATTGGGACGAGTATCTGCATGACCTTAGTCGTCTTTTCGCAGAGTCTACTTGTGATGCACTACAAGTCCCTCATCCATCTACACGTGTTTCACATGAGTTCATCATCTCTGTTATTGGGACTGCCCCTTCCGAGAATCATGTCACTTCCACTTTTTCAGAGACCTTCATTGATCCACCCTTACTTGTGGATCACTTTTCTGTTGTGGAGGATGTTTTGTTCCCTTCACATCACTTAGAAATCCTTTCTGCGGGTGTTCCTCTTTTTCACTCTGACAGTTCTACGCACGTGGCATTAGCTTTGGCTCCTTAACACTCACTCGCTAGACCTATATCACACTTTCGCGCACCAGAATCAGAGTTCTTCATGTTGCTGCCTTCAGTTTCCTTTGTGGAGTGAGTGTAATTCCAGCACATCATTTTTGTCCTTCCTAAGGGTAGGCACACATTTTGGTGCAGGTGGCTCTTCTTCAGTCCAGAGGCAGAGGATCTCATCATCGACATTCTTCTGGGAGACTTCTTAGAGCTGCAGAGTTCAGATCCATCCATGGAATCTTCTGCATTCCTCTCATCTCCCTCTTCTTATATCTTCTTCTTCTTTCTGAGAGATTACCTCTTTGTACATGGGTACCCTTTCAGGCTCGTCTATGGTCGGGACCCATATTTGGCATCTTTCTTAGATTAGAGAGTGTGTTTTTCTCTTATGGTGGATGTTTTTCCCACTGGTTTTTCTTTCACTGCTTGGGATCTTCTTGTTGTACATGGGTACTTCATTAGGCTTTGTGTCGGGACCCATTTCTCATTTTTGACTTGCCGCCTCATCCTAAGTTACGATGAAGGGGGGTATTGGTGTGTGTTATTTTCCACATCACTTAGGTGAGATCATAGACACATGTGTCATTTAGGGTTCATTATGAGATTCTCTTACACGTCAGTGTGTCAGTGCGTCAGTATGTCAGTGTGTCATATGCGTCATTGGGAGTTACTATTATATTCTGGGAATGTAACTCCCCCTCTCTACTCAAGTTGTCATGATTGCAGCATTGGGGTTTACTCATCACCTCTTATATGTACACCACATTTGATCTATGAGATAGAGGAGAGTTTTATGGCTTAACCAGGTTCTTCTCGTGTATCAAATCTTTGCATGCACATTCGGTTGATGTTCACTCCTCTCGATATCTCTTCACGCTGCCATTCACACATCCGTTGATGTGCACGTCATCCCTCGTGATCCTCGCTTGTGGGTTTTAAACCATCTTTCACGTACCTGTTGGCCTTGCATTTCCTACAAGATTTAGTTTATATGCTACTACAGGAGAAGATGACAATACAAGGGGTGACACAAAAGGACATAGTAGTAGAAAAGGAAAATAATAATAAGATTATAACGAGTAAAATTGTGGAATATGAAGCCATGATGCAAATAATAAGAGATGAATTAAAGAAGGTGGGTTGGGCATTGAACAACTACCATGATCCCAAGCATATCCTTAGGGCATATACAATTAAGGAGGAGAATGAAGTATTATCATCTAATAAGGATGAAAAACTTGGAATGGAAGAGAAGATGGGTGAGATTATAAGGAAGCTCGACACGTTTAAAAAAGTGAGGGAGCCTTTAGAAATAAGAATCAAGGATCTTGGGTCAATGGTGACACGAAGAATGGATGTTTTGGAAGGGATGATTTCAGGCCTAACTGGAGTAATAAGGGAGTTGAAGAAAAAGGGTGAGGATGTGACTCCATACAAGATGATGGAGGTAGTTGGAATGATTCCAGATACGGCTAAAATGGGGCCAGTAGAATGGAATGAGTTGGAGAGAACCATTGATAAAGAGTACCTTTCTGTAACTGTTGAGGAGTAGGAGATCAATGTGTGTTGGAAATTATTTCATTCTTACATTTTTGTGAACATGTCCTTTATTACTTCATTCTTTATAACTATAAGACTAGTAAACCCCATTTTAAAGGACATTAATATAATTAGTGTGGGGTAAATGTTAGATGGAAAAAATGACTAAGTATGGAAAGCACACCAAGGAATGTGGCGTCTAAGGTATGCACATGTGTGCACACATGGAAAAGTTGAAGTGGCAAGTAGAAGGGTCGCACCCATGTAGACGGAGCTCGGGACTTAGCTGATTTTTCCAATTTACAGGCTAAAATAGAAAAGAAGGATGGAGTGCCGACCAAGCAAATGAAAAGAACATGATAACTTGGAAGCCAAACAATGGCTATTTTTGGAATATGAACATGTAGGTAGAGAAGGATATTAATAGGATAAAATCAAGTCTTATTTATAGGATACTGTCAGAGGAATGATGAAGATCTGGAGGGAATTTGTGAGCATCGACACGTTGCACTCAACCGCGGAAATGGCGTAGCTTCAAGATCGAAGAAAGAACTCACTCGAAAAGCAATGTAGGTTATACAATTCATTAAATAAAAGAAACCTATAAAAGAAATGTGTGTCATTGTATGTCTCTCAAGCTCACATAACATTTACACAACCTATAATGAATTGCAACAAGTAGAAACCCTAGATACCTGTAATATCCTTCATCAAAACATTATATAAAAAAGGAGAAATTAGTGTATAGGTGAGGTAGGATTACTCTTGGTAGTCTACCTGTATTGAACCAATCCAAGGGTTTCAATACATCCCCTTGAGTGGGATCAACCCTCATGTAGTTATCCTCAAGTAGGTGCAAGTATATGAAATCTAAGATAAACCCCTATGTATGTCCTCTAATCTCTTGACACAAAGATAACAAGCTAACTATATAGTAAAGAATGTGCCCAACATGGTAGTAATGCGATGTAGTGTTCTTTAACTACTAGAATTAACCCTTTTGTCCCTTCAAGACCTTTGATAATTATTAGAGTGTACTTCTCTTGATAATAAATAATAAATGGCTCTAGGATCTTTAAGGGATTGGAAAAGGAGAAAACTAGACTCTTTGACTTGGTTTAGTTCTTTATACTTGATGTAATGACTTCTGTAAATGATGTGAAATTATTTTAGGGAGATTTCAAAGAGACTTGAGTGCTTCATTGTTGATATTTTCAATGGGATATTATGAGAGTGTCAGTGAGTTATCAAGTTTAATTGAGTTTATTATAAAGGATTTCATAGGTTAAAAATTCACATTAAGATTGGCCTATGAAGATGAAATGACGCACATAAGATATTTAAACTAGTAAAAAAGATGTTATATGGAAGGGTGCAAAAATTTCCAAGTTAACCAAGACTATACTCCACAATGACATTGAGTTATATGGTTTTTCCCAAGAATAAATTTTTGCAAAAGATAAATGTTAGGAATGATGCTTGGGGTTGAATTAGTCCTTTAGATAATTAATATTCTCTAGATATATGACATAGTAGTGTGAAAATATGAAAATGTCAAGAAAGAGATAAAGATGTACTGATTGGGCTTAGAATGTGAGTAATTTCTTAACATAAGAACAAATCCCAAATTTTCATTTCGAAAGGATAAGTTACCAAATTTGAGTGTATATATTTTATCCCCTTTAAATGTGTAGCTAAAAATACATTCTTACAGAAAAACATACTTGAGTGTGCACATAATTTATATTCACTCAATTTTTGTTGTCCAATGTGTTGGTGTTGACATACTCCATTATGAAACTTAGAACACATTGGAGTAGGGTTCCTTTGAAGTTATAATAGTGCAATATGTTTTCTTTAAGTATGTATTTGAGATCATTTTTACGTATTCATAATCATGTTTAAGGTTAATACCTTCAGGGTAAGTATGGTATTGTATAAATTGGTGGATGTGATCATATTAAAGGTCCTACGTAGGGGTCGTGTGGCTCAAATTGATAGACATCCTAAATGTATCCAGGAAGTGAAGTAAATAGGGTTTGACATATTTGTATTATAATAGTGCTATCATGAGAATACAAAATGTGACTAAAAATAAGTGGTAGATGTGGCTCAACAAACAGAAGAGCGATGTTAGATAGGTATGAGTCATCCAATGAAGGTAGAGGAGTGAAGTGGGCCTCGCACACTGGAAGTGGAAAGGAGGCTACTGTGATGACTGTATGAGATTGAGAAGGAGACTGCTCGATATCTGATGAGATGTGGGAAGTGTCAACACTCTTTGGAATAGTGATAGAAGGAGGAGAAGAGTCCTCTGTAGTACTCTCGACATCAGAACTGGGTGCACAATCCTTATCATTAGAAGTAGAACCAAGCGAGCCTGTGTCAGTGGAACTGTCATCACACAAAGAAATGGAGGAGACAACTAATTCATCAGCAATAACAACTGTAGTATGTGAAGGGTCTCCATAGAGGGACTGAAGAATGCTCCAGACACGGTGAGGTGGATCTGAGTGTGCCACTTGAAACCAAAGAGAACGAGAGACATGCATCATCATGTGACCAAAGACATGGTCACAAGTGTCAAGAAAGTCCTCTAGATGACGATGATCAGCGGGTGCAGGAACTAGCCCAAGTAAGAAGGGTGAAAGACCCTCGTGAGTGAAGTAACGTTCCATGGAAGCACGCCAAGCTGAATAGTTCCCTCTCCCGGTGAGAAGTGGTGGGGGCTGTAAAGGGATCCTACGACACTCAAGTCTGGAAAGAGCACTCTCCATGATGAAAAATGCAAGATGCACAAATGCAAGACGTCAGACTCTGTTGATAATGCGTCTGCGTGTGAAAGCCCAAGAGTATAGTCAACCCCCCAAAATGCGGCACTTTATAAAGTAGTGCGTTTACAAAACTGATAATGTCATCACGTAAAGTGTGAGAAATCATGCAACTTTGACTAAAGAAGTGCTCAGAAATGAGCAGCGAGTCAAAAGTTATAGCATTAAAACGATTCCCGCAACTGATGGAAAATGTCAATAAACGTTGCAAACGCATTAAAAAAGTGCCCGAAACGAGTGCAAAGGGTATCGTGTGGGTACTCGTTGGAAATGACATCAAATTTTAGGCATAGTTTGTTTTGCTTGTGAGGGGGGATTAGCCTCCTGCCAACCTCAGACCTCGCCCTCCGTCTTCGACGCTTGTAGGAGGGTATCAATACAAGCCAAAAACAACCTTACAAATTTTTAAAATGTTACAATGCCATTTCAATGAAATGAATGTTTTAATAGTATTAAAACATTTACAAAGGTGATTGTTTTATCCTTTAAACAATTTCTAAAAGGAATGAAAATGCGTGGACCTTGGTTTGACTAAACCCATGGGCAAGTCGGTGGAGCCGTTCAACGGTGCAGAGTCTGAGGTAAGTGGGTAGAGACTACATGTCGAGCGATAGGAACAAAGTCGACAGGTCCACGTGAAGGTCGGGAGTGGGTTGCGCCGGTCAAGGGGTGAGCTGGCGGAGTGGTGTGAATGTTGTGTTCGAGCGGACAATCGCAACAAACAAAGAACCAGTCGAGCAGAGGTTGAGGGAGCCGTTGGAGTTTGAAGCGTCGATGGGATCAACGCCTAGCTGGAGGGTTTGTTGGGCACGAGCAGTATGAACAGTAGGAAGCCGAGCTTTGTGGGAAACACAAAAGCAGCAAGCGGATGCCAACAATAAGCATCAAACCCAATGCAAACAATGGCCAAGCGAACCAGGGGCATGTAAAGATCATACAGGCTTGGCAGAATATATAACAGCCTGGGAAATAACCTTTACAGGAGCAACATAGTTCGAGTGCCAAAAACAACAAACACGAACTAGTCAAGCTACCAGTCTAAGTGCTAAACATGTGCCAGACTGAGCTGGTCACATGTGGAGATGTGCGTTAAAGCTGAATAGGAGCGGTGTAGATGTTCCAGGCTGCCAAGCTATCCAAATGCGTCGAAGGGTCTAAGAGACACGACGAGATAAGCACCGGTGAGCTGTCAGTCAGACACGCACAATGCTCCACAACAAGCACAGTCAGACCAACCAGCGAAGGCAAACAAGCTATCACGAGGAGCATGAGCGGTCCAAGTTCGAGGTAAAACACGAGCAGCGAGTCATGAGATAAGAGTGACGAGCTAGGGCATATTTGAGCCAGAAATAGCTCCAACAGTCCTCCAAAAAACTAACAAACAACACTTTTAAACTCAAATCTAAACCTCAAACAACACCCAAAACTGCAAATCACCTCTGAAGACCGCATGCAAATGCCGGAAAACCATGAACACCCCAAAAAGAATCACGATCACACGAACAACTCGAATGGAGGTATAAACGCCTGAATCAATGGAAGAAGAGCACATGCAAATGATAGCTTGCACAAGAAACTACGAGACAGAGAGTAGTAAGCAACTATTGCGAGCAACACGATTCCGATCCCTGAGCTCTGATACCATGTCGGAGGAATGACGAAGATCTGGAGGGAATCCGTGAGCATCAAAATGTTGCATTCAACTGTAAAACGATGTAGCTTCAAGATCAAATCAAGAAATCATCCATGAGAGCAATGTGCATGCATTGAGGGAAAAAGGTCGAAAAAATAAACTCTATTCCATTCCCCATGTGTCGCTCAAGATGAAAGGGTGTACAAATAGTAGTGGGGTGTGTAACTCCCCCACAAATGTAGTCGTCAAGAAGTGGGAGTTACATTCCCGGAATAGCCGGTCAAATGTAACTCCAATGACGCTCTATGACGTGTGTAAGAGCCATAATGACACCATAGGACACCTAAGCATGGTGAATCACCTATGTGGAGGTATTCCATGTATTTAAAATAAATACATGGAAAATAGCCTACACCAACAATTCCAGTCTTGCACTGTTGGTTCTTCATTTTTGATGTTGATTAACAAATGCCTTAATTGAAGTTGCACTGGGTTCAAACCTTATTGTCTAAAGTTTATATCTAAGGTAATGACTATGTTAAATTCGTGCCAAAGGGAGTGCCCAATTCATCTTCCTGCTTAAAATGGTATGCCATTAACAAGTAGAGTTGGCCCAAGGCCTCGACCAATATAATCAAACGCCCATCGAAGTCAATGTTGCTTTGCTGGGGGAATGCCTCACACAATCTTGAATTTATAGTGCTCAACATTTTAGACCCTACGAAGCTCATTTTGTCTATAAGAACATATCCTATGGCCCTCATATGCTCTTGAAATAGAGCCAGAGACATTTTGAGGGCCTTTAGTCATGGATGAGTATTCAGAGGGGAAAGTGTATAGTAGATGCGGTTATGTTGAATGTTGCAGTTTTTGTTGGAGCTAGTAGGAGAATGGAGGAGTTTCCGTTTCTTGTGAGTGTCTGTAATCCCTTTTCTACGCATCGGATGAGGTAGGATTTTCCTGTACTAGATGTACCTTGGACGATCATCTTTAATGCTGGAAGTTGGCCTTTTTGTGTGCATGCACAGTCACACTTAAGTATGCTAGATGTTGTTTGGATGACAATAGGAGGGGATCAGGTTGGTTGGATGAAGCAACGAGTGGTAGCTCATTCTCGAGCCACATTTGATCTATGACTTTAGGCGTTGTTTGCTGTAAACCAGTGTGCACGCTATGTGTTGTCCAGTCGTGGCTAATGTCAAAGTCTCGGAGGCCTATTTTGTCCAACTCATTAATCATTGTATTTTGAGATGGGTGTATGCGAGATATGTTCTTTCATTTCTGCAAATCCATATGGGTGGGGCAATATGCTTGTGAGTTGTTATCACTGCTTGTTTTATTGGTGGTTTGTACCCGAGTATTGTTTCTTTGTATATGTAAAGGGATGTAGGAGTTTTTGAATTCTTCCCACCAACCAATTATTTGAACTGCAATAACGTCGATATTTGTTTGGATATGTCTGAATGGTTTGTAAAGTAAGGGTTCCGACTAACAAAAAACTTCATAGGTTGGGGCATCCTTATTGGGTACGTCATAGTAGCGAGGGAATACTTGAATGATTGCACGGGTTTTCCTTTATAGCCACAAGGATCCTTACTATTTATTACTGTAAGACCATGCACAGACAATGTCGAAGAGGGAGATATGTTGTAGCTATACAGGGTGCTTCATGTGTGTATTTATGAATGAAGGCAATGTTGGTGTTGTTATTGTGTCTGCAAGCACACATTTGAATACCTATTTACCAACAGAGAGGGAAATAAATGTACACCTATAGATGGACAAGAGAAGTTTTGGTAGCATGCGACATGTCTCTTGTGCGCCAATGTCACCGTCGACAACAATTTCTGATAAGAACTTGTTGTATGCGTCTTTTGCAAGTTTGTCGATGCCAATTGTATTAGATATCCTAGTCAACATGTGGTGGTAGCTCTATGATTTTGTCTTTGCCTTTGTTGCGTACTTTGTTATGTATTGTAGAACTACATGGCGGGACACAACGAGTTGACAATCGACATTGGCTCTCCATAGTGTTAGCATGTCAAAGTTGTGTATGTTAACTCGCTTGTCATTCTGTGCGTGGGTGTATGTCTTTTCCCTGTTTCGTGTATGGCCAGAGTTGAATGCTTTTGTAGTGGCCAAGAGGCTTTGTATCTACATTGAAGTATCACACCCTTCCTTTATAAACAGGTGGCTTTGCTGCATTTTGTGTGTCATTGCATGAAGTTTAACATGTCTTCATAATTGGTTGAAGCGTTTCATGTAAGCATCCCTTATGTGACTAATAAGCAAGGGTCATCGAGGTGGAATGAGGAATCCCGTGATTTACATTTTTAGGGACCCTTGGATTCCATGTTATTACTATTTGGTTGAAGAAGGATTTTGTTGCATCCAGTTGGAGGGGGTATCCCAATTCAGTGCATCCATTTTTGGCTCATTTGGAAAACATACGAAGCCATGAATATGAGTGTGGCCTCTATGTTTCCATTCATACCTGAATTGCGAATGACAAAAACATGTTCTGTAAAAAAAGGAAGTGTCTTATAAGTATGGAAAGGTAAGTGACATTGACGTCACTTGTACCAATAGTCCTTTTTTTTTTTCTGAAGCACCTCCTCACATAAGATTGTGAATCTTTTTTTCTATGTATACAAATATAATATGGGGGTGTGTGATCAAGTTGTGATTCCTCCAACAATGGTTATGTATGCATGGTGTTGCAGGGGTTCTTAGCATCACTCTATGTAAGTTTGGCCATATAGTGCTAGCTACACTCAAGGTGAAGAAAAACATAGGGCTAGCTAGTTGGGTTATCATATCTGTGAGCTCATGTCTGTGCTTACACCAAAATGATCTTAGCTCACGCAAAATTGACCCAAAATTCATTAGTTGGTCTACATTGTGGGTATCATGCAAGTGTTATAGATGTTGCCACAACATAGAGCTTGTAGTTGCAAAGTGTCCAAACTGAGTACCGTGGAGAGAGAGAAAAAAATACTTTATGCCCCCTAAATCTATGGAAAATTGAGTCAATATGAGTATAAAACCATATGAAAACCTGTGCCAATGGTGAAAAAATTGAAACTGTTGGAAAATTTGTAGAAAATGCCCCCTGGGCAAAATCATATAGTAGGGTTAGAACCGTCAGTACGGTCCTGATCAATATGTACATTTATGACCTTGTGTAGATTTTGATAGATTTTTGTGTCTAAGTCATTTTTGACTACTTCTACATATGTCTGTGCTGAGAAAAATGCATGTTTATTGGAAATGTGGAATAAACCTTGGATGTTTGCCCCCTCTTTTGAGGGGCGTTTGATGAAGAATTTGAGCGCACAGCTCAAAAGAAATGATGTATGCCCATGTATGAGAATCTGTAAAGCTGTGTATAACCTCCAAACTATTGATGTGGTGGCCACCGAGAAGAAATTGTATGTGCATGGTAGAAACCATGGCACAAAACAAGAGGATAAAAAACAAGAAACATTATAACCATAACAATGTCAATACAACAAAAACAATAATAACAACAATAGAAAACCATGTGTTAGTATAAAACAAGTGCATACAATGTAGAAACAAATGTAATCATATCAAGAAATGTCACACAAAAGCCGAAGTACTTGCAAACATGGGACACCCCTATAATGAAAAAACACATGTAGTATGTAGGATATGCCCCCAAATGATTAGTGTCATTGGGAAGGGACTAGGTCAACACCTATAATCATGTATCAATCTATGCATGCTCTACCTCAAGCTCAACATATTTCATGAACGCATGTGTCTAAAGAGGAAATAGAAAAACATGTTATCTATTAAACCAATATAACAGATAACATATGTAAAGTGCAATCTAGAAAATCAAGTCATGTTTAAGTATTGATTTGTATTTATGTAAACATTTGAATGTTTTTATATTATGTGATTATTTGAATGTTTTATGTAATTTTAAAATTAGATATGTACATGGAAGGGGGTAACATAAGAGCTAACTGATGATGACCTCATCAGGAGCCATGATGAACCTATAAGATGAAGGAGGTTCATACATCAATTATATTATAAGAGAAGAAATATGATCTTGTATAATATGTGTAGAAGGCATATTATGTTCCGTAGGAGATAGACATTGTAAATAACCACTAGGAATATAATGTGCAATAAAGGATCTAGTCAAAGGCTAAGGAGGGATATACCTAATAGAAGTAGTATATGTACAATATTTTTTATTGAGAATTGTATCGCATGATATTGAATTTTATCAATTGTGATTTTGATTTGTGAATGAAACTCATTGTGATTGATTTTTAATATTATTTTTTATTTTTGTATAACATGTGATGAGTAATGATAACATCAGAAGTATTAGCAAAAACATCAAAAGTACCACCTTCACTAAAGTACAAGGGAACATGTATAGTGTGAGTAAACCTATTCTTAATAAATAAGGAAGGGATATCCTCATATTCCCCCATGCATTGGAAAAGGGTTTATTCATTAGTTAATATAATGATAATTACCCCACTTGAAAGGGATTTGATGATCGATAGATGAGTTATCATAATAAAGGATACTTGATCACCTGATTCCATGAGAATGTACTATAATTCTCCTGATATTAGATTATTAATTTGTTGTAAAGTATATTCCTTTCTCATTGGAAAAGTAATTGTAGTGGATGGTTGTAGGTAATATTTAACACTTTTTTCAGCTTGTTGCTCAACATCTAGACATTGAGAAACATGTAGTTCTTCTAGGGAAATAATATCTTGTCTTAAAAATAGTATCTTGTGTGTCTTGTAATAGGAATTATTTGGATTATTTTACCACCCTTTGAATTGAGAGAGAAATTTGTATCCTTACATTTAGAATAATATTTTTAGATGTTCAAGGTCCCATCAAGATAAGACAAGAACTATCCTCATCGATGAGGATTGAAATTAAATGTGCACATATGCTCACCCAATATAGAAAATTGCTAATTGTCACTATCATACAATTTATATTGAATTCATTTCATTCTTAGGAATTAATTAGTAGTGTAAAATTGAGGATAATCCTGGATTTAGTCTTCATGTTTCCCCTAGGATATGTTTCTGTATTCTCTAATTGCTTTAAGACCATGTAAAAGTGCTCATATTACATTTGTATTATTTCATTTACATTTTTCATCTTATTCTTATTGTATTTCTTCTTATTTTATTCGCACAATAGTATAATGTAATTCTTACATTGATATTGAATTTTATAAATGATGTATTAATTTCATAACCCTTTCGTGACTAGATGAATCTTGTAGCTCAAGAATTTTTTTTATAATTTGGCATCACGTTATTCTTGTAGTGTCACTCCTCTTCGACGCTATTTCATTTTGATATTGATACTGTTGGACTGATACTCAGACATTTTGATTTTGATACATTGAGCAGTAGATGATAGACCATACTGATTTTTGGACTATTGACATTATGTGGTTTACATTTTATTATGATGCTCTAGATGGTGATGATAGACAATTTGATATATGTTGATTTGCATGATTTGGATTTTATAATTACACATTATACTATGGATGTTTTGAATAGAATTATAATCTCATGGATGTTATGATTATATTTTTGGATATATTGATGGAAAATATAATTGCTAATGTCGAATGATGACTATTGATTTTATATGTATATTGTCTCAATGTTGTTAATATGGCTGAAAGGTCAGAGAGGTATTTTGTTGTGTTGCAGGACATTTTATCACATACAATCAAAGGGGATAGGGGACCAACCACAAAAGGATGTCATGTGTTGAGAAATGTGGCCAAATTTGACAACTTGTGTAATGTTTTTATAGTGTGGTGTTTTTGCATGCTTAACTAGGAGGTTTCCCATGAGGGGTGACCTCACATGTGTGGCCATGGGGTGAAATGTGTTCCCATTCTTTTAATTTGTGTGTGATTTATTTTTGTTATATCTATTTAATTTTAGAAATTATTGTCACTTTATTAACAATTATAATTATGTCTTATTAACTAATCCAACTTAATTTATTAACTAAAATTAAGATGTGACTATGGATAATTAAGAGGGTAGATAGTCCTTGAAATCTTGTGAATGTAAGTTGGATTTATGTTGGTTTGTGTGTGATGTACTCTACCCTAACTTAAAAATTCGGATTTTGACTTGGGAGGCCTTTTTGGAGGCTTGTGGGACAAGCTAGGCTTGTCCCATGCCTCTTAAATTCAGCCAACAACCATACCTATGGGTTGGGGAGTTAATTTTTGACTTATTTATCCTTTTTGGAGTGTAAAAGTGTGAAAATAATTGCACTTTCCTACGTACCTCAGTTGATTGTGTCCTTGG
Organism: Taxus chinensis; assembly: GCA_019776745.2. Lineage (NCBI taxonomy): Eukaryota > Viridiplantae > Streptophyta > Pinopsida > Cupressales > Taxaceae > Taxus > Taxus chinensis. Next base: position 82,371,660 of record CM034153.1, on the reverse strand, counting down.
AAGGATGGTGTACAAGTTTGAGTGTCTTTTGGGTTGTCATAGTCTTACATGTTCATTTATTGTCTTGGGCATGGTGTTTTGACTTAAGTGTGGAATGGAGGAATGATGAAGTGACATCCTACATGGAGAAACCTCATCATCCTCACATTCCATTTCTATTTATTGTTGGAATTTGATGGAATTGGGGTTACTTGTTCATTTTCTTCCTTTTGCATTTTTGAAATTGGGAGCTTGTTGGAGTTGCTTTTGGAATTTGCTCTGCTTAGGAAGTGTTGTGGGTAGTGGGTTGGGGGAGGAGGCACTGCCCCCACCCCAACCCACAAACATATTAAACAAAATATAACTTTGGGTGGGGGCCAAGCCCCCAACGACTTAAATATTTCCATTTGAATTATATCTTGTGGCATGTCTCTTTTTACCAGTCTGCGCAAGCATAAACTGCAGCCTTAGTTTATTAATAAATAATGTTTTTGTTATATATATATATACACACACACACACACACACACACACACACACACACACACACACACACACAAATGTATATATATTTGTGTGTGTATATATACATATATTTTGAGTTATATACACACATGTATATATACTCAAAATGAGTATTTTCTCAAAAGAAAAAGATTAACTTCAATTCAAAACAATAATAATGTAAGATCTTTTGGGCAAATGCCAAATACCCAAATGGGTATTTTTATTAAATCAAGCTTACAAAAATAATGAATATTGCAAACCCTAGAATAGGGTAGAGTATAATAACAAGTAAAAATAAAAATGAAATAGATTTGGGATGTGCGTATCCATCCCCAAGCTCCATCCTCCTCTTCCATCGCTTCCTTCTCTTCCCCCTTCCCTTAACCTGCAAAACAAAAATAAGCAAATAAGTCAAATGAAAAGAATAAAAGAAACTCTCCATAGAGATTAGAGTTGGTTGAAACCTTTTAGATCTAATGGCCTAGATTGGATTCATCCAATGGCCAAGATTTTTCCCTACAAATGTTAGGTGGGAGTTAGGTGAGATCATCATTTGATTACATGGGTCATTTTTAAATGGGGCCACTTGAGTGGTGTAGGGGTTAATTTAGTTTTTTAACATTTAATTAGATGGTGTTTTCTTTTATAAAAGCCCCCTTGAACCTTGTAATTAATTAATTCAAACTTACCCTTTTCTAGCTAAGTAATATTCATTGTAGGAATTTAAATTAATAATATTGTGGAAATGGAAGGACAAATTAGTCCTAGTCTTTTTATAATAAATTATTGAATGACTTTAGGAACCACTTTATTATAGTAATCATGGATTATGGGAATGGAGTTTTAAACTTGAATGAAGGATTAATATTATTATTTAATTAATTTTGTGATGATCCTTGTTAACCAAGGGTATAGCTAATCTTCGCTTTCGTTCTTTAACAAAAAAATTATTCCATAATTTTTCTATTATAACCTTTGTTTCATTTTGGGTTTTGTGGGCGAAATTTTGTGGGCGTTACAATGCTCATTTGATATAGATGTAATAACTTTGAGTAGAAATTTATAATTGAGTACTTGAGATGAAAACATATGAGAGAATTTGTTATGAGAGACATCACTCATAAGAGGCGAAGAAACTAGTATGTATCGAAAAGAACCATCATGGGAAATTACAACATCTGTAAATGGATTTTGTAGACAGTCAAATTTGGAAATTTAATCTTTACATTGCTAGTTTTGACAATGCACTCTTGATAAAGTAAAAAAGTCTTTATATCCCCACTCAGTACATCCTGAGATCTCTTGTCTAGATTGTTTAGTCGTGAAAAATCATACGTAGACATATTTTGAGATTCATATGCACAAAACCCATATACAAACTCTAATTGACAAGATGTAAAATCTATTTTTCATGTTTCTTATCCCTAGGCAAAATTGTACACTTTGATTATGAGTTCATATCTAGTACTAACAAAATTGTATAGTTTTTCATTGATATATACTCCATCTTTGCTTTCAGTTTAACATTCTTTAATGGATCCTTTACTCCCTCTAGGTCAACCTCTCTTTGATAATTTACATATGGAACTATATATAAATAAGTAGAAACTCTCTCATTTACACACTTGGAAATTATATGGTGCTACATTGATACACTCACTTCCTACACTTGCAAAAGGAACTCAAGGTTCCATAAATCTTGAAAAATATCATACACACTTATTAGGGAAACAATCACTACCAGTCTAAAGCATCAAACTAGGTCAAGAATTCAGGTCATCTCATCTACAAGAATTCAAACATCCCTTCTCCAAATATTTTAGCAAGATTCAAACTCAATCCAAACATCGTAAAAAAAGTTCAATTTTCTAAACTATATTTGCATTCTTTCAAATATCACATGCTAAATAGATAACAATGTGTTGTTTGAGGCCTCTTCAGAGTAATGCCAATTCCAACGATACACAGGGGTGTGTAAAACCCAACAAATGTTTGTCTTGTATGCTATGGTTTAAGATCTTATTTGGAATGTTCAGAAGGATTTACAATAAGACCGACATCTATGGTTTTAATAGCGACACACATTTCTAGGAAAAAGATACTCTTAGAAAGTTATAGATCTATATTAGGAGCAAATCCAAAACCATACAATAGGGTGAAATATCATACAAAAATTCATGGTAGAGTTTTATGGTCTTTCCCGAGATCAGTTTCCAGTCACAGTTTCATGATTGAAGCATCATCAAGTCTAGATTTTCCAATTCTAGTTGTCTACACATCCAAAACTTCCCAAAATCATCTATAATCAGCTAAGTTTACTCTTATTCTTGTGTTTTAAAATTGTATCATATCTCATAAGAATTTAATGTGTTGTTATGATATTGTATGATTAATGGGAGGTTAATTAATCAGAATAACCCCCTGTATCTACCCTTTACATCCTGAATGTATTTTATTCACTAAACATATATTCTTAATCTAAAAATGGTATAAAATAGATTCCATAAATAAGGAGATGGAGATAAAATATAATATCATGTATCTAAAAAAATAATTCCCTTATGATCTAAAGTTGTTGAATTTTTCATGGGAAAGTGTAACAACCATTATGACGATGCCCATTGAATTTGTTATAATTAAAAAATAGTTTTCCTTTTTTGATATTGTCAAGCATATGAAGGGGATAATAATAATCAGGTAGAACATTAATTAATTTCTTTTTTATTAGCTCAGATATAATATCATGTGGTCAATCAATATTTTCAAACCAAAGAGGTAATTTCCACTGTGGTTGCATTAATATTTGAGATTGATTATTTAGAAAAAAGAAACTATTTCCTATATGTAAGAATTTCACGCAACTTGAAATAACATTGGTATCTTGTATATCATTTATATCCAATTATTTTTCTTTAGCCTCAAATGTAGAGTAATCATGATGCGTAGAGACATAATTGACATAGGCTTGTAGGGGATTCCTTAGATGTGCTATCTCATCCTTAAAGGAATTTATCTCAGTACTCATAGCTTGAATTTGTATTTGAAAATTATTTTGTAAGACTTGGATAGACTCGAGGACAGCCTTATGAAATATGGCATTGTTATATATTGATGAAAGACCCATATGAGGTGGCACAAAAGGGTCCTTTAAATTATTATCCTTAACAAAGAGTTTTACATGATGTAGAATTTAGGAATAAAGAAAGGAAAAATATAAATATACCATACAATATAGAAAATAGAGAAAAAAATTATATAGTTGTAGATAGGTAAGAGTAATCCCCAAGTGAGTAAAAAAGGTGGGCCAAAAATGTTTTTTAGCAAAAACTGATAGTTTTCAAGAAATTAATAAAACAACCATTTATAAAAATAAAGATGAATTTGAAAAATTAAAGAGAGGTGTTGTAATATCTCAATATGATGAACAAAAACCTCCAAGGGATTTTATAAATTATTGTATACTTTTCCATTTATTCCTTATTAATAAAAATATATAATTTGAAAATATAAAAATTGTGCTAAAAAATACTACAAACAAAAATATATTCGTTTTATTTTATCAAGATAGAGAAAATCCTAAGAGATTTTTGAAAATAAATTCATTAATTTAGAGATATGCGACGAAAGGTGATTGTATGATTAGGAAACCCTAGAAAGAGGCCCCAAAAGGAGGACCAATTATGAGACCCCAAGGAAAATTTTGAAAATCATATTTAGGTCATGCAATAGATGGGAATAAAAATTAAATATGAATAAAAAACTTAAAATGTTGAATAAACATACAACCCTAGGGTAACATAAGATTGTGCAAGAGCAACAGTTGGGTTCACTAAATGTTTACACCTTAAAAATTCTAAATAGAATATAAACAATACATGATGAAATGGTTTCTTACACGAGATTATTATGCATTAATCAATCAACATTAATCATGCACATTTTGAATAAAATATTAATACTAAAAACTATCCTAAAATGATATGATGATACAAGAAAATACTTAGTTGTATAGAGTGGTGAAAGGAGTATTTGGGTATGTAGAATGGATGGATGAGTTGTTATGAACTTGAAAGTTCATATTTGAAACTATAATTAAAAACTTCTCATTTCCAATACCATATAAATCTTCGCATAATGTGGTACGATCCTAAATCCTTTTGTATGGTTTTGGACCTTTACGTACTTGGTTTATGTAACTTCCCCTACCCTTTACTTTCATGGAAATGTGTGTCTTTGTATGTCACTAAATCTCACACAACGTGTAATGGCCTAAAACAATTATAAACCCTAGACTCGTGTAATACCCTTTATCAAAATATTAGATAACAAAATGATAAATCAATATGTGGGTGAGGCTAGACCACTCTTGACAATCAACCCTTCTTGAACCAACACAAGTGCTACACTACACCCACGTGAACGAGATCAATCCTCGTATAGTTCTCCTAGTGTAGGTGCATGTAAGGTATGCAATCCAATACAAAAACCTATGTGCGCCCTTGTATCTCTTGACATAAATATAGTAGGATAACTATAGAGTAGAGAATGCCAACATGATATTAGTGTGATTTAGTGTGCTTTAGTTTCTAGACTAAACACTTTTGTCCCTTGAATAAATTTGCCAATGCTTGGAGTGACTTTCTCTTTCTAAGACATGACTCTATGAACTTTGAGTGCTTGTAAATGGATGAAGATAAAATCTTAGACCTGATTAAGTGTTTCATAATTGATGTAGTGACTACTTTAAATGATGTGCAACTACTTTAGGGATATTTAGGAGAGCATTAAGTGATTTGGTGTCGATATTTACAATGAGATATTATAAGAGTATCAGGTGATTTATAAAGCTCAATTGAATTACTTATATAGTCTTCCATAGGTCAAAAATTTGCATTAAAGTTGACCGAGGAATGTGAAATGACACACATAAGATATTCAAACTAGAAAAATTAGTCGTTGGATGGAAGGGTGCAAAATTGTATAGGTTGGGAAGGACCATACTCTATTATGGCCTCGAGTTGTATGCTTGTACCAAAGAAGACAATGATGTAAAAGATAAATTTTGGGATGATTGGGATTGATTCACTGATTTTGTTAATAAATATTCTCTGGATGAATAATAGGTCAGTATGCAAAGATGAACAAGTCAAGAGAGAGAAAGAGAAAGATGTATTGAATGTGCTTATAATGTGAGTATTTGTCTTAACAAAGGAACAAAGCCAAACTTGTCATTATGAAAGGATAAGTTACCAAATTTGAGTGTATATAATATATGTTGAAACAATTCCAAAACTCCGATGATCTAATTTCAATGGTTGACAAAATCCAAGACTTGAAAAAGCACCTACAAACCTTAACATTTTTTTGTAAAGAGGTGAAAATGCAATTTAGCATCGACAAAACCAAGATAATGATCTTATCTCTAAGAATAAAAATGAATTATTTCATCTTTCATCTAAAAGGAGAGCCTTTTGAAGTAGTTTCAGAATACAACTATCTTGGTCTAGACTTTCAAAATAAACTTAGCTATGATGCATGTGTAATGAAAAGAGTACTAGATGGATGGAGATATATTTATGCGTAACAAAGTAAATGTAGGCATATATAGTTATAATTGGAATGGAAGACCACTGAGGTTCTATTTGGGTTTCTTTCATAACCATAGTGGTGTTTAATGGGTGGGAACTATGGGCTAGTGGTATTGCGAATTTGAAACAAAGGCACATAAAAAGGACATAAAAGCACCTAATAACAAACCAATTCAAAATCAAGGCTTCAATCCCTTAAGAAATAATTATTTCATAGATACACACTTTCCCATTAGGGATTATTACTATGATATATGTTACCATACTACTTGAAAATAATAGAAAACATGGGGATCAACAAGTGGCCTATGGCCGTAAGGAAAGAAGAGATACACATGAGAAAGAGCACATAGACAAGAAAAAATCAAAAGTGGATGAATAGATGGGATGTTAGTTTAAATAAATTCCCTAACCCTAACAAAGAAATGAAAAAGCTAAATGAATGGAAAATTTAGAATAGGCACATGGATAAAGAAAAAAGTAGGAAACAACAACACTATCTGCAAAATTTAAAGCCAATGAGCATTGTGAAGAGGCATGTACATAGGGACTGGAATCAAATGGAAGGGGAATACTATCATAGCACAATTAAGGGCTAGATCCCATATACTCAAATGTGAGACATGTAGATGGGTGACCTCTAAGGAATAATGGTAGTAGAGAAAGAATCGTTGAGATAGTTGTGCTCCCATAAACTATTTTTCAATTTCAAACATGGAAAATGACATTGAATAAAGTGGTGCAATTGTGCCTAATTATAGGTTTAAGCTTCATAAAATAGCCTTGACAATAAATAAATTTGTTGGCTACTCAATGTGATGAAGGCATTGAACAAGATGCATTATTTCTCAAGCTCAACTTTGATAAAGCATAAGATCCTATTTGATGCCATTTCATTCTCAAAATGGTTGAGTGGTTGGGATTCAGTCCTTGTTTTAACAGAAAAATTCAAAAAAATATTAGGAAGGCACAAAATTACAACATGGTCAATGACAACCTCATACTTTCGTTTGACGTCCAACAATCTATCCATCAAGGATGCTCAGTAGCTCCCTTTCTATATGTGTTATCAGCTAATGCTCTTGGCTACATGCTCCATCAAGCTTACTATTATAGAGACCTAAAAGAAATATCTCCAATAGGATGTTTACACTCTTAACTCTAATTTTATGGATGATTCCATGTTATTTTTATAGAACACTAAACAAGAGATTTCCAATGCCCAAGTAATTCTTCATGTTTATTATGAAGTGTTCAGGTCCTTGATTTTTGTGATAAAAAAAACTTAGGTTGTCATCATCAAAGGTGCTTCTAAATATATGTGGATACCCATCAACCTAAGACATCATCCCCCATGGTAACCTTACTCATTATTTAGGTATTTGGGCTTTGGTATCCATTTCTCACCCTCATGATAAATGAGACTAGATGCTTAATAAACTTTAGCAAAAAATGGAAAAATGGTCTCGTAAGTATCTTTCCCTAGTAGGAGAGTTGATTATTATCAATCACATTTTTTTGCCAACTAATGTTATTGCTCATTTTGTTGGCTCATATCTAGATAAGATTACTACAAACTTATTCACTTGGTCTATAATTTCCTTTGGATCAATAGTTTAGGTGAAAAAAGGATGGGTTCCATCACTTGGGATGTTTGCATTCAACCTAAATATATTGGTGGTCTTAGAATTATTTACACTTTATAACAAGGGAAGTGTCTTGCTGCCAAGTAGTTAGCAAGAGCTATTCAAGGTATTGAACCATGAAAGATCATTATCACGTAATGTGTTAGATTTTCTCCTCATAAACACTCGTGGACCTCCACCCCTAGGGAGGATAAGGTTATTAATGTTTGGTTTTGTACTATTTTAGGATCTCTTCCCCTCATGTGTGATTAGGTGGCCTGGCGAGAAACAAACCCTTTTTTATAGTGGCACCAACATTCCCTTTGACATGGATTGAGTATCCCCAACTCTAGCCTTTTTTGGAATCAAGTTTTACAAGGTAATGATCTTCCTCCTATTGTTGAACATGAATATAAATTGACCCTTTCCTTTGCAAACATAAAATTTATCCCTATTAAGGATATATGGGATCCAGAGACTTATAACTAACATCCTTGGAATCTATTGTACTATATATTTGGGTTGCATGCTACCCTCAAGCATGCCTATGCTTCACTCATTCATCTTATTCTCCTAAAGACCTTAACAACACCACTAATTCTACATCACCATGGATAGATTGGCACGTGTACAACTGGTTGGGTATAACCTCCACCACACCAAAAAAATTATATCAACTCATACAACTTCCACTTCCATTAGAAAGATCTCTTAATGTTAAACGATAAATGCCATTCCCTAGCTCTCATTGGAAGTACACGGATTTTAATATTTTACAATCTGTAAGTCAGATGTCAATTAATGGGCCCATGTATTCTTTATATGAAGCTCCCTATTGATCACACATTATCTAAATCGACCTCACATGTAAATAACCCTTCTACCCAGCTCATGAAAGGGTCCATCTTTTATGGCACTACTCTTCCTTATTTCAACTATGGTATACTCTTCTCTCCTCACTCTGTGATCTATTTTCCACTAATTTCAACCAGAAAAAACTCTCCTTATCCTCTTTCTCCATCCCTCTCTCACTCATTTAGAACAATAATCAATTGAATTTTTCAAAATCAATGCAAACAATTATATACCGATAATAATTCTACTCTAACTATTGAACAAATTCATTTCTACACTTAAAACAAATCAAATTGCCCCAATTGTAATTATTGATAAGATCAAGAAACTCAAACAATCACAATAGGCTACATGGACCGCCTCCTATTAATTTTATGTTTTGATCGTAGCATTCAAACTATAATTACGCTGAAGGCATTCCCCCTATGGGAAAGGCTCTTCCAGACGTTTCCACAACTATGTTAAAATTGACATCCTTTCAGAAGTTTTTTCAAGGTGTTTAACTTTGACAGTCGTTTGTACGGTTTTTGATTTTTATGAAGAGTTGATTTTTCGTGGGTATATTTAACATTGTGATGGGAAAAATAGGACCATGAGGGGTTGTGTTCTTTTTGCAGGGTTTTGGTGGATTTTGACTATGGGTGTAGACAATTTCATTGACTATATAAATAAATTTGTTGTGTGTATGTTGTCTGATGATGTTTTCCCATTTCTTCCAAGGTTGCATCGTCAGGCCAAAAATCACCTCAAATATGACATCCTCCTAATCCATAAATGATATACAACCGCCTTTGAGTGATGCAGAAGCAAAGCCAAGCGGTTATTCTTTTTTGGGTGTGTTTTTAAGCTTCTCAATAGGATGATGTCCTTGTTTGTAGGCTGTAATTAAATGGATTTTTTTTTAGTAATGTGATAAGAAAAAACGATAATTTTTATAGTCCCATTTATGGAAAGGAACATTGTTTCTTGTCTTTGATTGTGGATTTGATGTTGTTCATGAAATTCATTGTTTCAACTCGTTGGCTATATTAAGGGCATAAATTGTACTGTGTTTTATTTTTAGTAAGGAAAATCAATTGTATTATGTTTTATTTGTGGTAAGGAAACTCATTTGAATTTAGTTCAACTATTAGTTTTGTTTGTAGTTTTTTTTTCTATAATAGATAATTTTTTTTATATTAATTTTTGCGTGAAAAATTCTTAGTGATAAGAAAGGAAAAGGAATTTTAGATTATAAAAATACGTATGATAGTAGGCATCACTCATCATCAGAAAATGATTTTTTTATTAAGTAGATTGTTTACATTATTCATTTAAATGTTTTCTATTTGAAATTAAAATTTTTACACGGTCATATGTAGGATGAAAACTATGTTGTCTTAGATAAAAATTTATTTTGATTAGGGTATATACTGAGATATTTATTGTGAATGAAATCATTTTCCAAAAATGTATTTGGGCCAAAATTGTTGGGAGGGAAATTGAAAATGTAGAAAAGAAAACAAGAGTTGATAAATTTTTTAAGGATGCATATAGAAAAATTTTCATTTAGAGATATTTTATCTTGGACTCTTGCTCATCTAAGAGAGTAATTTACTTTTATTTAATTTAAATATTTAAAACCGTAGTACTTTAGTCATGTTATTATTTACCATAAAAAAACACTGGGGCATCTATTCTATTTATGAATCCTTTCCTGATTAAAGAATAAATGTACATATATAAATTCTATCATATTGTATATGCCTAAAAAATAGGTTCAACACAAAAAATGTATTATGAAAGTTGAAATATCTAATAAATTTGAAATTTATAATTTATTTTAAATATCATGGTTAAATTTATAATAAAAAAAAAAAAAAATTGCGACAAAATTGGCAAACGTCTTTCATGAGATGACAAAGTTAATGCAAATATTGCCTTTTTTTATGGCTTACTAGTTTTATGTTTCATTCTTGGGGTTAGTTTAATATATGGCAATAGAAAAATAAAATCAACTATTTTCTAAAGTTTTGCCACTTGCAAATTATATTGAGAAGGAAAATGTTGATGTTGTGGTGTAGACCATAAAAATCAACTGGGCATGGTTATAAAATATAGTGATGATGTGAACTTTTCTTCCATAGGATAAACGTAACATAAATTAGAAACATTTACATTGTTGTAAGCTATAGCTTTTTGCTCCAATGTTTGTAGTTCACTCTTTTTTAATAATGATGAAGGCATGTCTGCATAAAATTATAAAGTCTTGGCTACAAACGGACAAGGAAAACTCTTATGAATGAAACGTTTTATTCCCTAGGATAACATAGAGAATGATGTAAGACAAGTTCCCATAAAGATGACACAAAATCACATGATCGTCCCTATGTTTTGTGGTTATCAAAATCATGAACTACAATGGATTGACTTGGGATGATGGGTCCACTCCATATATCCGTCTCTAAATTGTGTCAAGACACAAAAAAGATAATTCACCTTAAATTGAAATGTGTTCTACCTACAAAAAAATTACCAAGGGGCCTGTTGTTAACAATAACTTGCTCCACCTGTTTTTCTCCAATTTATACGACCACCAAAAATAGTGTGGTTTGCATGTTATTGATTATTTGGGATGACAAAAAATGCATGACATTTGCATGTGTATTAGTATTTAGAGGGGAATCATGCATATAATGACATCCACTAAGAAATTATATATTAAAAAATGTAATTTAGTCTTTATTTGGTAAAAAATTAAAAAAACTAAATAGAATGGCCGAAATGTTATCATGGCCTTGTTCTTAACATTTTTTTATCTTTGTAATTCTACAATTAATTTTCGATTCCCTTCACTGGTTGTAACTAACAACTGAAGAAAAACGTTGGAAAATAAAAATTACAATATGTGGGTTGTCATTAACAATTAATCATGAAATTAATCTAAACAATGCAATACTATTCACAACATGATGGTCACCATTATTCCATGTCAAATATCCAAATTTAATTGAGTTAAAACTCTTCTTGGGTTTGATGAACACATACAATGATTTTCTCTCCCATATTAGTAAAATCTAGCTTGTTGGGCTTAACTACCACCATCATTACATTTAAAAAACATTAAAAAATAATAATAAATTTATTATTATTACCATTATATATTTGTTATAAATTTATAATAAGATTAAAATATACTTGTAATTGAAATATATTATAAAATAGAATGGTAGTTGGCCCATTGGTGAAGTTACTTGGATCACAAAGAACCCGCTAAGGTTCAATTCTTGTTGAGGCAAAGGTTGAGAGGTACTGTAATAAGGGATGAGGCCAAGATCGTGCCCAAGGGAAATTTTGCAGAATGGATACCCCTCAAACCTTGGCATCTAAGCCTAAAATTCTGTGCACCTCACTCGTGCAGACATGATATTACTTGCCCAAAAAACAGGTTGAGAAAAAAATGTACTATTAAAGTTGAAATATCTAATAAATTTAAAATTTATTACAAATTTGCAATTATACATGAATTTGAAATTTACTACAAATTTATAATATATTTTAAATATTATGTTTGAATTTATAATAAAAAATATTTTTTTGCGACAAAATTGGCAAGCGTCTTTCATAATATGACAAAGTTAACACAAATATTACCTTTTTATGGTTTATTAGTTTTATGTTTTCATTCTTGGGGTTAGTATAATACACGAAAATAGAAAAATAAAATCAACTATTTTCTAAAGTTTTGCCACTTGCAAATTATATTGAGAAGGAAAATGTTGACGTTGTGGTGTAGACCATAAAAAGCAACTGGGCATGGTTACAAAATGTAGTGATGATGTGAAGTTTTCTTTCATGGGATAAACTTAACATAAATTGGAAACATTTACATTGTTGTAAGCTATAGCTTTTTGCTCCAATGTTTGTAGTTCGCTCTTTGTTAATAATGACGAAGAAATGTCTACATAAAATTATAAAGTCTTGGCTACAAATCGACATGGAAAACTCTTACAAATGAAACATTTTATTCCCTAGGAGAGCATAGAGAATGGCATAAGATGAGTTCCCATAAAGATGACACAAAATCACATGATCGGCCCTATGTTTTGTGGTTATCAAAATAATAAAATATAATGGATTGACTTGGGAAGATGGATCCGCTCCATGTATCCCTCTCTAAATTGTGTTAAGACATAAAAGAGATAATTCACCTTAAATTTAAATGTGTTCTACCTACCAAAAAATTACCAAGGGGTCTGTTGTTAACAATAACTTGTTCCACCATATTTTCTCCAATTTATACGACAACCAAAAATAGTGTGGTTCACATGTTCCTGATTATTTGGGTTGACAAAAAATGCATGGCATTTGCATGCCTATTAGTATTTAGGGGGGGTACATGCATACAATGACATCCACTAACCAATTATATATTAAATTGTTTCCTTTCTCCTACATACATGTATTACTTCACATATCATATCATTTTAAAAAAAGAATCCTATCCCTTTTCATATATAAACAAACATAAACATAAAGATTTTATAAACAAGATCTTCTTAATCTAATATGAATCTTACACATATTTCTTCACTTTGGTTATGAAGAGATGAAGATAATCTTTTCCATAAAATTCACTTGAGGTATGTTCTCGATTCTTGTTGTTGTACCTTTAATGCTAGCAGATTTTTATGGTCATCATTGGAAATATTCTTGATAAAAGTCCTAATAGTTAACCTCTTAGCTATATATAGTTAGAAATTATCTTTGTAAGAATGACTTCAACCATAGAAAAGGTTTGGGACATGTAGGTATTTAATTCACACATTTTTTCCTAACTTTCCATTCATGTCTTTTTCTTATATAACAAATTAAAAACCACCCATTCCTGATCTCTGACACCAATTCTCGTAAATGGTAGGCACCATTACAACTATCGATGGCTTTAGATGACAACACCTTCTCCAAAAATGTCAACTATAGATATGTGATTTTCAATCATCTCGGTTCACTACAAGGGTACATTATGGAGGAGTCTCATGACCGACCAATACAATGTTTTAGAATTTGCCCATCACATGTGGACAATAATCACAAATTTTTATCATCGATGTTTGTTTGTACATTTCTTTATGTATTGCATTTACTCAAACTTACAATTTAAGGGATGAAAACCAAGTAGCAACCATTGTGGTTGGGTTTTGAATGAGTAACCTTTACATTTACCATAGTTTCTATTTCAACTCTCTAACCCTTCTTGCAATCACATGAATGATGCAAGTGAGGTGAAGACAATAATGTGAAGCTCATCTAAATTTTTTTTTGCTCTTATTCCCCGTCATTTTTTATTCTTTACATAAAACTATTCTTCATGTCAATCACATTTTCTCTAGATTATTCCCATTCTATTCAATCACATTTTAGGTCTTTTACTTTAAACAATCTTCATGAATACTTACTCCTCTCTAAAATTACTATACATTAATCATCCACCCTATGTAATAATTTTCGCTTCTATTCCACTCTCTCTTCCTCCGTATAAGTGACAAATCAAATAACTTAAGTATCACAACTATGCTCCTCTATTTACTTCCCTTCTCCACATTTCTTTCTTCTACCACATCCCTTTGGGCTTTTACATCGCAGACCTGCTAGTTGTAATTAACTAGTTCCCAGTAGCTTTCTTGTATGCTGAAATCCCAGACTCTTAACTCTTGCACTTTTGATAGAAAGCAGCATCTGGTGACAATTGGGTAATGGAACTTTTTAAAGATTTTGTCAGTATGATGTGTAAGGTTGTGAAGGTAGCTAAGGAAATCTTGGATGGAAATTGATCATGATCCTGCGTGGAACGCTGCTGATTTTGGCAGATAATGATGTGGGTTGGTACCTGTACCTCTGTAAACTATTTCTCACTATATATTCATTTAATTTGAATTGGAAAAAGAACGCCCAATTCTCTTACTTGTATCATCGTCGTTCACAGAAATCAATAAATGGGCAGAAAACAATTTTTGAGCACAAAGAAGGCGACTCTGTTTCATTTTGATTGTGGTATAAGTAGATTGAATTATAATGCAAATTCCAACGCTTCAGTGACAATCATAAAATACCAGTGCCAATGCCATCCACTGTCAATCTCAATTTCAATATCACAGCATTATGTAGAGAGGGTCAATTGAAGGAAGCGCTACACATTCTGCTTACCATACACAACCCCCCTGTACATTCTTCTACATATCTTCAACTATTGCAGACCTGCATTGCCAAGAAAACCCTTTCAGAGGGTAAGCAAATCCATTCCGACATCAATGTGAGGGAATTTAATTTTGCTGCACACAAACTTTTACAAAATACCCTTATACACATGTATGACAAGTGTGGAAGTTTAGTTGCTGCACGCCAAGTGTTTGATCAAATGTCTGAACGAGACGGCTTCTCATGGAATGTGATCATTGCAGCTTACAGAAGACATGGGTATCCTCATGAGGCATTGAAACTGTTTCACCAAATGCAACAAACAGGTGTCCAACCAGATCAATTCGCCTTTGCCAGCATACTCCCAGCCTGTGCTGAAATAAGAGCTTTGGAACAAGGTATGGACATACATCAAAGCATAATGGAAAGGGGTTTTTTCACAGATTATGTGATTACAAATGCCCTGGTGGATATGTATGCAAAATGTGGAAACATAGACAAGGCATGTGAAGTGTTTGACAAAATATCTAAAAAAAATGTGGTCTCATGGACTGCACTGATTGCAGGATATGTGCAAAATGGGTTTGTTGAAAAGGCCTTGGAAACTTTTAAGCAAATGCAATTGTCCGGTATCAAGCCAAACGCCACAACTTTTGCCAGCATCTTCCCGGCCTGTGCCAAAATGGGAGCTTTAGAACAGGGTATGGACATTCATCAGCAGATAGTGGAAAGGGGATTTTTATCAAATGTTGTAGTTGCAAATTCCCTGCTAGATATGTATGCAAAATATGGAAGCATACACAAGGAACGTGACCTGTTTATCAAATTGTCTCAAAGAAATGTGGTCTCCTTGAATCTGGAGGTAACACTTCAGATGTTATTTGACTAATTGGTGTTCTTGACGAGGCTTCAAGAGCTTTTCGAAGACGATAACCTTTTGATATTGTGGTACTCCTCGAATGCAACCATTGCACCTCCTTTTGGCGCAAAATGGGGTATGTATGTACAGGCTTAGGAAATGTTTACCTAACTGCTATTAGCAGTGGCTAAAAGACTACACTATGTAGTATCCTTTGCCAGCATCTTCACAATCTGTTGTGTCGGGTATAAATGGGATCTATTATTACAGTTTATGAACATCCATTCAAACCATAATAGCAAACCTTGTTCATTTTTTTAATTCAGATAACGTAGCTCTAC
Organism: Taxus chinensis; assembly: GCA_019776745.2. NCBI lineage: Eukaryota > Viridiplantae > Streptophyta > Pinopsida > Cupressales > Taxaceae > Taxus > Taxus chinensis. The sequence continues at coordinate 82,355,729 of CM034153.1, read as the reverse complement.
AAAATTGACTTTTTAGATATGTATGCAAAATGTAAGGTTAATTTACATCAAGGCATGTGAACTGTTTGACTAAATGCTTCTAAGAGATGACGATCTCATGGATTGTAAATATAGTTAAAGCAGTAAATGCATAAAATGGGTCTGTTGAGAATTGCGTGTTAGATAAAATTCACTCAAATGCAATTGGCAGGCATAAAAGCCAGTATCCACAACCTTTGTCAGCATCCTCCCCGCCAAGTGCTAGAAAGATAGCATTGCTTTGCGAGAGGGTATGGAAGTATCCATCAAAGCATCTGAAACTGTGAAAGATGGGTTGTTGTCAAAGTGATCGTTAGTTTTGCTTGCAAACTTGTGGAGGTGTAGGGCTAAAGAAGATCCCCAAATCCAGACAAAAATGTCATGTGAATTGTTTGACAAAATGTCTTCAGCAGTCAATTTTGTCCTCATGGTGCAACTGATCTGCTGCTTAGGATTTGCACACAATGTTGCATTTATGTTTGGATGCTCTGAAAATCGTGATTAAAATTTAACGATCCCACTTCTGTAACTTTGATACCCTGAGTATGTGAAGCTTCGTTTGTATTCTTATAAGCATGTATTCCGATTCTTGCAAAAGTGAGCAAAGGCTGTGAATATGTTCACTGTCATGAGCGTCAACTCTTCCTGCATTACGCCTTGACAGATGGATCCAGTAGGGGTGCATCTGAAACTTTGGAAATCAATTCTTGCTACACAGTTGAATCCAGAAGTATGATAGTCACTATTAGCATCATAAAAATAATAATCATCAAAATGCCAATTAAGACCTGAAGGTTGTAATGATTTGGACGTAGTAAATGAATGAAATGTGTGTGCCAAATACAAATGAGAAATCTTGATCGTATGTACATTGTATACTGATTAGGGGTAGTTGACATCAACTCGTTTTGCCTTGAGCTGGATCCCAAATCAAGAATGAAGACTTATGTTATTCATTCTCACGAAGGATTTATCCACCAAGTTGGCAGGTGGGGTGAAATTCACCTGGTATAGGAGTTTGTTGAAAGACATGAATTAAAAAGATACCCGGCTGACTAGTTAAGGATTGATTGCCATAACACACTTTTCACTCAAAATTGACTTGTGTAGGAGACAGATGAATTGCCATTGTGCTCAGACTCTGAACTTTAAAGTTCGATATCTATTGATGTTTGGAGATGGTTAATAGATTCAAGACATGATTGGCTGCGAATGATTTGTGATCCACCTTAATTATTAATGATATCCATTCCTCTGCCACTTTTAGAAGCTGTTGACATTGCGAAATGAAACTTGTTGAGTTGTGCTGGACCCTCTGAACAAATATTAGTCTGCTAATCTGAACTGAACCTTCAAAATGCAAGTTGACTATAGAATGCTGCATACCAATTTGATATCAACGATTGCTTAATTTTTTGAGATGCGAACTTGTTGAAAATTGTTTCAAATCAAAGACTCATGTTCTTGACTTAGATTTCGAACTAAAGCAATCTTTAAACTCTGGGGATTTCGTTTTCACAACAATGGATTTCTACTATTATCACATTTTTGCAGTGATAAATGAATTTTGACCAGGATTTATTTCCAGTTTGGTAAAAAGTAGTTCTTTCTAGAGAATTTTTAGAGGTTTAGTCACCGAATACAGTCATGTTTACTATTTATGCAATCAGTGTGAAATGGTTGCATAATGTGCATCATTGGCTATGCTAAGTGACTTGATGACGCATTAGTATGATGACTGTTTTAAGATACCATGGATGTCATGTCCCACCTGACCTCGAACTAAATTTGACAGGGAGATGGCTGTCAAGAAGCCAGTTCTGAACCGTCATGGAGGAGCATGGAGCCATGTGTAAATAAGCAATCAGGAGATAGGATAGCTTCAAGCGGGGCAGGCCAAGATCATATGCCCAAAAGGTAATGAGAAAGGACTCTCTAAAAGGTAATCTAGACCTAGATGCTTGGAGATGTTGGCCTGAGTAGCTCTTGATACATATTTGGACTACGGGAGCTTTTGTCATTTGAGTAAGGTCCGATACGTTTGGATTGAATGACATTATCTTGTGTCTATGTGGGCTCGGATATTTGGCATTGAGTTACGCACACCAGATTGTATTTGTAAATTAAAAAATATGCTCATTTGAATTTCAGCCTTCTAAATAGGAATTAGAGTTATCTAATGTTGCATCATATCCCTGAGTTTGTTAAAAAGGCATTGAAGGCATTGGAAGCAAATGCAATTGGCAGGTACTAGGGGGAAGCATAAATACTCCAGAGCTCTTTTCCAGTATCCTCCCACCCTGTGCCACAATGGAAGGTTTGGAGTAGAGTATGAACATCGATCAAACTTATTGGGATTCGAAAGCATATAGTTTTCAAATGTTGTAGTTGGTAATGCCCTGAAAGACATTGTATTCAACAAAATGTCGAAGCATATTGGGTGGGCTCTTTGTGAACCAATCTGCTTGAATAAGCCATGTAACCAATTGACGTGCCAAATCCCTCTCATTTAGACAATTGCGTATCGAATTTGTGACCGTACATGTCTTTTAGCTTGAATTTTATAAGGTTTCACACGTGTTATTTAGACCATTTTGCAATAGCTCTTGCACTTGTCTCTTTATCTCTTCATTCTCTTGAGTTTTTAACCTATAAGGTTCCTTGTTTGGAATACTTGCTCCTAGAATTGAGTTAATATAGTGACTAATGCTTCTAAATGGTGGTAATCCTTATAGCTATGTACAGATGAAAACTTCAAAACCACACTCTTCTAACAACGATCACTTGAATTTTAACATTGTAACTGAATCACCCTAAGAACAGTGCATAAATTGTATCCGATACCGTTTTAAGCGACGGGAGTGGCTTGGGAGCGGTCAAGGTACATTATGTACCCTGGCCGCTCCCAAGCCGCTCTCGCTTCCACTCCCGAAACATTTTGTATCCGCTCCAAGGGGTAAGGGGATCCGTATCAGCTACTTAGTTGTTGGCAATACCCTAGACTTCTTAGAAATGTTAAGTACCCCACCGTACCAAGCCTGATACGTACCGGGTACTGGTACTGGTATGCTTTTGGGTAAGATGTGGGTACATACCCACAGACCCTTAGTACGTCTCGAGTACAGAAATCCGTACTTGGGATGTATCGAGGACCTGTGGGTATGTACCCATAGCGTACCTACATGGTTTTTGTTTTTTTAAAGTGCAAAAACATAAATAAAACTTGAGGACTTTGATTGGAATTGAACCTTGGAAAGTTCGTGTGAGATTCAATATTGCCAATAGGCTCCGAAGGGTCAAGAGAGATGAAAAGGACTTCATTTGGTTGACTTAATATTTGGGGGCTTTCTTGTTTCTCCTCATGGGTCCTTTATTCTTCAGTAAATTTGAAAGGCATGGGAACAAGTGAAGCACTTGGTGGTTGGGCAGCGTATCTTCTCTTTCTTTGACACTAGGTGCCAAGCCTACAAATCAATTTTGTCGAATCTGAAATATAATGACAAGATACATGCCTTGACAAGAGGCAGCTCTGCCCGAGAAAGGAATTAAAATATTTCATGACACAAGAACATGAAACACATTTAAAGGCATAACATCACTAACAACTTCATCATGTTCTATGAATGATTTTAAGTTGTATGAGTATTAAATTTCAATAAGTATGCAAATGTTTCTTTAAAATTAAAATTTTATATGCATATATATATAAAACGTACCCAAAAGCGTACCGTACCCGAGATTTTTAAAAATTTGCCGTTTCAGCGTACCGAAACCGTATCCGTGCAGTCTAGAATTTTATAGTTGACCACACATTGTTCATTTACTGACACTTCATGTCCTTTGAACAACAAATAAACTTTTGAATGGGTTGGGTGTACTGTTCAATTTAACCCTAGCTTCTCCACCATTTCCTTAGATACTAAGTTATATGTACTACCCTAATCAATAAATAATTTACAATATTTACCTATGGATTTATACATTGTTCTGAAGAGGTTTTTTCATTATAGTGACTCACTTTTCTCTTTTGTTGGTTTCAAGAGTACTCTTCTCGTTGAAAGTGATTCTCCTTGTTTTGGGCCTTCAATGTGGATGGGTGACCCAACACTTTATTCATATCCTTGAGTTATGTGGTTTGTTCCTTTAGTCCTCTTGTTGCTGTTTTGGGGATATTTTGGTCATTCTAATGGCTTATAACAAAAATATCTACTACACCTAAAACATTTCCCAATGAATCTTCCTCTTCTTCCATAAAACCCTCTTCCTCTCAGTGAAGAACCTCCTCTTCCTCTTACATTAAAGTTTTTGACCTGCAACTTACTATCCTCTCTATCATGGGTTTGTTGTCCTCTTCCACAAAAGTTTCCCCCTCTCCCCTCTAGATAACCTTCCTTTACCTACAAAGTTCACATGTATCCTTTGCTACAACTTAACTTATGCCTTAAATGCACATTGATAGACTTATTGTATGCTTATAAGGTTCAACAACTAATCTCATCTTGAATATCAAACTGTAGTCCATTCACATACCTTGTTACTTTTTCTAGGTCATCTTCTATGTGTCCAACTCTTATAGTCAGTTTGTAAAAATCTTCATTGTACTCCTTCACATCTACTTTTTTAATCTTAATTTCGTAACTTTTTGAATAAGCTCATGTGAGAGTTTGAAGGTAAAAATTTGGCCTTTAGTTTAGTCACCACTCTATCTCAAGATTTAATTTTCTCTCTCTTCTTTCCCTCTCAGTTTGCACATAGTCCCATCATAAAGAGGCATGACCCTTTAACCTTTTGCAAGAAAAATTCATGTGCTTGGTTTCCTTCATTCATTCACAGTCAAAGTACTTTTCCATCACAATAATCCATTCTATGAGCTCTTCACCATTCAAAGAGCCACTATAATAAGGCGTTTCCAGTTTGGGTTTGCTTCCACTCTTTGCCATGACAATGAGATATCTAGTTTCAGTTATGTCCTCCACTTCTTTAGGTCGTTGAGATTTTTGGGCTCTCTCTCCTTCATCATCACTCACATCATCAATTTGAACTTCTCTTCTCTAGGATGTCTCCATTACAACAAGTCTTTCTTGGACCTCTTTCATAATTTTTGTCAACCCAACAACTCTAGGTGCTCCTACTCTTGCACCCCTTCTACCTTCATCCCATTGTCACTAAATCTCTATCAACACTTGCATAATTTTTTTTACAGTCTTCAACAATCAAACACACTTCTTTCTTCACACTTTTCCAACAAGGAAAAACCTAACTCTGATACCAAAAATGATGCAGCCCAAAAACCAATCAATGTATATATGTTCTATAACCTGTTGACCAATACCCAGAACGTTAAGTAATTAATTGTTTCTCTATAACTTGTTGATCAAAATAATGGTGCATACATAATGGTCATATCAATACAACATAACCAAAGAAGATGTAATATACTATTAACAAAGAAGAGCAACGAAACTAAAACCAACAATAGCTACCTACACCAATATATTTTTCCAAAAATGAAGACTAATTTCTTCTCTCCTCCTCATCTCTTAATGCATGGCTAATTAATGCAAAACAACCTCTAAATTCTCTCCTCTATGACGTCATCTACCCCTAAAACAAGCATTCATTTTAATAAAAAATGAACTATAAAACATGATAGATACAACCATTTTCTTATTTAAGGAGAATGAATTTCTGAAACCCCTCAGCTTGACAATTGTACATCATGACAAAGCTAACTAATCAGAAAAATCAAATAATTCACTTTTTTGAATGATATGGGACAATCCCGTGGATGCTCCTGTATTAAGAGCACTCTTTGTTTCAAGGCTAAATCTTCTCACAATTTAACATTAAAATAAATAGACAATCATCTGTTGACACCAATTGAAGAATGTGCTTAAAAATTAATGGCCATGGTAGAGTGTACCATTCAACTCCTTATTCAAAATTTTAAAGTGTACTTTGAAGTTATTTACAATTTCGAAAAACTAAATTCTATATAAATGGATGGAAATATATTTCTAAATGTCAAATAATCCTTGTCGAGAGTTACTTGAGGTGAATGAGCAAATAGCAGCAGAGCACGGGCCAAAGGATTAAGATGAAGTCTTAATCAATTCTCTGCGCTATTAAAGAACTTTTAAAACTTCTCAAGGCCTTTGGCAAAAGCTTAAGTGTGTAGGAAAAGCAAAAGATGATAGTTTTAGTTTTCCTCTTCAACAAAATCATTAACACGACAAAATCTTGTTCCTCTCCGAAATATAAAGGGATAAGCATATCCCTTCTCACCAAAAAAAAATAAATAGATGGCCTAGACTACGAGGATCCCATTACATTTTTATTTATTTGGATTGACGATGTATGTTATATTTTTGTATTCTAGGAAATTTATCCTTGTATTCAATCAAGGTATTGTTTGGGTGTTATATTTTGATTGAGATAATTTGAGAGTTCTATATTGGGGGTAGAGGCCTGTAAATGTGGCCATACTAGTTTAGACTTATACAGTAACAATGGGATGCTCATCCCTACTTTAGTGTAATAGATTTTCTTCTTCAAATCTCATCATAGTTTTAAAAAAAAAAGTAATTTCATTCTCTCCTACTTTATTGAATGAGGATGTAAATGCTTCAGTGAATAATTTATTGAAATATTTAGAAGATTGTTATTTTGTACCAATTTTTTTTTAAGTGTATTTGAATTCTTGTCGATGATAGTGATGAATCTAAAAGTAATTTTGTTCAATTCGTCCACAAACAGTTTTGTTTTTGCTCATGTTCGCCTTTTTTTAATTACAATAGGCTTACCTTCTTCGCTGAGGACCGCACTTATGGATATTGCATTTGTATTACAATCAACAAGTAACACTTCGTAAAATTTAGGCAATGTTAGAACTAGTTGTTTTGTAACTTGTCTCTTCAATAACTAAAACAATATCTTCGACTACTATTTTCCATAAAAAATTCTTCTTGACTCCCTTCATAGTCTTCATGACGGGTGCACAAATGCCACTAAAGTTTCATATGAACTTCTTGTAAAAAATGACTAGACTATGAAAGATCCTAGCTTCAAACACAGTGTTTGGAGAAGGCCATTCCAATATTGTTTTTACCTTATCTTGGTCCATTTTAAACCCATCTTATTACAAATCCCAAATACAGGAACTGCTGTTGCATGAAGCTATACTTTTTCAAGTTAACTACCAAATTTCCTTCCCTCTTTCAATGTACTCAACACAAATCTTAAATATTTCAAGTGTTCTTCCTTAGAATGACTTGAAACTAAAATATCATCCAAATAAACAATAACAAATATAGTTGTGAATGGTTTTGGTACCTGCTTTGAGTCTCATAAAATGTACTTGAACGTTAGACAAACAAAATGACATAAATAACCGTTCATATAACCCATGACTATTTTAAAACATTTATTTAGATTTTGGGATATCCTCTTTCTTTTATTTTGATTTTATGATATCCACTCTTCAAAAATATTTGGATCCACTTAGACAATCCATTAAATCATCAATCCTTGGTAATGGGAACCCATAATTTATAATGATCTTATTTATTGCCCTCAAATCCATAAACATTTTTCATTTTCTACATTTTTTGGGTGCGAACATGGTTGTAATTTTGCACAGGTTTGAAAATCCATAGATTATACCTTTTGTAATAGTTATTGTACTCGTCTCTTTATCTCTTCATTCTTGAGTTGTTAACCTATAAGCTTCCTTGGTTGGAAAAATTACACGTGGAATTAAGTTCATACGGTGACTAATGCTTTTGATTTGTGTTAAATCCTTCTAATAATTCATTGGACACTTTAACACCATACTCTTCTAATAAAAAATGAACTTGAAGAGGTATGTCATTCACCTTGGTGTTAGTCCCAACTCAGAGTAGCTTGTAAATGAAGGAAAATTATGCGTCTTCTTTTTTGGTCTCTGTTAAGAACTCTTTTCTAGATACAAACATCACTTTTGGACTATTGTCCACTTCTTCTCCTTTGTCTTTCAATGGACTCAATGTGGATCTCTTCCTATCTTTCATAAGGGTATATGTGTTTTACCTATCATCACATTTTTTTACTGCCAAAACCACCACTATGTTTTTTACTCAATGACATATTTAATTTAATAAAAATGAACTATAGAACATAACAGTTGCAACAATTTTCTAATTTAAGGAAAATGGTTTTCTAAAACCCCTCAATTTAACAATTTTACATCACAAAAAAACAAATAAACTAAATAAATAAATAATTTTTTTTGAGTGATATAAGATTGTACAATCCTATAGATACCCCTGTATCAAGGACACACTATTTTTAAAAGCCAAATCTTCAGACTATGTGGTACTAAAATAAATAGACAAAGAAAGTACAATTATTTTGTAGATAAAGAGTAAATTGTATTTACATATTTTGCTGACATCAATTGGATAACGTGCCAATAGAACTACATGGCTATGATAAAATGCCATTCAACTTCAAATTTCAATTTTATAAAAATATTGAAAATGTTTATTTATTTATTTAAAGCTAATATTTTATTTTTAAGAGTTACTTGATCAGTCCAAAATTTTAATTTGTCAATGATTGAACAAATAGCAGCGAACTGACAAATCACAACATATAATTGTTTTTTACAAAAAAAAACTTTTCCCTCAACAATAGCTTGCTTAGTAATTGAAAAGACAAAGACCAAATGATGAAGATATTAATCATCAAACCATTCTGTTGAGTTGTGGAGCTCAATTACTTCGGATTAACATGCAATGGAAAACTTGTTAGAAAACACAGTAACTGACATCGATTATGTAGGGACCGACATCGGTCAAGGATAACCGGCATCAGTTACCTATGTATGAGTGTTTTAATTAACTTTCAGGAATTAGATCTATTTTTAGTATTAAAGCAGATTTATTGATTGTAATTGCATGGCTAAGTGCCCTAAATTTGTATACGCCTATATAAGCATGAAAGCTAGGGTTTAGAAGTAAGAATTAAGAAGAACTTGCAAAAGTTGATGATTATTGTGAGAATAATTGTGAGAGAGAGAATTCTTGGAGAAGAAGCAAAAACTTGAGAGAAAGAAAGTACTATACATCTAAGAGATGTGGAAGATTGTAAATTTTCATTGTATATTTTGTCAAAGCTTTGGATAATAGATTGGCTTGTTTCTTGGTGGACGTAGCCCACACTGGGTGAACCACGTTAAATCTGGTGTTGATTTATATTTTTTGTTTTGTATATTTCTTCTGGTAGAATATCCGTTTTTATTTGCATGTATGCTTAGATCTGATATATTATCTGTACAACCGGTGTGCTAACCCCAACAACTGGTATCGGAACTTTGTTTGAGGGTTTTGTGTGTTGACAAATTTACTCACATAGGGTTTTTCTGATTGAGTGGTGGCTACATCAATGACAGAAGAAAACAAATACAAGGTAGAGAAGTTTGACGTCCGTAATTATCAATTATGGAATATGTAGATTGAAGATTATCTGTATCAAAGAAATTTTTATTTACCGTTGGATGAGAAGTCTAGACCTACGAAGATGACTGATGAAGAATGGAAGATTCTTGACAGAAAGGCTTTGAAATCTATATGATTGAGCCTGACAGCATTTTTGGCTTACAATATTACAGAAGCAACTTTTATGGTAGAGTTAATGAAATCTATTGCTAATTTATATGAAAAATCTAGTGCTTCAAATAAAGTTTATTTGACGAAGAAACTATTTAGTTATAAGATGCATGAAGGTGGATCCGCATCTAGTCATTTGAATGATTTCAGATCTATTGCAAATCAGTTAAAATCAGTTGATATACCATTTGATGATGAAGTGAAAACATTTTTATTCTTATGTTCTTTTCATGATAGTTGGGATAACTTGGTAATGACTGTTAGTAATACATCATCTGCTAATAATATTTTGAAGTTTGATGATGTGATTAGTATAATCTTGAATGAATAAATTCGCAGGAAAAGTACATATGAAATATCATCCGAAAATGCTTTAAATGTAAAAAGCAGGGGCAGGCAAAAGGAGAAATCCATGAGTAAGAGTAATGGGAAATCAAAGTTAAGGGATATCAGATCTAAATCTAGAGGTAAGAGAATTACTTGTGGGAAATGTGGAAAGAAAGGACATGCAAAGAAAGATTGTTGGTCAAAAGATAAAGAGAACCAACAACCAGACAAAGGTAAAGAAACAAATATTGATGCAGCAGAGGTAATGCAAGATGCTCTTATTCTTTCTTTAGATAATAGAATTGAATCATGGGTTTTAGATTCAGGGGCTTCCTTCCATGCAATCCATAATAAGAGTTATTTCAGAAATTATGTCTAAGGCAATTTTGGGCATGGTTATTTGGGTGATGATGAACCTTGCAGTATTACTGGTAAAGGGAAAGTTCATGTAAAATTGTAAAATGAAAATACATGGGTATTGAAAGATGTGAGGCATGTGCCAAGCCTTAGGAGGAATCTTATTTCTGTAAGACAACTAGGTGAAGTTGCTTGCATGGTTACTTTTACATGAGACTCTTGGAAAGCCACCAAAGATGTTTTTGTTGTGGTAAGATGTAAGAAGGTAGGAACGTTATATTTATCTACCTATGTTACTGATTCATTTTCTGCATTATCTACTTCAGATTCAGATGTATGTATGTGGTATAATCGGTTGGGCCATATGAGTCAAAAAGGAAATTTAAATCTTAAAGGCTAAGGGTAAGTTATCAGATTTGAAAGATTTAACTATTAATTTCTGTGAGTATTGTGTCTTTAGAAAGCAAAAGAGAGTGGGATTTCTCAAAGTTGGGGCAACTAAGAAAGAATAAAAATTGGAGTTTGTACACTCAGATGTGTGGGGACCATCTCAGGTAGCTTCCCTTGGAGGATCCATGTATTATGTTACTTTCATTGATGAGGCTACAAGAAAGGTATGAGTTTATTGCATTAAACATAAATCTTATGTTTTTAAAACTTTTAAAAGATGGAAAGCCCTTGTTGAGAATGAATCAAATTCAAAGTTAAAGTGCCTTAGATTTGACAATGGTGGTGAATACTGTAGAAAGGATTTCAATGATTATTGTTCAGTGAATGAAATACGTAAAGAAAAGATGGTTCCAAGAACACCACAGGAGAATGGTGTTGTAGAGAGAATGAACAGGACAATCATGTAACATGCTAAAAGTATGAGGATACATTCTAGATTGTCCTTGTAATTTTGGGCAGAATCAGTTGATACAATGGTTTATTTGATTAACCATGGTCCTTTAAGTTCACTAGATGGAGGAATACAAGAGGAAGCTTGGACCGGAAAAGAGGTAGATCTTTCTTTTCTTAAAGTTTTTGGTTCATAAGCTTTTGTGCATATTGCTAAGGAAAATAGAAAAAAGTTGAATGTAAAATCTAAGAGATGCACTTTCATTTATTATGGATTTGGTGATTTCGGATTCTATTTTTGGGATTTGGAGAATTCTAAATTTTTTAGGAGTCATGACATTGAATGGAATGCAAAAATAATGTACATGGATCAAATTTTGGTACCCAAAGAAGAACCAGTTGAGAAGTTTGTGGATGAAAATGAAGTCTCAGATTTAAAAGTACTACCGACAGGGTTACACAGTAACCGGTGTCGGTTGACCCCTAACTGCCATCGGTCAGCAAAACCGATATCGATTACAGAAGATCCAAAATGACATCGGTTAGGAGAACCAACGTCGGTTATAGATGACTGACATCGGTCACTGACATATTTGGATATACATTTCCAAGAGGTCCAGAATGACCCTCCGGTACCTCAAACTCCTGTGAGAAGGTCACAAAGGGTAAGTAAACCTCCAGAAAGATTTACACCTTCTCTATTTTATTTATTATTGAATGATAATGTGAACTAGAAATTTTTGAAGAAGCAATGCAGGATAAGACCCACGTGTAGTGGGAGCATGACATGAATGAGGAGATGGAATCCTTGGAACAGAACCAAACTTGAGATTTGGTTAAGTTGTCAGCATGTAAGAGGACATTGCAGAACAAGTGGGTTTACATGATCAAGGAAGAAGAGGGTGGACAAAAAAGGTACACGGCAAGGCTTGTAGTAAAGGGATTTGTACAGAAAGCAGGTATTAACTTTGGTGAAATATTTTTCCCTATTATTAAGATGACTTCTATTCGTACTGTATTGAGTTTAGTTGTAGTAGAGGATTTTCATTTAGAGAAACTAAATGTGAAGACGGTTTTCCTTCATGGTGATTTGGATGAAGAGATTTATATGCAACAGTCGCTTGGGTATGAAGTCAAGGATAAGGAGAAATTAGTGTGCAAATTAAAAAAGAGCCTATATGGGCTCAAACATGCTCCAAAGCAATGGTACATGAGGTTTGATAGTTTTATGCATGAGCATGGTTACTTGAGATTGAAAAGAGTTTGCGAGAATCGAATCAGAAACGAGGCACCACGAAGTAGTTGCACTCCAACGGAATTGTGAGAGCTCCAGCGATAGCAAGGAAAAAATGATCAGTAATGGAAGAACTTGCTCAACAGAAACAAATCTTGCATAGAGGAAAGACATCGGAGTGTCTTGGCATGATCATAAATGAATAGAAAAGGGGTACATATAGGGTACTGAGTAACCCTAGTGCATGACACATATGAAACCCTAAACCTAACCCATGTGAGATGACCCTCCAACATGAGAGGAGGACACATAGGATAACTCACACTAACACCCCCTTCATCAAAGTTGGGGTAGCGGCTGTGATGAGTCAAACGGAAGAGGAAGACACTCCTAAACAACTAAGAAAGGTGTGTCAATGGGGCCTGGCAACTAAAGGCTTGATAAGGTGCCCATATACAAACACAATCTTCCTTGAAGAAGAAGAAGAAGAGAAGAAAGACTACATAGCCCTAAGAAGATGGTTAGCTGCAAAAGACCTCACCCCAAGAAGAGACCATAAGTGAAGAAACTTCATCTCAGTGAAAGGCTTGGTGAATAAATCTACAATCTGATCAGCTGTCTGAATGTACTGAATGTCGATGATGCCATCATGAATAAGCTCCTTTATGAAGTGCATATGGATCTCAATGTGCTTTGTCCACTGATATTGAACTGAATTTCTGCAAATAGAGATAGTGCTTGTGTTATCACATTAGATAATGGTAGGCCGCCGAAAGTGGATGCCAAACTTTGTTAGGATACCATGTAGCCAAATAGCTTATGTGGCAGTGTTAACTACTCCTCTATATTCTACCTTTGTAGATGATATCGCAATTGCATTCTGCTTCTTGCTAGACCAACTAATAGGACCCAAACCAAGAGAGAAACTGTAGCCAGAAGTAGATTTCTGATGATCTAAGTCACCGGCCCAATCAGAATCTGTAAATCCAATCAAGTCAATATCAACCCCTCCATGATAGTGAATGCCATCAACATAAGTGCCACGAACATAATGAAGGATCCATTTAGCTACTTTCCAATACAGCTCATGTGGCTCTTACATGAATCTGGACACGATCCCAACAGCATAAAATAAATCCAGTCGAGTGTGAGTCAAGTAGATCAAGCTCCCAACTAACTATCGGTAAATAGTACCATCAACCAAGGGAGTAGAGCAATCTGAAACCAACTTAACCCGGAAAGAAAAGGACTAGGAGAAGACTTGCAATCAGACATCTAAAACCGAGCTAGCAAATCAAGAGCATACTTAAGTTGCGAAATCAAGATTCCCGAATCAGATTGTGAAATCTGAATCCCAAGGAAGTAATGAAGACCTAAGTCAGTCATGGAAAACTTGTTGGTTAAGGCTATCTTCACATAATCAATAATAGAGGAAGAGCTGCCTGTGATCAACAAGTCATCAACATATAGAACAAGAATAAGTATGGAGTCATCTTGCCATAGAATATAAACATTTGGATCAGAGAGACACCTAGTAAACCCTGATGTAAGTAAGAAGGAGTCCATCTTGGCATACCAAGCCTGAGGGGCTTGTTTAAGGCCATAAAGAGACTTCTTTAACTTACAAACAAGGGAGGAATCTTGGACATAACTCGGAGGTTGTTCCATATAGATCTCTTCCTCTAGGTCACCATGAAGGAAGGGGCTCTTAACATCCATTTGATAGACTTTCCATCTGTTTGTCACGGAAATGGCTAGGGTCAGTCGAATAGAAGTCATCTTCACAACTGAAGCAAAGGTTTCTGTATAATCAACCCCAGCTATCTGGGAGAAACCCTTAGCTACTAATCGCGCTTTAAACTTTTCGACATCTCCATCTACTCCATACTTTTTTCGGAACACCCACTTACACCGAACGATTTTTCTTCCTTTCAAAAGAGTGGTGAGATCCCAAGTATCGTTCTTCATGAGAGAGGAATACTCCTCATCCATGGCAGAATCCCACTCAAGAATACTAGAAACCTCCCGGAAAGACTGTGGATCAAAATCAGAGGCGAAGAAAGAGTGGGGTCCAATGAAATCTGAGCGAGTACATCTCATATCCGAAGTATCTCCAACTAAATCTCCAACACTTTGCAAAGTTTTCCTGGCCCAAAGGGGACCATGAGGATCAGGCTCAGAGTCAAAAGATTCTTCACTTGAGTGAGAAGGGACATAGTTCTCGTCATCACTACTGTCAGAATCAGAAGACTCAAAGATCTGATGGTCAGGAGGATCTGAAAGATGAGCACGCTCAACAGTATCATCATCTGATGAGTCAGAATCTGAATCAGCGAGCTGAAGAACCTCAATAGGTGGAGAAGTAGAAGTTGAAGAAGACTCATCGAACTTAACACTTCTCTCAATATATAGCTCATGAGAAGTAGAATTCATCAATCGATATCCCTTCACGCCATTAGGATACCCTACAAAGATACAAGGTTTGGATTGTGGTTCCAAGGCCTTGCGTTTCTTCTTGGGAATCCAAGCCATAGCCTTAGATCCGAAGACTTGAAAGTGCTCAACATCAGGCTTGCATCCAAACCAGGCTTCAAAGGGTGTCATCCCTCTTACTACCTTGTGTGGAACACGGTTCTGAATGTAATTTATACAATTCACTGCTTCGGCCCAATACTGCGGAGGAAGAGATTTCGAGTGAATCATACAAGTGGCCATCTCCTTAAGAGTACGGTTCTTTCTTTCTGCAACTCCATTCTGTGAAGGGATATAAACAATTGTATGTTGCAAAGAGATCCCTTTAGAAGTACAAAAATCCATGAACCTATTGTTTACATATTCACCTCCATTGTCAGTTCGAAGAACCTTGATAGACCATTCCGCATGTTTCTCAGCAAGAGCCTTGAAGTCCTGAAAATATTCAAAGACTTCAGACTTAAGCTTAAGAAAATATACCCAAGTATATCGTGAATAGTCATCAATGAAGGTTAGTACATAAATAGCTCTAGTAAATGAAGGAGAAGGAAATGGACCAGAAACATCGCTGTGAACAAGATCTAAAGGACGAGTGGCTCTCCAGGATTTTCCTTTGTCAAAGTTCTTTTCAGGATGCTTTCCAAGGGTACAACCCTCACAAAGACCCTTAGAAAACTTGACACGAGGCAACCCGTTGACCATTTCGTTTTGACTCAATTGTTCAAGGTAGCGATAGTTTAGATGTCCAAAACACTCATGTCATAGCTTACTAACCTCATTTGTATGAGTGAGTAAGGCAGTGGACGTAGAATCAGAAGTAAAGTGGGAGAAGGTGTACAATCGTGAACGGTGGTCTGCCTTTCCCTCAGCCACTGTAGTGTCATTGTTAAGTTCACGAATAATCACCGAGTTAGGACCAAATTCCACTCGCATTCCTTCACCAAGATGAGTAATTTGGTAAACTAATAGGAGATTGGTAGAGAGATCAAGAACACTCAACACTTGGTTAAATGTCCCCCCATCCATCTCTACTGATCCACTACCGGAAACCGACACTGTCGTGTCATTACCCATCGTGATTTGGGACATTCCACAAGGTTTGATGTTAGAAAACTCAACATGCGAAGAACCCATGTGGTACGAGGCACCGGAATCTATAATCCATATCGATGAAGGAGCAACTTTGGCTACAAGGGCCTTTCCTTTCTTCTTATCATTTTTAGCACCTTTTGCAGCAGAAGACTCGGCCTACAGGGCATTTTGTTTTATGGATTCAGGAACACTTATTTTATTTTTCTCAAGTAAATGAGATAAGTGATCAATTTGTTTCTTAAAACAGTGTTAATTTTCGTGACCAGTCTTCTTGCAATAGGAACAAAAATACTTACTTTTCTGTGCCCTAGGCTCAGAAGTCGAAGTGTTTGTGTCATTTTTAGGTTTGATCTTGGTTTCTTTCTTCTTTTCAGTCTTCTTTCCCTTGCTAGTATTTGCTACAAGGGCATGTGACTTGGACTTGAGAGACCCCATTTGAATGAGTTTGTCATGTTCTTGAATGAGTTGGGGTGAAAAACAGTTAAAGGAGGACATCGTCCAAGTATCACCCAAAGCAGCTTTTGTAGCGTAGAAAGTTGACATGAAGACAGAATATTTAGGACCTAGTTTAGAGAGAATCAACAAGATTAGTTGAGAATATTTCTTTTCTACTTGACATCCTTTTAACAATAATATAATGTGGAAAAATTTCGAGAAGAAGGCTTGTAGGTTTTCAAAGTCACTAGGATTTAACCCTAGTAGTTCAATCTTCAACTCATGCGCTCTCATGTCATCCAGTTGTCCAAACATCACATTCAGCGTTTTCCATGTAGATGTAGGCGTTTCAGATGCCTAAATGTGGAAGAGCAAGTCAGAAGAAACAGACATGCAAAGAATACCTAAAGCTTCATCACTACGGTTTAACCACTTAGATTTTTCAGGTTCATCGTCTGGTTTAGTCTCAGTTCCCATGGTGATGCGCTATAACCCTTTACCCCTTAGTTTCATTATTATTTTCGATCTCCATTCAAAAAATTTGAACGGCATAAGAAAAGAAATTGAAAGTGCATCCATAGTGTGAGAGAGAGAGAGAAAGAAATGCAGAAAAGAAACACAACCACCCAGGACAATAACAACTCCCCTGCTTTCGGCACTTTATAGTTGAGTGTGTTGATTACAATCGAGTCCGTGCATGCAGTTTGAAACACTTGGTAACTTGTCTTGCAATTAGCGTAATAACGTGCAAGAGAGGAAACCACAACAGTGTTTCGTGGAGCGCAACAAAAGAGGAACACCGTAAACAAGCACAAGCAAAAAAACAGAAAGGAGGCGAAAGCCAACCCTGGTGGTGAGAAAAAGTATCTCATGTCGCACGAAAGAATCCATTTGTCATAAAACTGTGGCGGACGCACTCACAAGTCCACGAAAAAAAAAGAATAGAACAAAGCTCAAAAGAATGAGCAGAAAGAAGCAATACAAGGACACCCCCTAGAATATGGCACTTTATAAAATTAGTGTGTTTACAAAGCTAATGATCCCATCATCTAGAGTGCGAAAAAACATGCAACTTTGACTAAAGAAGTGCTCAAAACCAAGCAACGAGTCAAAAATTATAGTAAAAACTAATTCCCACAATTGATGAGTAAAAAGCTAATAAGCCTGTAAACGGATTAAAAAGGTGCCCTAAATGTATGTAAAG
This sequence comes from Taxus chinensis, assembly GCA_019776745.2. Taxonomy (NCBI): domain Eukaryota; kingdom Viridiplantae; phylum Streptophyta; class Pinopsida; order Cupressales; family Taxaceae; genus Taxus; species Taxus chinensis. The sequence continues at coordinate 82,338,103 of CM034153.1, read as the reverse complement.
GGTGTCGTATGTATGCTCATTGAAAATGACACGGAATTTGAGATAGGGTTTGTTTGTATTGCGAGGGGAGATTAGCCACCTGCCAATCCCGGACCTCACCCTTCGTATTCGACACTCGACTGAAGGTTAAAATACACAAAGCCAATAGACCAAATTATAATGCCAAAGAAATATAGTTCAAATAATGTGAAATTAAATAAAAATTAGATCTAATTTAAAAAACTAATTAGATCTAATCTAATGAAGATTTAGATGAAGATTTTTAAAAAGATGAATGTTTCTAATTAAAACAAATCTCTTTAGAAACTTGTCATATGTTAAAAAACAAGGGAAATTAGAAATGTTTTAAAAAACTTACCAAAAAAGATTTGATTTGTTTTAAACTTTTTAAGAAAGCTTCCACGTGTTGGTGAAAAAGATAATGAGATAAAAGATGAATGTTTTTGTCAACACTGTCCTTAGTTTTTAAAAAATTAGAAAGAACCTAAATTACTCTATATTTCCAAAAAAAATGAAAAACGAGTTAGCTTCTTTCCAAAAAAAAGATCAAAAAATCTTCAAATGTTTGATTTGTAATTTGAAAAAAAACAAAGCGGTTGGAAGAAGGCGTACATACCAGATGTATTGTTATCCAAATTGTTTGTTATTGCAACTTGTTCATATGAAATTTGCAATGAAATCAGGGCGTGCAAGGGGAGAAGAAAGGCCGTTTTAGCAGATGAAAGTTGCAGTTTAGAAAGTTTGAGCAGGCCGCGCCAAGAATTAAGACTGCAGGCTGAAGAATAGCACACGTGGCTAAAGAAGGACCCCTTCAAGCAAATAAAAACGTGGCTGATGTGATTAAAAACGCCTGTGAATCAAAAAAACGTGGCAAATGTGATTGAAAACACCTGTGTAGCAAAAAAGTGTGGTAGATGTGATTAAAAATGCATGTGTAGCAAAAAAATGTGGTAGATGTGATTAAAAACTCCTGAACAGTCCAAAAAATGCCTAAACAGTCAAAAAAATGCCTGAACAATAAAAAAAACGCTTGGAAGGTCCAAGAAAATGCTTGGAACAGTCCAAAAAACGCCTGGAATGAAGAAAAAATGCAGGCCACGCGTCATTGAACAATGATGGCAGTTTAAACAGTCCAAAAATGGTCAGAGGGACAGTAGTTCGTTGATGAGCAACCACGACTGAAGAACTCAAGGATCCTGCAACCACAGACAACATGCATAGACAAATATCCTGTAAAAACCAGAGATCTTAAAAAAATTTCACTTCCATTTTAATAAATTAACAAAAAATGAAATGAATCTCTATTTTGGATTTTGATACATCCAACTAAAAAAACAATTTAAAAAACATGATTTCTCAAGGTATTTTGAAAAACCTGCACATGCACAAGAAAAAAAACACAAAAAACTTTCCGAGAAAGCTTGTTAAAGATATTTGCAAGATAATTTCCAGAAAATAGTGATCAAAAGACTTGCATGCAGAGTAAAATAACGAAACCAAGTAAGAGTAATTGCAACAAAAAAATTGAGTGCACGTTTACCCGATCTCATCTCTGATATCATGAAAAGAGTTTGCGAGAATCGAATCAGAAACGAGGCACCACGAAGTAGTTGCACTCCAACAGAATCGTGAGAGCTCCAACGATAGCAAGGAAAAATGATCAGTAATGGAAGAACTTGCTCAACAGAAACAAAACTTGCATAGAGGAAAGATAGCAGAGTGTCTTGGCATGCTCATAAATGAATAGAAAAGGGGTTCATATAGGGTGTTGAGTAACCCTAGTGCATGACATATATGAAACCCTAAACATAACCCATGTGAGATGACCCTCCAACATGAGAGGAGCACACATAGGATAACTCACACTAACACCCCCCCTTAATTGTGCGCTTAACTACCTGGTATCAGAGCCACACAATTTGCCATCACACCAAAAGCTCAAACTAATGGTGTGACGGCAAGTCGTGTAGCTCTGATACCATGAAAAGAGTTTGCGAGAATCAAATCGGAAATGAGGCACCACGAATTAGTTGCACTCTAACGGAATCGTGAGAGCTCTAGTGATAGCAAGGAAAAAATGATCAGTAATGAAAGAACTTGCTCAACAAAAACAAAGCTTGCATAGAGGAAAGACAGCGGAGTGTCTTGGCATGCTCATAAATGAATAGAAAAGGGGTACATATAGGGTGTTGAGTAACCCTAGTGCTGGACACATATGAAACCCTAAACATAACCCATGTGAGATGACCCTCCAACATGAGAGGAGCACACATAGGATAACTCACACTAACACCCCCCCTTAATTGTGCGCTTAACTACCCTGGTATCAGAGCCACACAATTTGCCATCACACCAAAAGCTCAAACTAATGGTGTGACGGCAAGTCGTGTAGCTCTGATACCATGAAAAGAGTTTGCGGAGAATCAAATGGAAATGAGGCACCGAATAGTTGCACTCTACGGACTCGTGAGGCTCTAGTGATAGCAAGGAAAAAATGATCAGTAATGAAGAACTTGCTCAACAAAAACAAAGCTGCATAGGGAAAGGACAGCGGATTTAGTGTCTTTATTGCTCATAAATGAATAGAAAAGGTGTTCATATAGGGTGTTGAGTAAACCCTAGGCATGAGCATATTATGAAACCCTAAACATAACCCATAGTGAGATTGACCCTCCAAACATGAAGAGGACACACATAGGATAACTTCACACTAACACCCCCCCTTAATTGTCGCTTACTACCTGGTATCAGAGCCACACAATTTGCCATCACACCAAAAGCTCAAAACTAATGGTGTAGACGGCAAGTCGTGTAGCTTGAGACCAAACATGAAAAGAGTTGCGAGAAGTTCAAACGGAAAATGAGGCACCACATATTAGTTGCACTCTAACGAATCGTGAGAGCTCTAGTGATAGCAAGGAAAAAATGATCCAGTTAATGAAAAAAGAACTTGCTCCAACAAAAACAAAGCTTGCATTAGAGAAAGACAGCGGAAGGTCTTGCATGCTCATAAAATGAATAAAAAGGGACATATAGGTACTAACCCTATGCATCGACAACATATTGAAAACCCTAAACCTAACCCATGTGAGATGACCCTCCAATATGAGAAGAGGACACATAGGATAACTCACACTAACAGAGATGTGAATTTGACCATTGTGTTTATTTCAAGAAGCTTGGAAATAAGAGCTATTTTATTTTGTTACTGTATGTGGATGATATGCTTATTACAGGATCTAATATGCAAGACATTGGTGAGCTTAAGGAAAAACTAGGTCACACATTTGCTATGAAGGATTTAGGAGTTGCAAAAAGAATCCTTGACATGTAAATACAAAGAGACATGAAAAACAAGAAATTATATTTGTCTTAGGAGGATTATATCTATAGGGTGTTAGAAAGGTTCAAGATGCAGAATGTAAAACCTTTTAGTACACCTATGCCTGGACACTTCAAATTGAGCAAATATCAGTGTCCTACATCACAAGAGCATGTCAAATACATGACACGAGTACCATATGTTTCAGCAGTTGGGAGTCTCATGTATGTTATGGTTTGTACCAGACCTGGCATTGCACAGGCAGTGGGAGTGGTGAGTAGATATATGGCCAATCTAGGTAAAGAGCATTGGAAAGCAGTCAAATGGATACTCAAGTATTTGAGAGGGACATCTAGCATGCAGTTATGCTATAGAGGTTCAGATATTTCATTATGTGGCTATGTTGATTCAGGTAAGGCTGGAGATCTAGATGGTAGGAGGAGCACAATTAGATATATTTTCATCGTTTGTGGGACGACAGTTAGTTGGATTTCGAGATTGCAGAAGGTTGTGACTTTTTCTACTACAGAGGCAGAGTATGTTTCAGCTACAGAGGATAACAAGGAGATGATATGGATGAATAACTTCATTAAAGAGTTGGGAAAGGAGAAAGATGATTGTAAACTGTTCAGTGACAGTTAGAGTGAAATTCATTTGGCAAAGAACTTAGCGTTTCATTTGAGAACGAAACACATTCAGTTGAGGTATCACTTACTACGACAGGTATTGGAGGATGAGAAGTTGAATTTGGAAAAGATTCATACGAGTAATAACCCTACGGATATGCTAACAAAGTCGTTAGCAAAGGAGAAGTTGAAGCTACACTCCACTTTTGTTGATCTTCAAGTTTGAGACTTGAGGAGGAAGAAACAAAGCTAAGGAAGGATCCAAGAATGATGTTGTACAGGTGTGGTGCGGTAATTAATCTCCAAGTGGGAGATTGTTGAGTTGTGGAGCTCAATTATTTCGGATTAGCATACAATGAGAAATTTACTAGAAAACACAGTAACCGACATCGATTATGTAGGGACCGACATCAGTCAGGCAAGTAGGAATCGACATTGGTTAGGGATAACCGGCGTCGGCTACCTGTGTATGAGTGTTTTAATTAACTTTCGGGAATTAGATCTATTTTTAGTATTAAAGCAGATCTATTGATTGTAATTGTATCGATAAGTTCCCTAAGTTTTTATACGCCTATATAAGCATGAAATATAGAGTTTAAAAGAACTTGCAAAAGTTGATGATTACTGTGAGAATAATTATGAGAGAGAGAATTCTTGGAGAAGAAGCAAAAGTTTGAGAGAAAGAAAGTATTGTACATTTGAGAGGTTTGGAAGATTGTAAATATTCATTGTATATATTGTCAAAGCTTTGGATAATAGATTGACTTGTTTCTTGGTAAACGTAGCCCACACTGGGTGAACCACGTTAAATCTGGTGTTGATTTATATCTCTTATTTTGTATATTTCTTCTGGTAGAATATCCGCTTTTATTTGCATGTATTCTTAGATCTGATATATTATTTGTACAACCGGTGTGCTAACCCCAACACATTCTTCAAAATATATACATTGTTTTTTTTCTTTATTGAATTTGAAATGGTATAAATTACGTGTATAAATTGTATATTTACAAAAAAATTACATTTAGTTATTAAGGGGAGTTTTCATTCTCCCATATTCATTTGAGACTCGTCACTTATTTATTAGTATCTTTTAAGATCCAAATCTTGATAGATGATTAAAGAACACCTTTTACACCGTCATAAACATAATTAGACTATTCAATTATCCCCATAACAAATAATTAAAATTCTCTCAGGACTGCTGGCCTCAAGGTGGAGTCGATCCCTGTACCTTTTGATGAACTTGCCAAAATGGTGGTAAGGTATGTTACCCTTGAAGGAAGATATGTGACTATTCCTCACAAGCATCTGATTTTTTTGAATCATTTTCGTAGAAATAACATTATTAGCTTTACCTTGCCTCAAATAGTTCGGTCATCTCATCTCAACAAAAATTTGTCATGAACAATATCTCATATGCACCCATGGTCACTTTCTCGATGGGCACCCAACCTCTCATCAATGTTTCCCAAGAACCTCTTGTTCAAACTACAACAATATATATGACTAATCCTTTCATTTATTATCATCCCATTCTATCTCGACTAGCCACCCCTTCATCTCCTATATCTAAACCTTTTGGACCTCTTGTTATCCCCCATGGTAGTTTATAATTCCAAGAGATTCTTGATGCCAACCCAATAGCTCTTCCAAACTACAGTTTCAGGAAGTCAACTCAACTACCTGTTGATGGTCCACCACTTCAATAGATTTATCCTTATCAGTCAAATCCCGAAATCCCCCAATTTCCCTGCTCACAAATTGCTATAGTCCAACATGATCTTAATTCATCCTCTACTAATCCCCCACCTCATCAAAATAATCAGTTAGTCACACCCATTCTTCCCCATCTTCCTCCAATCAACATAACTATAACCACAACCATTCCCATTACCTCTTTGGCCACTATATTTACTAGTGTCCCTACCTAATTTTCCTAGATGTCATATCCCATGTTTGAAGAACATATCTCTTCTTTTCCTCTCACATCACATGTACATATCCTTACTTCCCAACCTCCACCTATAAGTGATTTGTATTATGCGGTGCCTAATCTACCTCATTCACAATTTCCTCCTATTCATACTTACATTCCCACTCATCATCTACCACAACAACCAATCCAATCCCAACAATTGCAATATCAAACATGGAAAAAACTGCCTTATCAAATGATTCCTCAAACCCCTACACATCCAAAAACTTATCAACCACCTTATCAATCTAATTTCCATGCCACACAATCACAATCCCAACCTATCATCACATCGAATGATCTTATTCAGGCCTTAATGAATAGGCTGGTTAGTCTAGAAGCCGCTACCTTAGGACCCAAGGTTACATTATCTTACGAACAAATCTGTAATGAACCGATTCATCCATCAATTTTAATCAAACCTTACCCTCCTCATTGGGAGTTTCCCAAGTCTACCAAGTTCAATAGCAAAGAATATCCTCAACAACATCTACGTGTATTTAAACACAAATATTACCTTATTGTCCATGATCAGGAACTTATGCTTCACACCTTCCCTATTTCCTTGGCTGGCCCAGTGCTGGATTTTTACAATGAGAGTCCTCAACATTCCTTATACTCTTTCACTCAACTCACACAATTATTCCTAGAGCAATTTTTTATTAACATTGCACGCAAAATCACCATCAATGACTTGTATTCCATAGACATTTTGAGGAAAAATATATTACAGATTTTGTCACACGATGGTATGACATTATAAACCAACTATCATTTACTCTTCCACAAACTGAACTCATCAAGCTCTTCTCACGTTCTTGTATGAAGCATAATTATTCTACATTACAAATCCAATCTTTCCACACATTCAAAAAATCCTTTACCATGGCTCACAAACTCAAAAATCCTACCCTTGAGCAAGGTCAACTCAAACTTAAATCAAACAAACTGACAACCGAGTTCACCAACCATCCGTACACAATGTTAAATCTAAGGGTGCGGCCAATACAGCGGTCTTTAAATATTCTTCTATACCCACATCTAACATGTGGCCTCAACAATGATCCCCTATACCTATGCCAAACTATATTCCCCTTGAAGAGTCGTATAGTTCAATATTTGACAAGTTGATGGTGGTTAACCTTATCACACTTCCTCTAATTTTACTATTTGATGAATCTGGACTGAAACCTGTGTGGTATCGTGATGAACGTTACTGTAAATACCACCAAGTCTAAGGACATGACATAGAGATGCGTTGAACCTTTAAAGACCTAATCCAAAGACTCATTAATCAAGGTAATATTCAAGTGGAAAATCCTAATGCATCACCTAACCAACCACTTGACATCTTTAGAAAACAATTTCCCAACCATGCATCAATGAATCAAGCCATCACTTCTTCTCCATCCTAAGTTCCCAATTCTCATACCATAAACACTATCCATATCTGTGATCAAGATCCTATCCCATCAATAACTTCACCTTCTTCATCAATGATCACACCTACCTCCTTGGATATCATTCCTACATATACAAGCCCATTAACACTTATCCCTACAATCGCACCAATCATACCTACATCCACCTCAATATCCATCCCTGCATCTACAACTACTAGATCAACCCCATTAGTAAACATATCATTATTACCCATTGTAACATTTATGAAACAAACTAACACCACATCAACCCCAACCTAGTACCACATCCACCATCGATTTAACACCTATATCTACTTCATTACCTATCCCATCTACTCCATCACTTATCACATCCACTTCATTATATTCAAATACTTTATCCACATCTATTCAAACTTTACCCATTATACCATCCTTAGCATCAATCCTAGTTCCTCCTTCCACGATTTCACCCCCTACATCAACTATTCTCACTGTATATACATCATCTGCCACATCAATTTCATCATTTTAAGAATTTATTAGAGCATTTCAACTTACATTGACTTCAAATAATCCTCCCATCTCATCTACCCAATTAAACACTTCTACACCAAGCCAATATTCACCTCCTTTTGACCTCATCATGGAAAAACTACTCCTTCTACCTATAGCACCACCTTCAGATTCTCTAGTATAATAACATAATTCAAAATGGCAACAAATTTTGTCACTAGTCTCTTATTGGGCATTGAAGTACCTTATAGTGATTGGTAATTGCAGTCCATTACACCTTACAAATTTTAGTTTCTTATATCTCGTATCCAAAACAATATTAATCTTAAATATAATGTAATACTAAGTCTATGCATAGTAATATAATATCTGATGTGTATTTATTTAGGATTAATCAAAGGAAACAAAATCATGTGATTTCTAGTCAATATAATAAAATGAACACCCCATGAATGTTTGCACCCTAAGCGAATGTCTAATATACTTAGGGATTAATCACCCATTCAATGTTTAAAAACATGTCAATACATTTTATCATCCCATGCCTTGACTTACACTTATCCTATCACATAAACTATGATACTTACAATTTTTATTTATTTACAATGTTACAATTGTTTAACTTTTTTTCTTGACATCTAGCATGTGTGTTTATTAATGATCCTTTACATTTACCAATTCAATAATATATCTCTACAAAATATTACACCCATGTTATATAATTGAATGTTTGGAAGACAATGTTACAATTATATTAAGTAATTGAAGGCTTTTGTGAGTTATATCTATTCTAATAATTTTTTCCTTATGTTGAGTAATTGAAACCTTAACAATGGTGTTATAACTATGTTAAATAATTGAATACTTTCATGAATAGTATTTACAATGACATTTTTTTTTCTCAATTTTACTCCCTCATCACAAAAAAAAAAAATCATTTTTTTCTACAAATTATTCACCTTAATTCTTTTATTTGTTATTTTTACATCCATGTGACAACTATATTAAGTACATAAATATAAATATTTATTTTATCATTATTTTTTATAGATATTTTACCTATATGGTCCAATTATGTTAATATTAGAGTTTATGCAATGTTACAAACATAAAAAGTATGTTAATTACATGCTCTAAATAATTCCATATAGTATTTCTCATAAATAATTCCATTAGTAGTCTTTTCCATAATGATATTTTTACTTGTTTATTTTTGGATACCCTCTCATTATAAATATGTTTTTTAGGAATCACTGAACACATAAACATATTTAAGCATTCTAAGTTAAATTAATATTTTTGTAGTATTTTTAATTAGTAGTACTTATGGAGCTTAGCATAGTTGTGAGTTTAAATTGCGACTAGTTATCACTAGTCATTAAAACATTTGTAAACAAGTTAATACAAATATTAATCAATATAATATGCTAAAATTACCAAAATGAGTGCCTTGATTGATAGATTTCTCAACATTTCTAAGATAGATAAATTTCAATATTTTTTAGTTATAAGAGAAATGACAAAGAAAGATAATATATGGTGTATAGACCTACTATAAATACATTGTATGATAATAGTATTTTTTCATATTTATTTAAGAATGAGGGGTTATTTGATTTTTAATAGGTATGTTCAAGAAATTTTTAATATTTATGATTCATAAAAACGTAAACCAACTCACAACCTTTGTTTATTGGCATGAGATATTTCATTTATATAAAATGAGTTGACGAGAAGGATTTAGAGCTGGCAAGAGAAAATACATCACTTGCAGAAGAAACAATTTTAAATACATGGGTGATGTCATTATATATTACTTTGAGTATTACATTTGATTTTCTAGGAAGTATAAGTTGTTTTAAATGATCTAATGGAATAGCCAATCAACTTACACTTGCATACAAAAATATCAAGGATTGGCCAATAGTATCATGCTTCTCATCTAGGATTCTTTGGGGAGTTATAAAATATTTTAAGGGTTCATTCTTAAAATTATCCTGTGAATAAGTTGTCATATGTAGTGTAAGTGTTGCAATGCTCATATTTTTAATGGATACAAATAACTAGTAAATGTTATATTCTTAAACTTTATTTTAAGCACGATGATGCTTTAGAAATCAAATATATTCTTTCCTTACAAATTTAATATTATTCTCACTTTATATACACATGTGCCTTAAATGCTCTAGTGCATGTTTGTAAATTTATAAACCTATTGAATTCACATTAGGGCCTTAATAGAAAATTGGTCAACATAAAGGGTAAAAATAACCAACAAATAAGAGCCAAAAACTTGAGGTGTCCAAATCATGGGTAAAAAGGTCCCACATTGGAAATACCTAAAGCATATAAGTATGAATTTTATAGGTTAGATTTATATAAGTACAATATTGGAAAATGTCTAGTAGACTAAAAAATAAGAGGAAAGATAAAACTATGGTAATGACATAAACTAGAAGAGTTATATATGGATAATATAGTGAGGAATAAGGATTCAATGAGAAGAAAATAAGTTTGCAAATGATCAATACATAGTCGAAAGTTTTGTAAGTTAAAATATATACATTATAGCATGTATGAATAAGTACCCAACTTGGACCAATAATCAATAAACACCCTAATGTGGTAATAATAAAGTCATTGTGTAAAAAAATTATGTATACATATTGTACTATTATTTTAATTAATTTATAGGATATTTAATGTGGTAGATAACACTAGAAGTGTTAGTTTCACAAAACTGCTTGATGTCAAAGTTATCCATCCCAAAAACATGTGCAACCAGAAAACCACATCATCAACGTATGAATTTGATGGTCATTTACAAGTGTTTCAAAATATTTCATTCCCATCCAATATTCATGAAACAATTCGGAAAGGGCATCAAAATAGTCATACTAATCTTATTTCCTTCTTTTTCATAATTTATTACTAAAAACTAATAAAACCTATAAAATTTATGAACAAATGGCCACAAAATAAGCAATCATTTTAGCACCTCGAAAATGTTATCTATGACTACACATAGAAATAATTGATTCTCTAAAAAAAATACCAAAACAGAAAAGTGTTTTGGAAATCATCAATTATTAACAAAATAATTTGTATAGATGTTGCATGAGAAGGAAATGTAGTTATTACCACTATGAATATAATCATACAATGTCAATGCTAATATAAAGTAGGTCAATTAAAGGACGTGCTACACATTCTTCCTACTACATGCAGACCCCTTGTAAACTCTTCTACTTATCTTCGATTGTTGCAGATCTGTGTTTCCAAGAAAACATTTCTTGGGGTAAATAAATTCATTTGGTCATCACTGATTAGATTTTCAATTGCTACACAAACATTTTTTAAGAAAAACCTAACCCAATAAAATTTCCTCTTCAAGAATACTAACAACCCATTGAAATATAACAACTTTGGAATACGGTGTGGACATCCATCAAAGCATAATAGAAATAAAAAAATTCAAATGTTGTAGTTGAAAGTTCCCTAATTGATGTGAATCAAGAATGTTGAAGCATATAAAAGGTATGTGAACTAGCAGAAAAAATTCCTCATAGAGATTTCATCTCATGGAATGTAATGATTTTAGTACACAAGGTGCGATAATTATTTGACAAAATGATTCAAAACAATTGTCTCATGGACTACATTGATGTTAGGATATGCAAAAAATGGGGTATGTTGTAAAGGCCTTCGAAATTCTAAATCACTTGTAATTATAAGGTGTAAATATAGACTCCACAACCTCTTCTAACATACTCTCATCCTGTCCGAAAATAGGATCTTAAGAGTAGGCTATGGACATACAAAAAATTATAATGGAAAGGGAATTTCTATTAGATATTGAAGTTACAAATGTATTAATAGATATGTATATAAAATTTCTAAGCATACAAAGGTACATGAATTGTTTGATGAAAATAATTCAAATTAATGTGGTTTCACGGACTATTATGGTTGCAAGATATGCACAAAATGGTGCTCTTGAGAGGTTTTAAGAATTTTAAAAGAAATTAAAATCCACTTAAAATAAGATAGAATTTTTTATAGAATTAGAAATAAAAATTTTAAGAGACGGTTGAGAAAAACAAGAAAAACAGGTGTGCCACGCCCTTTAGTATAAATGTCATGCATGGTATTGTAGTGTAAGATAAGAGACAATGGGAAAAGAATTGAATTTGGAGAAGGTGATTCGGTTGTTACTTAAATGACTTATTTTGTTCAGTTTTATTTTAATATATATGGGTTTTGTCCTTCTTACTAATTCTTATGAAAGTTCTATTGCAATAGTTTTATATCTCTCTTGCTTCCCTCGATTGTTTCCAAAAAAACCAAAATTGATCTTAAACCATTATTGGGTGGGCATAGTCCATGGTAACATAAAAACCCCAATATATCGTGCAACTTGCGCCAATAGGGGTGAGACTACAATGGAAGTAGCACTTTGACTAACATAATGGTTGATTAGCTGTTTGATATGTATGTCTATTACCTTGCTACCCAAGTTAGATATGCCTCTTCATTTCATATGTGAAATACTTCTACGACTCTAAAAAGCATCATTCAAATAACAAACTGATCATCTATTGTTTGGTTCACCTTACCTACGATAACATATAAAACCAAATATGTCATGATACTTATACCAATAAAGATGACGTCCCAATGAAATTTTCCCTCTTACCCAAATAATATGAAAATGGGTTTCCAATTTAAAGAACATGACTATGTTCTTTTTGGGGCGAGGATCTTGGAATGTGTAAGTTGATAAGGGTTAAATCTAATACGTGGTAAAGTGAGAGGTCATTGTTAACATGTAAATTTATTTCAAAGCTATCACTTTCTCTAAAAATTCACACTAGATACCACAAAAAGGGACTATAAATCCTCTTTCAGAGGTAATTCATGCCCACTTCCTTTAATCTATAAGATGACTCCAAACCATAAAATATCACTCCACATATGGTGTTTTTTTATAGTACTCACTCCTATTTAACCAATCAATTATCCACGCGGAAGATAAAGAAAAAATGGTTGCAAGATGTACACGTGTGTCTACTCGGCATTCCCCTCTACTCTTTTGTGGTTTCAAAAAATCCAAAAAAATCTATAACATTACCTCTAAATATATGCCTTACTACCCAAGTTGGACATGCCTCTTTATTGCATCTTAAAATTGATTTTAGAATTAAAAAATAGCATTCAATAAAAAAATCAAATCTGTATTAGTTGTTGTGCTTGGTTCCCGGTAACATATAAACCCTAATATATCAAGAATATTCTTCTGCCAATATGGGTGATGTCGTAATGGAAGTGGTCCTCTCCCTAACATAATGGTTGATTTATTTTCATATAAGTATGTGTGTTTTCATACTACCCACATTGGATATGTGTGTTCAACACCTTGGAATTTCTTCTGCAACTCTAAAAATCCACATTTAATCAAAAAACCAATCTCACGTTGGTTAATGGGCTTGGTCCATGATAACATATATAAACCCCAATATATCATGAAGCTTATGAAAATAGCCTAGGTGAGATTGATTTATGGAAGTGGACCTCTCACTAACATAATGGTTGATTGGTTGTAGGATAAGTACGTTTGTTGCCTTGCTACCCATGTCAGATATGCCTCTTCATTGCATATGTGGATTATTTCTACGAATCCAAAAAATCACTCAAATAAAAAACTAATCCTCTATTAGTTGGTTCACCTGACCTATGATAACATATAACACCATATATATCATGGTAATTATACCAGTAGAGATGACACCCCAGTGAAAGTGGCCCTCTTGTCGACATAATATGACTAAAAATTGCACATGAGTTACAAACTATGCTAGAAATTATATCAAGTTGAAGAGCTACCTTGTGATTTTATTTTGACGTCAATAAAATAAATGAAATAAATGTACATTCCTTGAGACCACATATATATGAGTCATTTTTTCAAATAGTTTGTTCTTTTTGTATGCTTGTAAATTTTTTATACATGTGTACACTATTTTTAACAAGTATAATATTCGAAAAATATATACTTTGTATTATATTTTGATGGATGTTCAAACCCTATTTTAAATTTTTCATTCATTGCAATTTACAAGATCACTTCTTATTGCACAACATTTTATCAAGAATCATGTATACCTTATCTAGATGATTCTTCTTGCTCCGTACATGTCTACTATGAAACCTACAACTACATTTAACAAAAATCATCTTTACATTTCAGTTTTACCAATGCTCACATGAATCCATCCAAAGCTCCCATTTTGAAGTAGGATGGAAGTATGTTGGCAAAAACGACTATCAAGAATTGGAATTAGTAAAAAAAATCACCTTCATGTATCCAATTCTATATGTTTGATGTATTTTCAATAATAATGAAGGATCTCTAATAAGGACCGCCTATCAAGTGTGATGAGAAAAATAAAGAGTGGTGTTAGCCATATGTGGAAAAATGGACATGTACTTCCAATAAGATTTTTCCTGCTATAGTTCATATTAAACAACTCAAAATAAGTTTGTATATGTGCATTACCTCATTGAATACAACTTGTTCCCTTAGAAATGCATGATGATCCTGACTATAAGAAATCTCACGATCACTTGCATGATAATAGGAAAATCAACCAATTCTCTTGTAAAAAAAATCAATGAATAAGCATACACACACCACTTCATTGGCCAAATATAGTAACAAAATTTGGGCATTACATCATATAGTGGATTATTGGTATTTTTTTATTGTATTGCAATGAACCATATTTGATACACTATGTAAAATATTTAATTGAGCAGATGTTTTTCTAACTTATAAGAAAGAAGGGAAATCAAGAAGCCTTACGCTCGAGTGCACATACAATATCCATTATATGCTCGTCGTTGAAGACTTTTTCAACATATTTGTGAACTATTCAACATAATTGCAAAATCATATCCAATTATACTTCTTAACATATTCACAACTTAAGGAATGTTAATGAACTTCTTACTATAATTATATCAAAGAAAAACAACGAACATTACTCACTAGTTCATTTGAAAAAAATTATATTTCAAGTGTAAAGCATTGGTATTTTTCAATTATTCATATATTTTGAATAAATCTAGAAGTATAGACATAAATGCTTTCTGCAAAACAATAAAAACAAAAAAAAAAATCTTACTTTGTCTTAATGAAATAGCCGAAAATGATGATGAAAATACCACATGAAATCCAAAATGAAAAGGGCATATACAAACATTGAGAAAAATAGGGGAACCAAAAAATATAATTGAGGTAAAAATTAAAACAGCAGAAGTGATAATCGGTTAAAACATTGAATCATTCATAATATTGTACAAATATCACATCTTTAAAAAAAATTGTTATTTCTATATGGATGTTTGTTCGTTGCATTTGGTGAAATATTTTCTAAGGTCCCTACCAAGAATTTAGTCAAATATTTTACATGACTGCAACAAGGCTTCTCATGAACTTCAACTAAGGTTGTTCGGGTTGGGCATTGTTTTGACAGAGTGGGAAAGTCTTGCCTACCAATAAAATTTTTTCTAGTAATTTGATAGATTGGGAAGAGTTGGAAAATGTTGTGTTCTAAATCTCCCATTTTGATAAAGTCTGGGAGGATGCTTGAAAAGGTTATGGATTCTAGCTTTACATCCACCAATTGCATTTACCTAAATACTGCCAAGACCTTTTCAGGAATTTTATCGAATAGTTCACATGCTTCCACATTTTGTAGACATGTCTACCATGGCATATGTAACTTAAACATCTCTCAAAGTTCCCTTCTCTATAATGCTTTGGCAGATTTCCACGACTTGTTTCGATGTTCCTATTTTTTGCACATGCTAGGAGTATGCAATCAAAGGTAAACTGATTATAGTGGACACATATTGGCTACATTTGGTAAAACAATGTCAATGCTCTATGAGGGGAACCTTTTTTTGCATATCCTACAATCATTACAGTCCATGAGACCATATATCTTTAAAGCAATTTGTATACATATTTGTCATGTCAACTGCAACTTAATCGCCTTCTAAAATTTCCTTCTCCATAATGCTTTGGTGAATGTCCATGCCCTATTTAGAAGCTCCTATGATGGCACAAGTTGGGAGTATTCTAGAAATGGTGAACCGATTAGAGAGGACACTTGTTGGTTGCATTTGGTGAGAAACGCCAATGTTCCTTAATGGAAACCCATTTTTTTGCATATCCCACATTATTTACTATCCATGATACCATATATAACTCAAGCATTTTGTCAAAGATTTCACATGCTTCCACATTCTACATACATATCTTCCAGGGTACTCAGATGAATTATGGAATATAGATGAACAACTAGTTTTCTTTATTGTTTTTTATTTTCAATGGAATTTTAAGGATTCAATTTTAATATATATTATTATTTTGTAAGTTGTAACCTGACATCAGAATTGTGCAGCTTACATGAAGATATGGGTGTCCTCACAATTTGACAGTAACTTGTTGGTATGTTCCCAATAAGTTACTGCACAAGATTTGAACCCACAACTACTTCCTTTGCAGTACGCAAGCCCTACCAACAACTCTATCTACACACACAATATGGTAAACAGTCACCTAAATTTATTTAAATTGGTTGCAGTCAAATCCGGAACATATCAGCAAGTTAAGGTTTTTCGTCCTCACAAAGCATTTAGATCAATAATAAGGTTCATTGGAAATGAAAAATTAAACCAAAATACTAAGAATTAGGGATTGAAATTAGAAAAAAATGAAATCCACATTACAATAAATGGAGGACAATACTCTTTACACCAAGAAATGTTTTTAAATATTGAAGAAAAAGGATTTTAAATAAGATGTTGAAGAAGAAAAGATTCATATAATTTAGGGTTGAGGTGAAACACTATGGTCTTGAAAGTGTAATAAAAACTATGGAATTCAAATAAACATTGTTTTCCATTGAATTTGAGTTATTCTTAAATTAGATTATGGAAAATTACATCGAAATATAAACCGTGAATGACCTAAACAACACAAATTCATGAACAATAAAATGAAAAAAAGATAATTGCATTATATACTACAACAAAAAAGTGAGGCTTATAAAATTTGATTTATGCAAATACTCATGTTTAAACCTTGGGCAATCATATTTCATCTATGCAATTCATTCTACAAGCACTAAATCTATTGGAAAAAGGTCAAACCAATGAAACTCTTTTCAAACTTTCAAAATGAAAATAGAGTTGTTAATTTTTAGACAGAGTCTACTTATCATTTACATGAGGTGGTGGATTTAAAGAAGACAATATGAAATATAAAATCACAATAATAACTATAACATAGATTTACTATATAAAAAATTTATGAGAATGAACACACACCAAAAAACACGAATAGTGGCTGGGAAATGGCATCTTTATAGAGATGCCTTCCAACCAAACGTGGAATTTCAAATCATGTGTGTTTGTCAAATCAAAAATTGTTGATGGCTTAGCTCTATCATGTGACTGCATATACAAATTTATATGTTTTTTATAAAGATACAAATACGTTGTATATTTTCACATATATACACACACACACACACACAGATATATATATATATATATATATATATATATATATATTATTTGTAGAGGATTATTTTAAAAATTATCTGGTTTTCTAAATTTTCATCATGTCATTGTCTACAACTACCTAATTTTTTTACGAGTAATAGACAGTTAAAATCACAAAAACCGACTAACCCACAGTTGGTCAATTTCGAGGTTCCAACATAAAATTGGGTTTCCAATTTAACTAATGTGGTTTCGCGGACTATTATGGTTGTATGATATGGAAAAAATAGTTTCTTGATGAGGCTTTAAGAATTTTCAAAGAAATGAAACTCCACCTCCAATAAGATAAAAAAAACAATTATAGAATTGGAAGTAAAAAATTTAAGAGATGGTTGGGAAAAACTAGAAAAATAGGTGTGGCATGCCCTTTAACATAAATGTGATGCATAGTGTTGCACTGTAAGATTAGAGACAATGGGGAAAGAATTGGATATGGAGAAGGTGCTTCGGTGGTTACTTAAATGACTTATTTTGTTCATTTTTATTTTAATATATATGGGTTTTGTCCTTAATAATTCCTATGAAATTTCTAGTACAAAAATTTGATATCTCTCTTGATTCCCTCGATTTTTTCCAAAAATGCATGATCTTAAACCACTGGTTGGTGGGCCTAGTCCACAGTAACATAAAAACCCCAATATATCGTGCAATTATTACCAACAGGGGTAAGACTACAATGTGGCAATCAGACTTTGCGTTGATCTTTTTTCTTCTCACTCAGGACTCATTGCAATGAATGTTCCCTCAGACTTTGCGTTGATCTTCAAACTGTCACAATCAGAGTTTGTTATCTGCCCATTTATTTTTTCTCGCACGCTCAAGACTTTTCATTGCAATAAAAGACTTTTCATCTTCTAGGTCTAATTTAAACAATCGTCCTTTTTCATTTACAATGGACTGCACGTTACCATTTAATGACTGTTCCAGTCATTTGACTCCAAATTGATTAAGACACTTGCGCGTATTATACAAGGCACCAGAATTATTTGAGCGCAAATGACACAATATAATTTTTTTATTTGGTACACTCATTATTTTTAATTTATCAAATCTGGACAATTTCTACTCTTATTTTATTTATCGTCTCCTTTTAGATGAGATGGAGGGATTTTATTAGGTGATGATTATTCTCATGGTAGAATGCATTAAGGTCCCATAAATGACCCATCCATCCATCTGATGCCACATGGCACGCGCGTTTCAGTTAGTTTTTTTATGTTGAAAAACACACTATGAGTCAAAATTCCATTGATCTATTGGAGTTGATGTATGGCTTTCAATGAGCCCACAAGTGATCAAATCTAGCTGAGTGCAAGCCCTGGGGACACCTGACACAAAGATTCAAATGGTTGAGGCCAAGATCGTGTCATGGGTGATTTTAATGACATGGATGCCCTTAGCTGAATGTGATCATTGGTTTAGTTTCTTCACTTACTTTGCATTGTTGAATCTATATGTTCACTCTGGAAACTATATTTTTCAACAATGTGGTTTTCAACATTATGTACAAATACAATGCAACAAATGACTAGATTCGAATTGGAGACTTGTTTTTTACCAACACGCATTACCACCAACCCAGTTGCAACTTCACATAGGAAACCATGCCATTTCAAACTGATGTATATTAAAAAACAATGTGCTAGGGTAGAAAAACGCTAAATATGTTAATGTGCTGCCTCTATATACTCTTGAACCTTGTGTGGCATAGAGAATCAGTTGGTTTTGCCTCGAGGTGGGCCTTTATATATATATATATATAGATAGAGAGAGAGAGAGAGAGAGAGAGAGAGAGGAATCATGATATATTACAATGTAGCGCAGACTTTACCGGCCTCAGTCAATGTTAACCTGAAGTGAGGATGAGACCCCCAGGTGCACAAGTTTCACACCGCCTCCATTTACCTGACGCTTAGGTTTCATACTTCCCTCCGTACAACTGGTGTACGCTTCATACCACCTTCATACAGTGGCAAACACTCATGGACATTGGTCGGACTACTCCAGCAGTAACACCATACAACTGTCACACACTCAGGAACATCGATTAGACTACTCTGGCAGCATTCAGGGACATCTGTTGGGTTATTCCTCACATAGCGGACATGCCAATGGGGGGTGAACCTTAGACCTCCTCTTGGTAAATGCTCGGACTTTACCAATCAGATAAGACCCCATTGGCCCTTTCTAGGGATATTGGTGCACAGTTAGGCAACATGCCCTAAAGGAGTTGTGTGTTTCCAAAATGAACACAATTCTCATTTTCCCACTTCAAACTTTTTTAAGCCTCCATCCAAGCTACACCAATATGGGAGTTATAAGAAGCTCATGGACATCCATCTCAATTTAACAAAAAACAAAATGGTTGGGAGATATAGTAACAAGTGAACAATTAGATATATACACAAGAAGTGGAAGCATACACTAGGTTCATGAACTAATGGATTGAATGCATGAAATAAATGTGCCCCCATGGCCTATACGCCAGTCAAAATGGGATCCTTGAACTAGTTATGGATTACATTAAAGCATAAAGGGTTGTTGATTTTGTTAGACTTGTTGTACGAGTCCAATCGACCACCCACATAATGTTATGAAAGTGAGATTGGGATGGATATCATTTTAGTGGAAGCGATGGAAGCGTGTTTATGTCCCAACCTCCTCCATCCGTAGTGGTCACTACACCTCCCTAACTTATTTCACTAGCCTACTGCCCACTCCACTATGATGTAATTTAGGAACATAGACGACATCCTAGTAATTGTATGAATGTGAAAAATCCAAATTATAAGTTATTGAGAGAGCTACAGCACTTATAGGCATTGTATAACAACTGAAAAATAGCAATAATCATAAATATAACCAAATGGTTATATGGTTTTAAAAATCAAACAAACAAACAATTAAAACCTTTAAGAATACTATTCCCATAATTACAAACAAATATAGATGCATAACAATATAATAATGAAACTAAGGTAAAAGAAACACTGTTGAATTAAATAATTACCCTAGAGTAATTTTACCCAACATTTCACCCTTAATTATGCATTGTTTCAAGAAAACATGAGAGAAATTATCTGAATGTCTTGAATTTATCTCATGCAAGTGACTTTGTGAAGACATCTACACGTTGTTGATATGTTGGGAAATAATGAAGCTGAATGTTGTGTTGTATAACATCCTTGCGAATGGAATATGCATTTACCTCAATGTGTTTCATCCTCTTGTGAAACACTAGATCATGAACAAAATTTAAAACACCTTCATTGTCAACATACAAGATGGTAGTTTTATCCTATTGTAGTCCATGTCCTTCATGTATATGATGAAACCATACCACTTTACAGACAACTCCTACAATGCGGTATTCATCTTTTGTTGAAGATCGAGAAATAAAGTTTTGTTTCTTGCTTCCCCGTGATATTGGGCCGAATCCCAAAAAGAATATATATCCAAAAGTGGATTTCATGTCATAAATGTTACTTGCATGATCAAAGTCTAAATATATTGTCAAGAAGAACTTATCATTCTTCTTGTATTCTAGACAAAAATCCATAGTTCATTAAATATACCTCAAAATATGCTTTATTGCTTTCCAGTGACAAACTCTTGGTTCCTACATGAGCCGTGAAAGATAGCTAAGTGAAAAATTGATATTTGGCATAGTGTAATTCAATTCAATGAGACTCTCAATGTAAGATCAACTGTTGATAGAGAGTTGCATTTACTTGTGATAAATTTGTACCAGACAACTGAAGTTTTGTCTCCATAAGTGTAATAATCAAAATATATTCTATCATTCAAAACTTCTCGAGCATGGTCTTGGCATCTTTCAACTAGGATATAAAAATGTGATTATCTTTTTTTCATAATGTCAAGCCTAGAAAATAGTGCATCTGCCCAAGAATTGTCATGTCGAATGATCGATTAAGATATTTCCTCATTGCATCAATCATATTCATTGAATTGTCAGTGACGACCATATCGTCAACATAAAGAACAACACTTACAATCTCCCCTTTACTTTTTGAGTTGAAGATTGGGATCATAAGGATTCCTCTTGAATTCATGTTCAACAATATTCTCATCAATTTTGATATACCAAGTGCAGGGAGCCTGTTTGAGACCATATACTAATTTGATGAGTCTACATACCTTTTCTTCTTTTCTAGGTACAATAAAACCTTTTTTTTGAGTCATGTAGACTTCTTCTTTGAAGGATCTATTGAGAAAGTAAATTTTCACTTCTGATTTAACAAAAATAAACTAGGCTGTAGATTTACTTTGTTAAATTCCTTTGTGTGCTACAATAAACAAGATATGACAATAAAGTACAACAACAATTCAAGTAAATAAGAAAAAGGAAGTAAAACCCTAAGTGCAATGTAAGGTTAGAACACTTATCTAGTTTCACAGATATCCTAGCAATGTGCAAAGGTGGAAGACAGGTAGAACAGGAACACAAGAGGTCACGACCGAGCCTAGAAAAATGCACAAGTGCAGAAGGAGCAAGGACCAGGGCACTTGGACTGTACTGGGGAGCTTGGGTGTTAGGATCCCTTCCTAGGTGTCAGGGTCTATATAGGAGGTCCAAATATGAATTTTACAGGGTCGTTGGATGATCCTAAACCCTCGTTAGTTGTCGCTAGGTAGTCACACTATGATCGTTGATGTCATTGATAACCTGTGATAAACATATCACCTGCAAAACCCTCAAAAGAACATCAAATCCTAAAAAAGAAAGATGCAAAATGAGGGGTCATATTTTCCTCAACTGTCACAATGGTGATCTTCCGACTGAGCGATGCACTACATATCAAACCCAATGTAGTTTTATGTGTATGTGTGCAGAATTGTGCCCTAGATGGCTCTTGTGTGTGTCACACTTGATAGCGAGCAAATAACTAGATGTAAAAGATGTAAATAGATGTGTGTATGGAAATAATAGACTCCCCTCCTATGAAGTGTGATGCAGAAAACCAACCCTTGTCCCTTGTAATGGTGCTAGATGGATGCAAAGATGCTCTTGAATGCTTGTGAGATGCAACCTTAGGTGATAATATATATGCTTAGAGCTTGGTCCTTTAATTTGGTCACATAACTTTATATTTATATGCTTCTCTTGTTCAAATTTTGTATTTGATCACTAAAAGGATGACCCCTAAGAGGTAGGGATGCTCAATGGCTAGAAAGGACCCAAAAAGGAGTGAGAAAAGTACAAAGAGGTCTAGGGTTCCTAGAGGGGACAAGGGTGCCTAGGCATTTCTAGCCATTACAACATTTTATTTTTCTTTTGGTCGGTATCTTCAGGGTTAATTACGAAATCATATAAAGAGAAACTTATAAATACAAAGTTATGAGACCATAATGAGGGACCGAGCACATATCACTACTATCATCCACCTAGAGTTACATCCATCTATTGCATTGGAGATCATTTGCATCCACATAGCTCCATCACTTGGGACAAGGATGGTTATTCTGCATCACACAAGCATAGGAGGGGAGTATTAATTTTATTCCATCCACCATTTACTACATTTTCTACACATAGTTAGCTCGCTACATCACAAAGTGTGAATGACACAAGAGAAACCTAGGGCATGATCACACACACACACACACATACACACACACACACACACACTCAAAACTACATTTGGGTCTGGAATGTAGTGCAATGCTCAGTTAGTAAGTCTACCTTTTTGGTTCACTGGGCTTCACCAGAATAGCTCCATGCAAGGAGACTGTCAATGGAGTGATGTCAAAAGTGTAAAAAATACACCAAACATAATTTGATCAACTACTACAAATAGGTGTGCCACGATCCAAGAACAACTAAGGCAACAAGGCAAGGACACGAGATCCAAATAAATAGGAGTGCCACTATCCAAGAAAATCGAAGGTAACAAAGCAAGGACACGAAACCCGAAGAAGCAGTATCAACATGTAACAAGGAAAGGACACGAAACCCAAAGAATCAGTATCAACACCATACCCTCCCATACTACTGAATGGGTAGAGTGACACCACAGATCTGTATGAGTTTCCAAAATCAACTACTCGAACACTGACAAACTAACACTGGGCTTCACCAGAATAGCTCCCCCCCAAGAGAGACTGTCAACATGCCAAAAAATAAAGTGTCGAAAATAAAAATCCAAAATATCTCAACAAAAAAGAGAGATATAAATGCATACACCCATAGATACAAGAATGCAACACCCAAAATTTGAGGACGTCGGGCTCAACCGAAATTGCATCCACAAGTGATTACAACACCCTCCCAAATTTGGAACTTTATAATTGAGTGCATGTAAACATTACAATGAGAAAATTCCCTTTTAAATTTGAAATATGTGTTTAAAATTTCACCAATGCGTAGATCTCGAAAAAATACACAATTTCAAAAAAACGATCACCTTAATCCGAGCTACAGATCAAAAGTTATGAGATCTAGAAGGTTTTGCTATTAAAATAATATTTTAATGTTGATCTTTTTTTTAAAAGGTACACGTGACACCCAAATGTCCAAAGGGTAAAAGAGTGCATCCACACGATACAGGCTTGCGACCAAAGGATAAAAGCCTACGCCCAAAACCTAAAATGTCCAGAGGGTAAATCATTACATCCAGAGGGTACACATCAATATCTAATGGATAAAAGAATGCACCCAGAGGGTACAGATCTGCATCCAGTGGATAAAATATTGCATCCAAAACATAAATATCTAGAGGGTAAAAGAATGCATCCAGAAGGTACACGCTTATATCCAATGGATAAAAGAATGCACCCAGAGGGTACAGATTTACATCCAGTGGATAAAAGACTGCATCCAAAACTGAAATATCCAGAGGGTAAAAGAATGCATCTGGAAGGTACACGCTTATATCCAATGGATAAAAGAATGCACCCAGAGGGTACAGATCTACATCCAGTGGATAAAATATTGCATCCAAAACTGAAATATCCAGAGGGTAAAAGAATGTATCCGGAAGGTACATGCTTATATCCAATGGATAAAAGAATGCACCCAGAGGGTACATATCTGCATCCAGTGGATAAAAGACTGTATCTAAAACCAAAATATCCAAAGGGTAAAATAATGCATCTGGAAGGTACATGCTTATATCCAATGGATAAAAGAATGCACCTAGAGGGTACATATCTGCATCCAATTTGACTGTCTCAAAACATGGTCATGTTTATAGTTGATTCTGGGTTTTGACACCTTCCAAATCCAATGCCGCACTCTCGTTTTGCATAAAAAAATTTGCATGCTGCAGAAAATTGCTAACAAATTCCAAATACATGAAAATAATAAACCCTTGCTTGCAAAGAAAAACTTACAGATGGATGTCTACATCATCTATTGCTCTGATACCATGAAAGGAATGATAAGAAGATTGTTCCAAGCCGCGATCTCAGATGATAATAGCACACCACATTAGATTTGCAAAACAGAAGAGCTAAAATACCATATATGGAAATCCATCATAATCCATAATGCTCAATACATTACAGTACAATGACTTGAATTATTCAATAAGAAAGATGTACATATAGGAGGAGGGAAGTGCAACTACTACCTAAATCAGTGGTGAAGAACTCCCACTAACTGATACTGGTAGTTAAGTTAACTCCATAAGACTAGTAAGCTAACTCCACATAACTGAGAAGCTAACTCAACACAACTAGTAAGCTAACTCCACACAACTAGTACACCTAAGCAAGCTAACCCAACAAGTGTAGGGATAACACAAGTGTAAGAATTATCCTAATAAATAAATAAAAGGATAAATAATAACCTACACTAATAGGTTTAACATGACACTAAATGACATTTTACCACCTCTTCATTCACCACATCTCTATCATGGTAATTTTCACATTACGACATCTTACATCTTATGTGTCTTTAATTTGATGGTCTTTATTGCGCGTACCCCTCGTGACTCTCCACTAACACTGGGACAATCCTAGCTTGACTATATCAAGGGTACCATACATGCTCATCACTCTTTTATTACATTTCCTATGTCTTTTGGTAATTTTTTTATTCCTAATGATTCTTCTCATGCTTACGTTCCAAATATATCTCGTTGGCATGGTCACGGATGTTGTCCAATCACCTTTAATGATTAGGAATATGCCATGAATGTGTACACACTCTGCCGTAATGGGTACCTGTATGACCCTCCTCACTCTCTAGCTTATCAGGTTTGCAATGTTTCCCCAGTAGGTTTTGACCAAGACAACGATGACCTCCTTGATAGTGTCCCATAGTCACTTTCTCTCCCATACGCTTGGGAGGCATTGCATCTAATACCCCCCATCACATTAGCATATTTATATCTACCATTTTTTCACTTTCATGCATTAATCCCCTCACATTAGGGATTCTCAACACACATCTTAGCACCGTCATTACCAGATGACACACTCTCGTGCTTCGGTTCACACGTGATTGTTGAGGGATTACCACACATGAACCCCACACACTACACAATAGATCTTCCACATTGCATCTACTCACACATCGCGCGGCATGTAACCTACATTCTACACTTAGTCTATCACATTTTTAAACTTGCGCATTCATCCATCATATATATACATTGCATCTACTACATCATGAATTAAACATTCTATACATCATATGGTCGTCTATACACTTCATCATATTTTACATGCTACACTCACTATTCTATGTCACACTCTAGTTCCTTGATCCATACTCGACTACCGAGGGTTTACAAATCAAATGGACCTTACATTCATCACGCGATTATCATTATATCTTTCATCATGCGACATTTCTAGATAGTGACATACACTTTAGGATAAATGGTCACCTCATCCTCTATCATTTTTTAGTGGTATACGGTTTAGGCTACATCACTACTCCCATTCTATCATATTGTCGTGGTATACACCTTAGGCTATATCACCACTCTTACCATTCATCTTATAGTGATATACACTTAGGCTAAATCATCACTCTTACATTCATCTAGTCGGGATATATGCTTAGGCTATAGGGTTCACGCATACAACATCACTAGGCCACATCTCATCACTACATATACAGACTCATCACAACACGTTAGACACACAACACATGCTTCGACCATTTCCCGATCATGCACTCTCGTTTTCGGTTCATTCTTGACTACTAAGGGGGAAAACCAAATGAACCTCACTACCTACACTTCCATTCACTCGAGGGGCATGCGAATCCTACCATCCATCTTGCATTCTATTCCATCCATCCACAACATACTAAATTTCTTGGTTGCTTGTACTCTTGCTTAGATTTTCTTGTTCATTGTCTCTTTATTACACATGCTAGTTTGATTACTTGTATGTCATTTAGCTATATCATCCACACATGTGCATTCACCTCTTTTTCTAGTTATGATCACAGATACAGATCTCTTGCACGTAACACATATGCTTGTCTTCTACCCTTCATACACTGGTCATTGGGGCATCCACATTCGTCTCTTACAGGTGTTATTGTTTCACTTTATACTTCGCACTTTTTATTACTTACTTATACACACTTTTGACATACTGGTTATCTTTCTAACATGCTAACGTGTGTTCCATGTGCAACACTTGTTTTACAGGGTTATTTTCTTCCACCCTTATATAATACATTGTTTGTTTGTACTTGTATTCTTTGTTTTATATTGTATGCGGGCCTTACCCTATGTTTGGTGTGCAAACTTTTTTGTTGTTTGCAACTATGATGGCCTTGTGTGTTTATCGATATTGTGAGGGATGTCCCATGTTTGTGGCCCACTTGGTGTGGCTTACTTTTCTTCTTGCGTGTTTACATTACTACTTTTCTTGGTATCTTTTACATTGTTGTAGATTACACACTACTTTCTTCATGCATGTTTTTTCATACTAACACTTGTTTTGGCTAGCCATCTTGTTTTTGTGTGCATTGGTTTCTACCAAGCACATTCCCTTCCCCATGCATGGTATAATTGCATAGTTACATGTGGTTGGTCCTCTTTTAGGGCCGCATTATCCTATCAACGACGTCGCATGCGCCCCTAAAGCGGGGGCCATCATTTGGAGTTTACATTCTACACAACACGTTTACACCGGTTCAGTTGAGTGCACTTTCCGCCCTTGGCATTATGGGTTTACATACAACAAGTGGGTTCAGACCAATATACGAGCCACATACACAACATATTTTATAGGACGTGGTTTCCTTCGCATTCAGATGAGTAGTTAACGGTTGGAGGATACAATGGAATTACTCCTAATGCTTCTTCTACCGCTAGCGTCGGATCACCAAAAAAACTAGAATAGTACAGAGATCTATTCACACATGATTCAGGGAAGTAATTAAAGGATGGAGGACACAGAGCATTTCCTCCCTATACTTCTTTGGCCTATGGCGTCAGATCACCCAAAAAACCCTGACAGTATAGGATATCCTTCTACACTCTTTCTCTCGACATGGATCAGGTGCACATGTTCCATTTACACTTATCATTTTGTGTATTTTACATTTACATTCTTTTACATACATGTATCTTTTATATATTGTTTTTTCATACATATATATTTGACTACTTGATCGTTTTCTCCTTGTAGGTCTGGCCATATGAGAAACAAGCTGTCAAATGGGGGCAACAACAATTTCTACGAAAACACTTCGCGACAGCATACAATATACTAACCATGCAGGTACACTACACACATCAGCAACAACACTCGTGTTTCTGCCCTAGGTTTTCTCTCATCAAATTTTTGTGCATTTCTATCTTTAGTTTTCACACTACGTCATATTTTTGTCATTCCATGCTTTGTCTAGTGCTTCGGCGCATTTACTACATCACTCTACAACGATATCAGGTACACATCTCTATCTAATTTATGTTAATGAGATTTCTACTCACAAACATAAAGTGGGGGGGAAATGTAGTCAATAAATCATGCATTTCAGGTAATATTTAGTCTAAGTCTCATACTACTATTTAGAGGGTTTTTGAGTGAAGAAAGTACTAATTAACCCCCATCTCTTGGCCATTTTTATTTGATTTCTATCATCATTCCCGACCTCCATCGTACACATGCACAGTCATTTTTCGGCATCTTCCATCATTTTATCCTTGAATGGGGCACCCCAGGCGCCCTGGTCCCACCATGGGTGACCAGTCCTTTTTCCACTTTCCCACCACTTTTTGGGCACTTTCTAGCCCTTACAACATTTGATTTTTCTTATGGTCGACCTCTTCGGGGTTAATTACAAAATCATATCAAGAGAACCTTATAAATACAAAGTTATGAGACCATAATGAGGGACCAAGCACATACCACTACTATCATCCACCTAGAGTTACATCCATCTATTGCATTAGAGATCATTTGCATCCACATAGCTCCATCACTTGGGACAAGGCTGGTTAATCTACATCACACAAGCATAGGAGGGGAGTATTCATTTTATTCCATCCACCATTTACTGCATTTTCTACACATAGTTGGCTCGCTACAGCACAAATTGGGAATGACACAAGAGTAACCTACAGCATGTTCATGCACACAAACACTTAGAACTACATTTGGGTATGGAATGTAGTGTACTGCTCAATTAGTAAGTCCACCCTTGTGGCAGCTGAGGTCATTCTGACCCTTACATATGAATTTTTTCATTTTTTTATGGATTGATGTTTGTTAGGGTTTTATAGGTCTTCACTTCATCTTGGAGAATAGGCAACATCTAGAGTAATATAGTGAACTTAATGCAACAGACAACAAGGGTTTCAGACCATCTGTCGAACCAGTAAAAAATCGGTTCTAGAGATTTTGCATAGACCAGGGTGCCCAGTTTGCAGACCAGAGCACTCCAAACACCCCATTCCCTCTCCATGTGCTCTAGTCCAATTAGATATTCCAGATCCACCCTTTTCGAGGTTAATGTACATTCGTTACTTCTTTCTGCTTCTCTAGTCATTTTTGCAACACTCTGCTGTGACCATCTTCTATTCAGCTGATTTTTTTCCTCTTCTCTCTTGCACATTAGGGTTAGCATTTCCTTTTCCATAGTTTCTTGGGTCATTTACATACTTTATTACTGAACTTATTTCATTTATTTACATTTGTTCATAGTTTATATTAACTACCATCATATTACATTTTTAGTTAATCATAAATATTAACCACAAATTGGTTGGTTGGCTTGGTCTGCGATAAAACATAAACCCCAATATATCAAAATCCTTAATCTAATATGGGTGGAACCACAATGGAATTGGATCTCTCACTAACATAATATCTCAATATATGTGATGCATTATATTTGAGTGTCCTCTTTAGTTAGAACCTTGCTAGAAAACATCTATTTCTCAGGAGGCTACTTTCTGATAATATTTCTCAGCGCCTTTGTTTCCCACCACATCGATTACACACACACACACACACATATATATATGTATGTATATGTGTGTGTATACATATACACACACACACACACACACACACACACACACACACACACACACCTACACATACACATACACATACATATACATATAATAAATGTATAAAAATTAATATTTTGAAATTTTGAAAGGGAGTGGTGGAAAATAATTGTAAGAATTCATAAATTGCCATCAAATTTAACCCACATTACTTATTTATGTTGCAAGTGTCCTCTTTGGAAAGAGCTCTATTGGAAAATGTATGTTTCTCGGTAGACTACTTCCCAACAATATTTCTCGGTGCCTCTATTTCCCAGCTCATCGGTTTTATCAGTGGAGGATATTCTCCCAATAAAATACACCACCCTATAAAATAACATCCATGCATCCATCTATGTGCATCCGATGCCATGTGGTTCGTGAGCTAGCAATTAGTTTTTTTTTAATTTTTTGTGTTGAAAAAGACAACATGTTTTTCAACATTTTGTAAAAACTCTGCACATTTATTTACGGGATTTGAACTGGATACCTGTCATCTAGCAGCACACGCACCAACTGATTTAGCTATCGCTTCACACATGCAAATACATCATTCGAAACCCATATATTTAAAAATAAATTTTCCCATGATTTGATAGGATTTGGCGGGGCCCACCCATATATGGTATGAATGTGTGATGATGGGGCATGGATGTAGGCCGGTGCATTTTATCAGGAGAATAGCCTCCAAATGTTTTATCTAGTGGTGGGCCATCCGTTTCAATTTTCAGAGAACGGCCAAAAATAATTTGTGCTACTACAGCTAAAGTGTTTGACACTCAACATGTTCAACATAGTGCGTGTGGGGAAATATGCAACCATAGGAATGTGCCAACTAAAGCAAGTGAAGTGCGTACAACCTGCAATGAAGATATCAGAGCCAAAATATGTATGCAATGTTTCTCGAATAACTAGGAGAGTTATCTAGATAATAGTCACTATCAGTGCTAAACCCATCTTTGAGAACATAGGGAGTAAACTATTTTTGTGATTATATTGGAGTCTTGTACGTAGTAATCATTGTCCTAGTCGTTTCTTGTTATATAGAATTGTATTAGGGTGTCATTCTTTATTCTTTAGTATCCTTGGTTCACCTTGATCCTTTGGATTCATTACCATTATTTGTGACAATTTCACGTTGTTACGCCACTTGGTTTATCCTAGGGTCCATTTTAGTCCTACCTCAAAGAAAACCTAGTCTATCAAGTGCCTCCTATCACAAGAAGAGGGGCATAAAAAATTAGGGTCCAATCCCAATGTTTTTTCCTAAGTTAATTTTAGTAAATATACACATTTGTCAAACCTTAGCAAAAACATCTTCTATCAAGAAACTCTTGCATCGAATTAAATACAGGAAAATATTTTCCTTTGTGTTGCCCAATTTTGATCAAACATTTTGACATTTACAACTGCAATTTTGTCTAAACCTTGTTGGTTTTTCAAAATTGTGTCATTTTGATATCTATTTTCCTTAGATCCTCTTTGGAAAAATCACACTATCTAGGTTTAGGCATTTACCAGTAATGAATGATTATTGCATGATGCCTTATATGTACGACAATAAGGAACCTAGGTTTTGGCATTCCTATCAAAGGATTCCTATCATGATTAGACCTCATTTTCTCTTAGTGTTAAATAACTCGTTCACTTACCTATTCCCTCATCTTACACTCATAGTAGGTGGTATGATTTTGATTCTTCTGATTCCTTTGAAGATTCCAATCTAAATGATTCTTCTAATTCCTTTCGGTCTTTTGAATATTCTAATCCAAAATATTCCTCTAATTTGAATCCTAAGTTGTGGTCCTCCCTTTCTTCACAAGATCCTACTTATCAGTCACCTCAACAAAGCATTCTTCCTTTGAATATCAACGCGAATCCAAATTCCTATAACCAAACATCAAATTTGATTCTTGAGTCACAGTCCTCCCCTTCTTCGCAGTACCGCATTTATCAGTCACTTCAATGACCCCTTCCTCTGTCGAAGAGCTCTCCGACTTGAAGTTCCTATAATCAATCATCCAAGTCGACCCATATGTCGCAATATACTTCCTGGATAAATGATCCTATTTCTTTCTCGACAATATGTAATCTTCAAGGTAAACTGATGCCTTCTTTTTCCACTCGCGAGACATCTCAGTCCAAGTCTACTTCGTCTCTCATGTCATATTATTCAATCAATCAATCTTCCATACTTGTTGAACCTATTTCTTCTAATCAACCTCCTATGGTCAATGAAAAACCCACACCGATCGATTCATTTTAGAATGATGAAACAATCTGAGACTTATATGGGTACACAAAGATATTCCTCTAGAAGGCTACGAGCAAGAAATATCTTTAGACCTCAATACGTTTGCGTATTGTGGGGAATAGGTTAATTCCTTTCATAAGGAAATAGAGGAAGACCGTAAGATCATTGAACATGATCCTCTTATTATTCTTCAATCTTCACATTCTTCATTGGGTGATGAAATTCATGGCCCTATAAGTGATCTATGTCCTATCTTATCCTTACCCAATCATTCTTTATCTATTATGATTCCTTGATCGTAGTCTCACCTTGGGTCACCACCTAGTAGCCCATCGTATTCTTCTGTATATGGACCACCTCCAAGAATCCTTTCATCATCTATTTGGGGGTCACCTCCTGGAATCCCACTACGTTCTATTCTTGGGTCACATCCTAGCACCCCTTTATCTTATATTTATGGGTCACCTTTGGGTATCCCATCATCTTCTATACTTGGGCCACATCCTATTAGTACTTCATCTTCAGTCTATGGGACACCGCCAGGTATCCCATCATCTTCTATACTTGGGCCACAACCTAGTCCTTCATCTTTAGTCTATGGGACACCTCTTGGTAGTCCATCATCTTCTATACTTGGGCCACATCCTAGTAGTCCTTCATCTTCAATTTATGGGACAACTCATGGTAGCCCATCTTCTTCAATTCTTGGACCATATCCTTTTCGTCAATAACCTTATTCTTCTATCAGTGATTTTTTTATGCCCACCGTCATTTCTCACATCAATTCTAAACATCCACTTTCTTCTCCCACTTCTTGATATCAGAAAAGTCACGTAGTATCTTATAGGAAACCCAAACAGTTTCTTTATCAAGCTAAGATCAAAAATTCCAAGAGCTCTAAAGCTCCCAAAAATTTAAACAATCATAAAGTTTAGAATAAAAAGTGATTCAAGAATACACACCAATAAAACCATTAAGTATGGCACAAATTTCACAAACCTATGGATAGGGAACTTAAGCTCCCATGTATGAAATCCATGTTTCAAGATAAATCACAGTCATTTGTTGAGTATGTGCTCACCACGATCATCGAGATCAGCGATAATATGAATCTTGATAAGAAAACATGCTTAATCTCCCTTATCAAGGAAATCGTAAACATTGTTGTTTGATCTTATCACACAGATTGATATTGATTAGTCTAAAATGTTCAAAAGTCTAAAAAAAATACAAAAAAATGAGAAAACATTAAAACAGTACAAAGAAAAATCAAAGGTAAAAAAATCAAACGTTGCAATCAGATATTGTATACACATGGATGTTATTTCTTCCATTTCTTGTCATCCCTCTACAATACATCAACCATTTTCATTCCTTCGATTATATTTTGGTTAGCCTATTCACATGCATTTTGTGACAATTATCTCTATGGTATCCATTTGACCTTGTTCTTTCATCACCTTGGTAAATTAAAGAACGTCTGACTTCTTAGAGATGTTATCAAAATCAACATCTAATAAACTTGTTATGAAGGACTTTTGGACGTATTTTTTGACACTATCCAATGTCGTCATTGTAATCACTTCCACATCCTTCCATCACACCATAAATGATTATTAACCGCTTTTCGAAACAATCAAGAGAGCTGAAATAAGTTTTTAGAAAGTAAAAAAATCAATCAAAGTCAAAAATCAAAAGCTAAAATCAAAAGGAATTTGATAAATAACTCTCTCTTGGGATATTTCCAATAATCTATACTGGGGCTATGGGTGCCTAACCGATAGTAGAGAAATGTTGCGATTAGAATTAAAAACATCTTTGTTGGGGCCATGGATGCCTGACCGGTAGTGGAACAATTTATGACTCTCCTTTCACCCTCCATTCACAAATCAACTTTAAAAATACATAATTCTTACACATTGGCTAGGGTGTCTTCACTTGTTGTCTATCAAATATTCCCTCCAAGAGGTAATTAATTTCCACATGTACACACTGGATCTCAATGAGTGAACATGATTAGTATGTTACCAAGTGCCTTTTTTGGACCTTTTTCAAACTCTTACTCTAGTCCATATCTTGTCTCACGATTTGTGCCTTTGGCTAATAATTTTTTCATCACAAGTCTCCTCGCTATTTTTTCCATATCCTTTCATAAAATTCATTGTTATTCTACTTCATTCAGAACATCCATGTGTGTAAGATTACCTTTTTACAATGTTTGAGAGAAATTTTCTTCCTTGTTTCAATAAACAATCTTATACTTCTTTTCTATCATGTGTTTCTTGGCCAACTTACACTAGGGGCATGGTTACTTCTTCCTGGCACTTCTTTGGTTTAGATTCATCATCATGTTGAACCTATCCATATTAGCCCTAATCTAACTTCTGTGTGTGAAGAGTTTTCCTTTAAATATTCCCATCTCACGCTAGGGGAAGCTTTGCATCTTCACTTTCTTACATGCGTGTGGCATTGTACCCTTATACATCTCATCTAATGTTGGGGGCATCCATGCTTCTTGGTTTTCCTATACATAGCTTTAGAAAACTATCAAAATCCCAAAACATTCAAATATGTTAGTAAAAAAAATTCAAAATTCACAAAAAATCCAAAAAAAAATGGTAAAATCATTTAAAATCCAAAAAAATATCCTCAAACATTGAAATTTGTCCTACAAAACATCTTTCTGAGGTTCTTGCTTGTTTTTTTCTCAAGCGACTCTCAAATCATTTTGATCTACCTCCATTAAAAAAGCTAGTTTTCTTACTATATCGGTACTCCCATGCAACAGTGAGTTTTTAGAGACTGTGTCATAGTGCATGAATGCTTTTTCATGGGGCCAATTGTGTCCTCTGTTATTCCCCTTGCATGTAGCCTTACTTGGGGTACCATTTTTAACCATTATCGTTACAACACGAACATTTGGGAACTGAAGCTTGATAACAAAAAAATTGGTGTAACTGTCTTGAACGTTGTTTGTTTGAGTATGTGTGATTGTAACTGTTTATATATTAGGTTAGCTTGTTTAATTTCTCGTATTGCATTGAATTATGTATGTCGCATGGAGTTATGATAAAGAAGCTTATCTCTACCTGTTCTACCATGTACAACGAGCTCCTCTCTTTTGTCCTCCATTTTTTCATCTCGGGTAGGTCCAATAAATCTTTACATTAGGGAGTATCTTGATACTTAACATAGTTCTTATTTGCAAAGGTCATAATGGGTGAGATCCTCAAGTGACTCAACCTCTGTTTTTCTTGAAAGCAAGCCCCAACTACCTTTTCCTCAAGCTCTTAATCCATTGTATACAAATCAAACTAATTCATTCATCTCGACCCTTGGCTTGTCTACACACCAAGCTCAAATTTATCTGGGAGATCTGGATCAAGACCATCACGAGCCTATCCTTCCCTTTGGCACCAACCTGGATCCCATAGAGCATACTCAACACCCTACATTGCGAGTCATGAATTGAAGTCACCCTTTGAGACCAGTTCAAAAAAATTTTCCAAGCTCACTTCCCTGACCTTAGATATCCATCTCATCCCATATCTAGGATCGTGGTCACTCGACACACTCGATTTGTTCCAAATCGTGTTGTGTAAGCTCCCAAGTTGGAAGATATTTGTGTGCAACTTGCAAGTCAATTCTAGCTTTGTTCTTTGCCTCTTAAGATGGATCCTGCAACAAAAAAGAAGAAAGAATACAAGGTGACAAACAAAACCCTAAACGGTGATATTAAATCTTTGGTTTTTAGGTATTTGTACTCAAGTATTCATTAAGCTACCATCACCAACTTACTACAAACTTGGGATTTTACCTTAATAGTATAATAGTAGTAGTATATTTATTATATTAATTTTTTTTGATAATTTATTAATACATCTTGTCTAACATATCTACAAGTCGTGTACAGAGCTTGGAAAGCTAGATGTGATTGTGGTTTTTAGAGGTCGTCAAAACTATTTAATAAGATTTAAAAATTTCACAAAAAATGTTCACGAGCATTTTTTCACTGTAACCCTTCTTTGAATGTTTTAAAAGTAACTTACACTTCTCTATTGTCAACCAATTTTTACATTTTGATATTTTTGGACATGAAAATTTTTTCCCACCCTTTTCTGATGGGTTTCAATCCTTGGGAAGGGCTATGGTGGGCTCAATTTTGAACCCTAATTCCTATTCCTTCATTTAATCCTTTTAACCCTTGTGGCTCAACCTATTCCTCTCATTTATTTATGTTTGACACAATCCTATTCCTCTTGATGTGCACCCACTCAATAAAACATGAATTTAACTTCAATTTAAATAATGTGCATTTATTGAATATGAAATTCCTTTTGATATTATCTACTTCAGAGTTGTTATATAATTTACGGTCAAATCCAACATATAGGAATTTCCAATTAATGTAGATTTTGAATTCAAAATTTGTTGAAAACTTAGCTCTTTTTTTCTAAAACAATATAAAACTAACTTTATTAAATAAGAACTCAATTCCTATCCAAACATCAAACACTTATATGTACATATAATAAACATAAGCATACTTCATAACAACTTACTTCTTACTATTTTCTATGTTGTAAACAATTATTACATGATTGAATTATTAACTATATTATGCATTTTAAAAGATATAAGTAGTTTATATTTTAGTTTTTAGGCATTGACTTAGATTTTATAGAATTTGGAATTTTTATGAGCTCACCTTTTTAATTTATTTTTCATTGACATATCACATTATTATAATCACTCCTTTCACCCTCAACTATGAATTTATTTTGCAAAAAAATGAACAATGGTATTTTGGTTAAAGAAAAGAATTGATGATAATTAAACATGAAAACCTCAATTTAGCAAACTGCTTCAACCATTTTCTAAAAAAAACTAAACAGACTGGAATCATTGGCGATTTGGGTAATCGTCGATGATTACTTAAGTGAATTTTCTAGCTTCTCAAAGGGATCTTCCGCTTGCATCCACGAGTCTTAGTTTTCTTTTTGAGTTTTACAACATCATTATGTAATAGAAATTCCAAGTTATTATCCAACAACACCTTCAACACTCCTTAAGAATCTCAAAGTTTTGTTCTAGAGCTCCTCAAAAT
The DNA here is from genome assembly GCA_019776745.2 of Taxus chinensis. NCBI lineage: Eukaryota > Viridiplantae > Streptophyta > Pinopsida > Cupressales > Taxaceae > Taxus > Taxus chinensis. The sequence continues at coordinate 82,300,773 of CM034153.1, read as the reverse complement.
CAGTTTCTCAAAACTCAAGCTGTAGAATACACCAATTTCTTATATCACCTTTCATCAAGGTAAAACATCTTTCACAGCTTTATCTCGACATCTAGGTATTTTTATTTGTTCACCTATTTATCACACATCATTATCTAAGTTATTGCAAGTTTACAATTTCAAATTATTCAATCAAACACTTAATTTCATCAGCCTGTCACTATTTACCGGAATCACCAATGATTACTGCAATCACCTGCGATTCCTGATACTTTTGTTTTTTTGTAACTTTTATCAGCATCTGTTTCATCTACTTTATCTGTCATTTCAAATATGTTTTCCTCTAACACTCTGCTTAGCATGGATTGTTTTAGATGGAAATAGGTGGTCCAAATCATGAGCATACCAGCATTCACTCTCTGCCAATAATCCGTCACCCCTTTTACTGAGAGCAATATGACATTTTGCATGATCTAACTCTGTGTGCTATCCATTGTGCCATGTTGGAGGAGTTAGACACCATTTTTGAATTTACCCATGAGATCCGTCAAGTTGTGGAAGGATATTAGCGTGTGTATTTTGAGTATCAACGCATCCGCATTGAACTTGCTTGGCTTGAGTATGAAGTTGAACATGAGGGTTTACATTTGGAAACCGGATATGAGCCATAGTTTCATTTCATCTATTTATTGCTTATCATCTATTTGTCTTGTAATAAACTTATCATTTATTGCCATATTATCTTTATTTGTTTATCATACATTGTATATAATTTTTCAAATCCTTGATTATGTAAAAAAAGATTGACATCCTTAGAAGGAAGTCCTTTGACTGCCTGGGACTGGCCTTTGCCAGGCAATCCACCTTATATATTACTAATCATATTCTGTTTAGTGTATGTGATTGGTAAGATTTCTCATAGGAAAGGATCCTATATCAACCTTCCATGGAGCACAACTTCAAACATCGTTAGTCAACATCCATGGGTATCACTAAAGCCTATGTCTTCTGAGGTCAGTTTACTCTTAATTTCTTGTTTAGTTAAATAAATTTAAAGAGGTAGGAATAATTCTATACAATGGTATGAGTGGTCTCTTAGTATTATGTGGATACCAATGACCTTTATGGTTATGACTGAATTCACATTTAAATGGATGTTTATGCACAGATTAATGTAGACCATTCATGTGTCTTTGATTTAGACTAGAGGGTACGAAGGAAAATGACAAAAGCTTACTACATTGAAAGATGGGGAGAATGTAGATTTCATGTTCAATGGTCTATGACTTTCCCCCTTAGGAGTAGGTCATCATCATCACTTTGCAATTTGTGAAGAGCTCAAACTTAGAATTATTTTACTCAATTAGAGACTATGTTTCCTCCTGTACTAGTCTTGTGCATTATGCAAACATTCATGTTTTTCTCTGCATAAGTTGGTGAGCTCATTCAACATCATGTGAATTTTTGATGTCCTCCACCTGTCTTTCCAGATGGTATCTCTACCTCATATATTTTTATTTTATGAATCCATTTCACCCTTTCTATACCTTCGCCACCATCCTCCCGATTGGGCCATAATTGGAGTTTAGAGAAACACATAGGAAAACAATGATGCTTAATGGTAAGAAGAATTTATAGGTGTTGTCAGCACTGTGGGTGGAAGTACCCTAGGTGCCAATCTTTTGTTTTACAACATTCTACTCACTGTAAAATAATACAAATATACCAGCCTTTCAATCACTCATATTAAGTATTAGCAAGTGCATAACATCAAGAATATGAAAAACCTTAAAAATTTAATTTTTTGTATCTAGCATATGTAAAGTTTGTGTTTCATATGCTAATTTTATTTCAAAGTATTCATTAATCATGCCTTGATTTTTGAGTTATCTTTAAATTACATTGAGTCAACGATATGCACACCTCACCACTTTCACCGTCAAATGGCTGACACATATTACACCGATTTCATAAGTGCACCACCGTAACAAAGAATTTTTTTTTACTCCCCCCTAGGATTTTTCCCACCCTTTTGTAAGCTCCTCCCTCATAACCCATCTTCAATTCCCATCCTCTCAAACCTTGATTTTTGGCCCCTCTAATTCATCTTTTCCAACTACATCTCCTTTGGATTTCCATCGCACACTTCGCATGTGGCTAATTTTTACTTTTCCAAATTAACCCTTAACTTTCAAATGATTTGCAAACATTTAATTTTCTCAAACTACAACTATTTTGACTTAAACAATTTTAAAATAACTCATCCTCTTCCCTTGATTTTTGGTTTTATTATTTTAAAATTCTTTAACCAAAACCTCACCCGCTCCCATTAAATAAAGTAACGTTAAGTTTCCTCATTTGAAAATTATGCAGAATCCTTTTATTGATGAAATTTAGTTAGATCGACGTTTAATGTTATACATGCGAATATACATATATATGTTTCAAATTTCAAGATTCGCAAATGCTCTCGAGTTTAAAGGATCTTAAGAATAATGACATCACCACACAAGCCAAAGACACGAAGGCACCTTGGTTCCAAAGGGTTAGTCCGTGAAAGGACACTTCAAAACTGCCCTTATTATTTTATTAAAATGCTTAATTTAAATGCTATCATTATTTTAAGATCGCGGAAAGAGGTTACGAACGTCCATTGAATCCCTCTACTAGGATGAAAACCATAACATGATGAATGGGAGGCTCTTCATCCATGGAGGTAGTATTAACTTGTGTTGCACAAAGGCTTGACTCTTACCAAAAATAAAGCATCATGGAAGCTTAAATTTCAAAGCTTTATTAAATATAGACGATTGTACTCTTGACCTTAAAAGAGATGAGATATAATTACTTTTATCTTTCATGGGACTAATATTCTATTTTAGAAATGTTACTAACGCTCCATTTAATTGTTTTATTTTATGAATTATTCATATTGTAAGCACCATTCTAAAACAATGAACTCACTCAAACCAAGGGCCAACTTGAGTCCACGTAACTACAATCGAGAGGTGGTAATGGGAGGGGCATTACACTTTTCCAAATTAACCCAATAACTTTGATTTGCAAAATAAATTAGTGAAACTACAACTATTTTGACTTAAACAAGGTTCAAATAATTACGAAATGATGTGCCAGAGTAAATAGACATTCATTCCAACAAAGCCGTGGGTGGCATGTCTCCCGTGATTTCAGATCCTTTCAAATGCCCTTAAATATGCATGGGATGCAACATTTTGTATAGAGTATAACCCATGGTGTAACGTACTCTATATGTAAATAAAAAGATTGGTGTGGAAAGAAAATAAGTACTACAAAGTTTGGATGAATGAAAAATCTTGAGTGCGAGAGGAAAATAAATGAACAAGAGAAAAATTTGATTCAAAGATCGTGACTTGTGAGGATAGAAGAAAAGTATTTCCACGGGAGTACTGTTTTTCATGGAAAATTCGAGAGCTACACAAATGATACGTGTTGACTCTGAGTCTGAGTTGGGACTAAGTCTATGTAGTAATGTTCTCAAATTGATAGATGTTGACTCGAAGTGTAAGTTTAGTTTAAGTCAATGTGGAAAAGTATGGAGTATTCTTCTTAAACTCTTTATTGCGGTGTAAGACTTGGCGAAGATTCTTCAGGGATTAAATTTGAAGGGCTGGTTTGAATTTTATTTGTGAAGGGTAAATATTGGGCAAACCCTTCCAGATAAAATGTAGTATGAATATTTTACACCTCATAAGATAAGAATAAATCAATTATCCATGTCATAAAAAATAAGAATATTTTTTAATATGAGAAATTGTTTTCAAAAAAATTAAGCATTAGATTATTGACACTTTTTAAATAAAAGGAAAATATCAGTTATTCAAACAAAATGACCCCTCAATTAAAATGGTGTAAAATTAAAAATCTATTTAAACTAGTAAAATAATCAAATTATGATGTAATGAACGCCCAAATTTGCAATATTATAATTTCTTAAAAATCATCATAACGAAAATAAGCATTAAATAAATTTAATAAATAAATACATAAACAAACAATTGAAATTAGACGAGAATACATGCAAATTAGTAAACACATAAAAACCATCAAACTGCATGTGTGACACTAGGATCTCTTATCAAAATCTTTATGAAAAACTTGTAAGTAATAAAATAAATAACTTTAACTTCTACTTGTATTTTAGTGCTAAAATTAAAACCCATTTGGATTCTTATCACTTACAGCAAAAAACCCATTTAGATTTTAACCACTAAAATTAAAACCCATGTAAATTTTAATTAGTAAAAGGCATTATTTTAGATTTTTTTCCAACTAAATTAAAGATATTGTGCATCTGCACATTGAAACACATGCACTAACTATGTCCCCGATAGATACATCGAGATATTCTTGGTCAAATTCAGAGCCAAAAGATTCACCTTGTGCACAATATGCATTCATATCTACTATACACAAAAATGATGTATTACCAAATGACACTACTCCATTAAACACACATACCCTTCATAATCCTCCATGAATATGTCCATTACCCTCTTCCTCCACTCCTTAGGTATATAATTAAGCCGCATTATCTTTAGAAAAACTATAAATATTAAATTTTTGTTGGCCTCCACATAACTCCTATTGAAAAATGTTTTGAGATAAGATACCAATGATGAATTGGATGGGTTTTTTAATGGAAAAAGAAGCTTATCTTTGCCTGTTCACCCCCTATGCAATGAGCTCCTCTCCTCTTCCCTCTATCATACAATCTCAGATAGGTCCAATCAACCTTTGCATTAGGGAGAATCTCGACACTTAGCTTGGTTCTTATTTACAAGGGTCATAATGGGTGAGCTCCTCAAGTGACTCGACCTTTCTTTTCCTAAAAGCAAGTCCCAACTACATTTTCCTCGAGATTCTTCTCCATTATATACAAATCGAGCTAATCCAATCATCTTGGCCCCTGGCTTGTCTACACACTAAGCTTGAAATTATCTGGGTGATCTAGATCAAGACCATTGCGAGCACATCCCACCCTTTGGCACAACTATGGCTCCCATAGAGCTTGCTCGACACCCTACATTGTGAGTCACACTTTGAGATAAGTTCAACACTTTTTTGTAAGCTCTTCCCCGACCTCAAATATCCATCTCATTCTATATTCGATCTCGTGACCACTCGGTACACTCGATCTATTCCAAATCATGTTGTGCACGCTCCCAAGTGGGTATATATTTGTGTGCAAGTCGATCCTAGCTTTTTTCTCTGCCTCTCAAGGTGTCTCTTGCAACAAAAAAGTGGAAAAAATACAAGGCAATATATAAAAAATTTGAATGAATCCCAAGAAAAGGCTAGAACCCTAAATGGTAATACTAAATCTTTGGATTTTAGGTATTTGTGCTTAAGTATTCGTTGAGATGACATCGCCAACTTTCTACAAACTTAGTATTTGACCTTAATAGTATTATAGTAGTAGTATATTTATCATATCAAATATTTTGATAATTGTTTAATATGTCTTGTCTAACATATATGCAAGTCATGTGTAAACCCTGGAAAGATGGAGGTGATTATTGCTTGCAAAATTCATCAAAAATATTTAATAAAATTTAAAAATTTTACACAAATTGTTGGCAAGCATTTTTCACCATATCCCTTCTTTTAACAGTTTTAAAAGTAACTTACACTTCTCTATTGTCAAACATTTTTTACATTTTGATTATTTTTTGACATAAAAATTTCTACCCATCCTTTTCTGAAGGGTTTGAGGCCTTGGGAAGGGCTGTGACGGGATCAATTTTGAACCCTGTGAATCATCTTCCCTTCTATTCTAGCATGTATTGAATATTGACTAAAATACTAAGGGAAAACAACTTCTCTCAAAGAAATATTATGAGGAGGCACTATCTACCAGTTGTGTTGCGAAGTCTTTATATATCAAGTCTTCCTATTAGGGAAAATGTTTCATTATAATAACCTCCTTGCTATTGTGCAAAGCCCTTTCCAACTAACCATATTTTTTAACTTTTCAACATTTTCTTCAACATTATATTTAACGTGTTATAGACCCATTTCACACTAATTGCATATTTGCCTTACAGAAGATTCACTAAATCCCATGTATTATTCTTTTCAATTGAATTAATTTCATCATCCATTGTATTTATCCAATTTTCATCATTTATTGTCTCTTCAAAATATATAAGATAGTGAGAAAACAATGCAAAATGAGATTATTTTTTCTTCTTCATGGAAACGATCATAAATCTCCTTGAGGTTTATTGTCTCTATAGGGAAGGGCGGTGATTTGGGGTCTTTTAGGTCTTTCTTCAATATTGGATTATTGGAGACATCTGAAGGAGCACGAAGAATTTGATGCGACACAAAACAAAGTTTCCAAATCACTGTCCTTCCTTGTAGAGATCAGTTTCAAAGATTTTTCACATAGTAGGGCACCTAGATTGAAGACCAAAGTGCCCTTAGGCACCCCAGTCCCTCTCCAGGCACTCCAGTCGAGCTAGATCCTCCAGATCCATCCTTTTTAAGACTTCTAGATAGTCGTTGCCACCTCCTAATTTTCCAACTCTTTATATGAGAGCAGTCGAAAAAAAATACAATCAAGAACATTGGCTTCAATCACAAACCTCATCAACACATCCTCCCTCATATAGGCGGGCACCCCTTGGGAATTTCCCAGACTACAATATTTACTATATCCATAATCAATGTATTATAACGCTTCTTTAGTTTAGCAATGTAGCGTGTTAAGTTCATCTTGTCTAAATTTGGCAGGCTAAAGTTATTTGATAGAAAATAGTAAGTGGAAAGTGGGAGCCATGCATAATGACCGACATGATTAGTGGAGTAGAAATTTCTTTCTAATTCCAAATTTAAATATAAGGCCAAGTGGATTGATGGTGAATTATTGACTTCAGGTCTAAAAGAATAGACATTTACCAACAACTTGCATTTCTATTTTATATTTAGAACTTCTTTCTTCATTTCAATGATAAAATATATTCTTAATTTGATGGGCATCTTAAGATTTATATTAAAATATTAAAAACAAATCGACAATTTTTTAAAATTTAAGACTTCCATTTATAAATATATAAATAAGAGATATACAATATTAATCTTATAAATTTAAAATTAAAATTTGAATTTAATTACAAGTAATCAATATTATAGTTAAATATAAAAAATCATTCAATTCCACCATTTTACATATTATTTTACTCATTCCTTTATTAAAAAAACAATAAGCAATTTTTTTAATTTTTAAATAGTATAAATTGTATTATTTAGAAGCCTGCCTTTTCACAACCCATAATTTTATCTTTGTATTTGAAGAAACACATTAAAATATCTTCTTATTTCTTCTTTTAATGTCTGTGTTCCTCCCATCCTAATTTTCTATCATTATAATTAGGCGTTTGTATGAAACTATAAGTCCACTCAATTCCATGGAATATTCTTTCAATTTTTTTTATAAATTTGTTTAACATTTGCAGACTCCATATTGAAATACATCATTCATTTGGAACCCTTAGAGGTTTTGATAAGGGAGCAGGATTATTGGAGACATCTAAAGGAGCACAGAGAATCTGATGTGACACACAACAAAGTTTCCAAATCACCACCCTTCCCTGTAGAGATCAGTTTAAAAGATTTTTCACAGAGCAAGGAACCTAGATTGAAGACCAAAGCGCCCTTAAGCAGCCCAGTCCCTCTCTATGCACTCCAGTCAATCTAGATCCTCCAGATCCATCCTTTTCAAGACTTCTGGACAGTCGTTTCCACCTCCTAATTTTCCCATCACCTCTGTGACATAGTCCCGAGAGTATCCATTATTAATCTGAGTTCTTTCCTCTTCTCTCTTCAACATTAGGGTTAGGATTTCCTTTTGCATAGTTGTTAGATCATTTACATACTTTCTATATTGTATTTATTTACTTTATTATAATTATTCATAACTTAGGTTAACTATCCCTATACTACATAGTTAGTTAATTTTAGTTAATCAAAACCAACTAGAAGATCATATAAAATTTCTAAGGCCCCAATTTACATTCCTTGAGAGACATAAACCATCTTAAAAAAATAGGCCCCACACATGTGATAGAGAAAACAAATAGGGTTCATTTTAAGAGGCATCTGAGAAATTCGAGGTGGAAAATCCCTGACGAATATACCTGGAACCAAGTTCGTGGGAAAGGTGAATATTTAGGGATTTTAGAACGAAATTTTCATGTGGCAATTTCTTAAGGGAGAGAATTTTTTTTCCTGATAGTTTTGTTATCACACGAAAAAATTTCTAGTTGTTGCACGATAGCAAACTTGTTATCTCACAAAAGTAAGATTTTTTTCACATGACATCAAGCTTGTTGTTGCATGACAATTTTTTTGTACAACACCAGTTTCTATATATGCACCATGAAAGTGAGAGTCATTTATGCATGCCAACAAGCTTTGCTATTGCATAAAAACAAGTCTTGTTGTCGCATGACAATAATATTTACTGTCGCATGACAATAAGATTTATTGTCACACAAAAACAATTTTCTCTGTCACATGACAACAAAGCTTGTTGTTGTGGGTCAATGATTTTTTTTTTCGTGAGACAGTAAGGCTTGCTATCATCTATCAACAAAACTTACTGTCATGTGACACTTATATGTTGTTGTCATTCGTCAGTAAAAGATTACTATCGTGCGTTACCAGAAAGCTTCTTTCGCGCGTCATCGAAATTTTTTTGTCATGCATCCTGATACCAGAACCCTAATATTTCCATAAAACCCCTCTTCGACCCTCATTTTCACACTTCCCAAATCACAATTTTTTTCTTCGTTCTCCCAATGCTCACAGCCTACAGGTCTTGTAACACCTAGTATGCCAACAAATAAAAAAACCAAATACAATCCAACCTCCAAGTCTCGATTCAACCTTTCAGGTCTCATTCTCGATTATTTCAATTGTTTTAGCCTTCAGGTATCGAATATCACGTGGTCAAGGGATTCTAAAGACTAAGTTTTTAGCTAAAGTCTACATCATGGAAATTGAATCTCAAAAAAACTAGGAAAGCAGCCTACACAAGATTATATACATGAACTTAATGTTCCCGCACATTTATATAGTCTTGCAAATGAATGAAGGTTACTATGAATGGGTATACACTTGTGGGTTTGTACGACTAGTTAACATGCCACAGTTTGAGACAGATCATAACATTCTGAACTACCTCCTCTCTCCATTCAATACACAAGATGAAAAATTCACTGTGACTTTTCCAGATGGACATATATTTAGGTTCAATGTTGATCATGCTGATATCCATTGATTGACATTCCTTCCTTTTAAATATTTTTCTATTGTAACAACCAAAGAAACTCTGATTGAAGATGATAAGATTTTCCTTAAAACTTATTACAACTTCCATTTTTATGGTACATGTAACTTGCTTTAATTTGTAACATTTTACTTTTGATATAAATTGTGGTTGATTCAACATCCAATGACTTTTTTGCAGCAAACATCAACAAATCAAGAGGAGAAGTAGATATGCAAGGAGTAGCACACATTTTTCTTGCTGTCATGATATCTTTTTTTCAAGCCAATTTTTTTTATAGGGTAGGTAAACAAATATTCCAAATTGGGCTATTTCCTACATTCTCACAACAATCCAAAAGTAAATATTTGATTGTTGCACATACTTATCGAATAAGATAAAATTTGATATTGCAAATATTGGACTTGCTGAAAAACCAACAGTTTGTACCATTAACTATCTCCTTGGTCTTTATTTCAAGGGATATTATAATTTAATATGTGAATCCACTCCTACCTATATGAATGACATGATGAAGCAATTGTCAATTCCATTTGAAGAACAACAAGTTAATAGTTTATATTTTGATGTTAGTAAGGTTATTGTCTTGATTAGTCACTTCTATTAAAAATTTCATATGGATGTTACTAAAATTATGTACTTTTATTTGCATATTTACCTTATGCAAAACAATTTTTTGGAGGCCCTTCCACGAAAAAAATCAGCAACAAGAGGAAGAGGCCAACAACATGTCGAGACATTGGGAGATTCTCAGTTCCACATGGAGGCTCACTCATCACCTAACCATCAATTGTTTGCATTAGTAAAACGACATAGTCATAATACCCTTAACATTCAATATTGTTTTTTTTTTACATTTTACCATTTAGTATTTATCATTTACCATTTTTATTGAACATGCTATGGGGACTTTGGACTATCCTCCAGTTTTACAACAAACATCAACCACTCACTCAATTCAGCCGCATGCATCTATTAATGTTCATTCGCTACAAGTAAAACACCATGATCCACCATTCCTATTACCCACAGGTCCAACACAATCATTTCAAACTCATACGTGACCAGTACATGTTTCCTCTCACCAAGGTATAAATTGTTGCTTTTGTGTAATTTTTAACATTTTTTTATATAAGTTAGTAATTATTTTGTTCTTGGACTTGACAGTGCATTCCAGTTCATCGCCATCTATTCAAAAAATGCCACCTCCTCCACCAATACCACCATTATGAGCAAAACTTGCAACAAGAGGAAAAATGACCACTGGTAAACGCATGATGCCACTTTTGGCCCCTAGTGAGACAGTGAAAATTCCTTCTAAAGTTCCCAATATCTCTTTCGGTGGCTTTCCCAACACAATGGGAAAATCAGTTTTAAATCAAATAAATTTAGATGAATATTTTTTGGGTATTGATAACAATGACCGAACAGGTTTTTTCGATACATGTGATATGATTTAGGGCCCGTAGGTAAATTTCCATTTTGATGTACTTTATTTAACATTGATACATATCAATTTCTCATCACTTTTAAATTCTTATCACATCCAATTTTAATATGAATTTATTTTATCGCAAATACAGTCAGAGCATACAGGGGAAACAAAAGGCAGCACAGGTACCTCAAGCCTTAACCCCCCCATCCTCTCCATCAACATCATCCTCTTCGGACAATGACTAGTTGATATCAATTTCTTTAGATAACTTGATTGGTTATGATTGTGAAGCCCATGTCAAAGAGTTTTTTATTCCTCATATAAGTCAGATCATACAATGGGAGCGAAGGGCTAAAGTGTTAATCAAAGAGATAAATAATCGTCTTGATAACCATAGCTAAAGGTGTAGTTTATATGTTGTAGTCCAAAATCATCCTGTTAAGATAGATGTCTTACGCAACTAGGCACAAGGTTGTACGGTCACATATAATAACAGTTATCACAAAAATGTTTTAGATAAAGTTTTGAATAAATTAGAAAATATTAACGCTGAAGCCCAATAATATTTCAACAAATGGTCAAAGGACAAAGATTTGGTGGAAATTACAAATGCTGAAAGAGATAGAGTTGTTGTAAGTATTATCAATTTGAAACCATATTTTTTATTACTTTCTAATTTTAGTAATATGTTTTAATTGAGCTCAATGTTTTTGTTGCACTTGAAATATGAAAACTTAAAAATTCAAGAAAAAGTGTTCCAAGTTCACTTGGAAATAACTAAGAAAAGCTTATCCTTAGAAATGCAACTTAAACAAACTATTGTTTTGGTTAATAAGCAAAACAATACTCTGAAGAGGATTATTAAAGAGAATGACATAGATGCTGATATTTTGTTCAAGACAAAGGCAGCTGCAAATCTTTCTTTGTTATCCTATGAAGATGCTTCAAAGGAAGATGAAGCAACAATTAAGAATTTAAACATTGTTGTAGAGGATATTGTTAGTTTTGGAATTCTTGAAGCAGAGAATAGAGGAGTGCCAGCCATTGGAAAAAGTGGCACAAAAGTCACTACAAAAACTGAAAAGGAAAGTGCCAATGGGTGTGGGGAAGTTGTTAATGTTTGAGTATGAAGATAAAGTGTAAATGTATTTGTTGAAAAGTGTTTAAGAAATTGAAACTTGAAAAATTTGGATGTTTGAATCTTGAAACTTGAATATTTGTTTAATTTGAAGAATTTATGAAGTTGAATATACGTTGCAATTGTTTTACTTTTCATGGAATCTCTCTTTTTACACGTATTATGTTGAAATCTAGAATTTATGGAATGCATTTGCTTTAATGTTGAAATTTTAATTATTTATAATGTGATGTTTTTCATAGAATATCAATTTTGTACACGTAATTTATTTGACTACCTCATTTCACATGACCTGAGGACCTTTAATATTTCATATAATGATTCTCTTCCACTTAATACAACAAAATCTTCTTCTCTCTACTTGTAAAATTTGAACTCTGTATTATGTTTCTTCACATTACCTCTGTAACCCTTCCTAGAATCCTTTGGAAGAATCAAATAACATTTTTTCCTTAGGAAGTCTAAAGAATCACCTCTGTATAGTGCGTGCACATTGCAATGGTTATGGAATATCACTTTTTTTCACGAATTATGTTGGAATCTGGAATTTATATTTTTTTACATTATATATATAGAAATTCTAGATTGTGAACTGTACTGATATCAAAATATGTATGGAATGCATTTTCTTTTATGTTGAAAGTTTAATTATTTACATTGCGACGTTTTTAATGGAATATCAATTTTTCACACGTAATTTAATTGACTACCTCATTACACATGACCTGAGTACCTTAAATATTTCATGTAATGATTCTCTTCCACTTAATACATCAAAATATTCTTCTCTCTACTTGTAAAATGCTAACTCTGTAACATGTTACTTCACATTACCTCTGTAACCCTTCCTAAAATCGGTAAGAAGAAACACATAACAGGTTTTCCTTAGGAAGTCTAAAGAAGCACCTCTGTGTAGTTCGTGCACATTGCAATGGTTATGGAATCTCTTTTTTTTTCACGTATTATGTTGCAATCTGGAACTTTTATTTTTATATATTATATATATAGAAATTCTAGATTGTGAACTGTACTGATATCAAAATATCTATGGAATGCATTTTCTTTAATCTTGAAAGTTTAATTATTTACAATGTGATGTTTTTAATGGAATATCAAAATTTTACACGTAATTTAATTGACTACCTCATTACACATGACCTGAGTACCTTCAATATTTCATGTAATGATTCTCTTCCACTTAATACATCAAAATATTCTTCTCTCTACTTGTAAAATGCAAACTCTGTAACATGTTTCTTCACATTACCTCTGTAATCCTTCCTAAAATTGGTAAGAAGAATCACATAACAGGTTTTCCTTAGGAAGTCCAAAGAATCACCTTTGTGTAGTTCGTGCACATTGCAATGGTTATGGAATCTCATTTTTTTCACGTATTATGTTGCAATCTGGAACTTTTATTTTTACATATTATATATATAGAAATTCTAGATTGTGAATTGTACTGATATCAAAATATGTATGGAATGCATTTTCTTTAATGTTGAAAGTTTAAATATTTACAATGCGATGTTTTTGACGGAATATGAATTTTTTACATGTAATTTAATTCACTACCTCATTTCACATGACCTAAGTACCTTCAATATTTTAGGTAATGATTCTCTTCCACTGAATACAACAAAATATTCTTCGCTCTACTTGTAAAATTTGAACTCTGTAACAAGTTTCTTCACATTAACTCTGTAACCCTTCCTAAAATCCTAGATGTATGAAATGCATTTGATTTAATTGTTAAATTTTAATTATTTACGTATAATTACGATATTTAAAAAATTTATTCCAAAAATTCATGTCACAAATACTACATCACAGCAGTTTGAAAATACCAAAATAAATAAAACATGATTATTATAACTCTAGGTATGATAGGGTGTAAGGTACCTGTAGTCTTCTAGATTGGTGATAATGTATATTGGTGTACAATGAGAAATCATCCTTCATAATGAGCTAGATGAACTTCAAATCTAAAGAACTTAACATGAAAAATGGATTAGTATATAGATGGGTGGGTTGCCTAAAAATGTCAGTCCCGAGAAGTGAGAGCTTCCTAGGATAGATGTCAACCCACATTTTCGATAAAGAAAAGATGAAATATTGATTGATTGGATGAATCAAGAAAAAACTGAAATGTAATGAAGATAAAGTAAAATGCAGATCTGATCTAAGAAAATTAAAGAAAACCAAAACATGTGCTTGTCGATGATGACACAAATTTCAAGATCTGGAACAAAAACAAAAAATGTAGATCTGAAGCCCTTGTAAATTAGTATTCCAAAAATTCATGTCACAAAACAACATCAAATCAGTTTAAAAATTCCAAAATATTAATTAAATAAAACAAAATTATTATAAATAATTATATTTAAATAAATGTAAGTATATATACTTGTAACATCTTAAATGCTAACTAGATCTGAAACAATACATTTTAAATAACCTCTTCATAATCAATATTTACATCTGCAGAATTAGAGGACGCACCAAATCCAATCTCATTAAAATTGTATAAGGTCTAACTATAAAAAATTATATTTGAATCAATTACCATGAAATTGAATAAATAACAAAATTTAAAATGTCAGGTGAAAAACAATAAATGTAAGGTCAACGTGATACTTGGTATCTATAAGTTTTGAAATAATATTTAAAGTTGAAACAATCCATTTTTAATAGCTTCTTCATAGCCAATATTTGCATCTGTAGAGTTTGAGGATGCAAAAAATTCAGTATCATCATTGAGAACATTTGTATTTGTAGCTGTATTATTTACACCTCTTCTTTCATCAAAGGAATTCCAATGTGCAATTTCTTTGTCAAAAGGAAATGTGTACAAGGAGTAGCGCGAAACATATAACCTCATGCAGCTTTATAGATTTTTATCTAACCTTTTTCTCAGTTTTGATTTTATAAAAGATAAAGCTATAAAAACCCTTTCATCCTCCACGGATCCCAAAATCATATTTTGGTACAACTAATATAATCTAAAATATTCACTAATGTCTTCTTGTAACACACTACTTTGGTAGATTTTTCTCCAAATCCTTGTAATAGCACCACTCTTGTGAGGTTCATTTAAAAATTTATACTGGTGTTGGCGAGAAAATTTGTCGGGGGACAAACTTGTGGATTTCTTTCCAACACTATGGGAATCTAAGTGCCTCTGTTGGATCCTTGGCCTTAAGGTCACCCAGAGAAAACTCACTTTCACTCGTGCATGCATATACGGTTTTTTCACTTTGCAGATACTTGAAAGAGAGGAATTTGTCTGTAAAGTAGAAAAGGGGAGTGAGAAATGAGTTAGGAGAACTAATGTTGTAGGTAGGAAGTCAGAGTCCTGCACACACTAGTTAGAAGTTTCATCACATGCACTAAAATTAGGAAGAAACAATACTGCAAACAACAACAAGACCAAATAGAATTTAATGAACACAAAGTATTAGTAAACCCCTTAGTCAAAAAGGATAGAAACTCCTTCTTATTGTATTGATGCTCAAGTAGAAATTGTACATAGTATGAGAATGGAAGATATTGAGAATAGGGAAAAAATGGCTAACTCTTTTCACTCACAAGTGAGAAAAACATCTCTCATGAACTTACAAGAATACAACCGGCTAGAAGAATTTCAAAATTTGAACCTCTTGGAGTGAGGATCTCATTAAAATTTATAGAAGAAGATAAACTCTTCATCTTCTCGGTGACCCTCGATATGACTTATTTCTGACTTTAGACTATTCACGTTCCTTCTAAATATTAAGTCCCTTTTATAAAATCAAGGTGACTTAATTTACATAATGTTTCTAAATTCACTTTTAGACAACTTAAAGGCATATCAAAAAATGCAAACCCCAACGAAGAATTAGAACATTTGAAGAGACAAAAAGTTGGGGGGAGGAAGAGGAGAGAGAGAAGAAGAGATGTTGCTCTTGATGATCCTTGTTAATGGAAAGATCTAATGCAGTGAGACTTTAAATCTCTGAATCTATTGAATCCTGAGAAATTCCTTCACATTGGTTCGTGGATGCTTTGGAATGAGTGTTTAAAAACACTTGTCAAATGACTTCATTGATGGTCATGAACACTGAATTTGAAGAAATAGGAACTCAGAACCAATCATGTTAGGTTAAATGGATTTGTTTTGTTGGTGACTGTAACTTCCACCCTTCGTATGATATACCTGTGACTCGAACCATGCAATGCTCCTATGTAGTGAAACCTAGATCCTTGAATGTCTTATACCACGAGAGGATTCCTTTGGACAATGCACGAACACCACAAGCTAAGTGTTTAAAAACAATGTCAAATGATTCCATTGGTGACTATGAGCATCACTCATGGAGATCCCTTCAAGAAAGACTGAAGCTTGTGAACAAACCTTGTCCTGATTCCCCGGAACATTGTCACACTACTTAGTTGATTTGGACATGATCCTAATGGGACATACTATGAAAATTTTGATGGTGTTGATTTTGAATTCCACCTCGTATATATTTATTGAAGCATGAAATGAGTTTCAAAAGACACTGTTGACATCCATGAAGATAGAAACTTCATTGGTCACCCCTTTGCAAAACCGAACTTCATTGTTTCTCAACACTTAATATATTTGGAAAGAGAAACTATTTTTTGGTGAGTGTCAAGATTTTTCCTCTTTGGTCCCCAAATGGTGATGTTAACTTGGATGTTCAACTACTGGTATGCTCCTCTTGTGAAATCCGCACTTTGGAATAACCTTCTATTTTTAGTAAGTGCTAAAAAATAAACTTACTATTTCTATAAAGTGTGAAAAATTGGCCCCTTCGGTCCTTGAATGGCTATGATTACTAAAAATCTTCCTTCCTTCTGTGCTCCCCTTACTTTCTGGACCAATTTTCTATTTTTGGTAGGTGCTCGTGGGACCACTTACTATTTTTAGTAAGTGTCAAATTTGGACCAGGATGATCATTTCGATGGTTTCTCCCTATAATGCACCTCTAGTGCTCAATAAATCCTTTGTATCTGATTCAATTGGTAACTTTCCTAAAATAGCATTCCTCTATGTAAAAGAACTGCTATTTTTATAAAGTGAGCTTTTGGTGATTAGAATGTCATGGAATTTTTTTTTGATATGGGTTTTTCCCAATATCGCCCCTCTGAAATCTTGGACCTACCCGATCAATAGTTTGAGAGATTTTAAAGTTTCAAAATTTTGACCTAGCAACGCTTCTAAACACGACATCCATTAATGGACCTCGAAAGTGTAGGTTTGGTTTTCTTCTCCGTTTGCAACAAAAATTATATTTTTTTTGTGTTTTTTTCTTTTGATTCCGCCGGTGAAATTTATCCATGGATTCGACTGTTGGTTTAACGGGAAATCAAGCTTTTTTCTTCGTTGGGCCAGAAAGAGGATTTCTTCATTGTGAGTGTTCTATGCCACAAAGTGAGGTTTTTAAGGTGAAGTTTTGATGTTTTCTATGAGAGGAATGAGCAGAAAAAAATGGTTTGTTGTTCTGTGCACTAGTTTGCAAGATTACTTTAAATCTCTGTTTCACGACAATGGAGATTTTTCTTTGTTTCTTCTCTTCGTTCTTTGCTTCTTATTGTGTTAAAGGAAGAGTTACAAAAGCCATGGACATGGGGTAAGAATATCTAAAGAAAATCTAAAGGATTTGAACAAACTGATCAATGGACCATCATATAAGAAATAAATAAGGATTCATACTTTGCATGCATTAAACGTGAAAGAAACAAGCAAACTAACATTTTTAGCAATCCCCTATTCTTGAAAGCTTTAAATAAATGAACATAATAAGGATCTAAGCAATCAGTTTATGATTTTGAGAATGGGATCTCACCATTAATGAATTCAAGGCCAATGGTTCTTCCCATTTACTCAATGCTTGTGTGTGTGGTGCAATCGCAAAGCAATAACTCAATAAAATGAGTGAAATAAGCTCTTAATCCTAGCAATAATACTATAGTTTATGTTAGGAAGAAGGAGAATTTCTTTATTTAAATGAGTGGGGGGTCTAGTCCTATTTATAGTTTTCCATTTGGGAAAGTGGGGCAACTTTGGTGCATATGGGACTAAAAGGGAGTCAACAAGTTGATTAGCAATTCAAAGTAAGATTTGACTAGGTTTATAAGAGGTTGATCATGGTTTAGGGTAATTATCCTAGGTTAGGCTAGTTAATCATGTTTAGAGAGGAATTAGGGTTTCAAGAGGGTTTTGAGAGGTCTAATCAATCCAATGAAATGGATTGATAGTCTAAGAAGCAAGTAGAAGTGGCCTAGAAGGGAATGATAAGATGGTTTATCCAATAAGGGACTATAATAGCCTACTTAATTATTTTATAAGAGGAATACGACCAAAAGAGTGTCATAAGGGGGGAGTTAGATAGGTCTAATTGACGAGGTATTGTCAATTTGTGAGAAGAAGAATAGTTAGTGCAATATTAGGAATAATAGTGCTTTGATCAAACTACAGGTGTCTACATTTACCCCTCTTTGATGTGATGTGTGTGATGTTATTTTAAAGAAAGTAGACAAGCGTAAACGAGTAGAAAAATTTGAAGGGGTAGAAGAAAAATTAGTAGGATGAAGGATGCCCCCTCGAGTGTCAATGGGGTGATGGACGAAATCGATCGACGGTCGAAAAGAGAACAGAAGAGAAGACGAGAAAACAACAAGAAAAGGGGATATTCAGCTATCCAAAAACCAGTGCTTACAAAAACAATTTGTAATCATCATTTTTCTTAGAATGCTCATCATCGGTCCATATTAAAAAAAAATGAACAAAAGTGTAGTATGACATGGAAATCCATATACGAAAAAATGTCCATTGCTAAAAACACCAACTCCGTGCAACATACAAAATGCAATGCAATACGAGAAAGTAAAAGATTCCTAACTCCATGCAACATACATAATGCAATGCAATACGAGAAAGTAAACAAGCTAACCTAATAGAGAAACAAGTACAATGTTTTTTTTATCGAGCTTAAGTTCCAACCTATGCGAATTAACGACAAGGGTTGGTGGTGGTGCCCCATTAGGTCTGATGAAAATCAATTGTGCAATACGACACAGTATTAGGCAACTTGTTGTGCCCCAGAGTACAGACATAGTAAGCAACTTAGCTTTGGTTGATGGAGGTAGATCAAGATGATCCGCGAGTCGTGCACATGAACAAGTGAGAACCAAAGAGTGACGTTTTGTAGGATGATTTATATTATTTTTTATGTTTATTGAAACATATTTGAATTTTTTGTGATTTTTCTAACATATTTGAATGTTTTGATGATTTTGAAAGTTTTTTTAAGCTTTGTACAGGAAGAAAAAGAAATGTGGATGCCCCTAGTGATAGATCAGATGTACAAGGGAAAAAGGCCACGTGTGTATGAGAAAGGTGAAGATGCAAAAAATGTTCCAGCGATTAGGTGGGAGTATTCAAAGGTAAACTCTTCACGTGTAGAAGCGAGACCCAAGGCCATTGTGGATAGGTTCAACATGATGATGAACATAAAATAATGAATTGCTGGGAAGAAGCAAGGATGCCCCCCACGTAGGTTGGCCTAAAATCACATGATAGAAAGGAAGTGGGCGGGTTGTCTATGAAAGGGGACAAAGGTGTCCACAAACATGTTCAAAAAGGTAATATTATACACATGGATGTTCTAAACAAAGAAAAAGAATGTTGTGAATGTGAAGGTAACTTAGAATCCTCACAATGAATAGTGATTAGCTAAAGGAATGAATTGTGAGATAAGATACGGACTAGAGTAAGAGTTTGAACAAGGTAAAAAAAAAAGACACTTGGTAATATACTAATCATGTTCGCTCATAAATATCTCGTGTGTGCACATGGAAATGAATTACCTCTTGAAGGAAAGAGTTAATAGACAACAAGTGAAGAAACTCTAGCCAATGTGTAGGAATGATATAGTTCGATAGGTGATTTTGTGAATGGATGGTGGAAGGATAGCCGTACATTGCTCCGCTGCCAGCCAGGCATCCATAGCCCCGACAGAGATGTATTTTATTCTAATCGAAACATTTCTCTACTACCAGTCAGGCATCCATAGCCCCGATAGAGATTATTGGAAATACCCCAAGAGAGAGTAATATATTAATTTGAATTTTGCTTTGTAGCTTTTGATTTTTAACTTTTGATTGATTTTGGTCCTTTTGCTTTCTGAAAACTTATTTCGGCTCTCTTGTTTGACAAGGGGTTAAGAACCACTGATGGCTTGATGGAAGGATATGGAAGTGATTGTGATGACAACATTGGCTAGTGTCAAAAGATATGTCTGAAAGTTCTTCACAACAAGTTTATTAGATGTTGAATGTGATAGGATCTCTAAGAGGTCAGTCATTCTTTAATTTACCAAGGTGATGAAAGACCAAGGTCAAACAGATACCATAGAGATAAATGTCACAAAATGTGTGTGAATAGGCTAACCAAAATATCACTAAAGGGATGAAATGGAAGGAAGACTTGTAGTAGAAATGAAAATAAGGGGAATAAAGAACATTCATGCGTATGCCATACCTGATTGCAATGTTTGATCTTTGCACCTTTGATTTTGTTTTTTGTTTTCTCATGTTTTTGTATTTTGAATTATTTTGATTTTTATATTTTTGATCATTTTTGGAAAGGTGGGACCAAAAAAGTCACTCTGCATGGTAAGATCCAACAATAATGTTTGTGACTTCCTTAATAAGGGAGATTAGGCATGTTTGCTTATCAAGATTCATATTATCTCCAATCTAAATGATCGTGGTGAGCTCATACTCAACAAATGAATGTGATTTATCCTAAAACATGAATTTTATAGGCGCGATGTTGAGTTCCCTATCCAGAGGTTTCTACACTTTACGCCAAACTTGATGGTTGTGTTGGTGTGCATTCTTGAACCGTGTTTTATTTTGAACCCTAAGATCATTGGAAGTGTTGGGAACTTTGGAGCTTTTGGAAGTTTTGACCTGAGCTTGATTATGAAACTGTTTGGGTTTCTTATAAGCTAACACATGACTTGTTTGATCTCGAGAAGTGGGAGAAGAGAGAGAACATTTATGATTGATGATAGGAACAAGAGAAATGATAGTGGGCTTGCCCCGGTCATTGGTAGAAGGATGATGAGGATACGTTCCAAGAATTGAAGAGGATGGGCTACCAGGAGGTGAGCCACTAATAGAAGATAAGAGAGGGCTGCTAGGATATGGCCCTAAGATGGAAGAAGTTGGGCTACAAGGACATGGTCCAAGAATAGAAGATGATGGTGTCCCATAGACAGAAGAGGATGAAGGGCTACTAGGACGCGACCCAAGAATAGAGGGTAATGGGCTAACAGGAGGTGACCCACAAGTAGAAAATGGAGGGCTACCTGAGGGTGGCTCTAGGATAGAAAAAGACAATGGGCTACTCATCGGTGACCCAAGGTAAGATTTTTATTGAGGAAAAATGATAGATAAGGAATGATCTAGCCGTGAGAAGATAGGCCATGGATCAATGCGACACCTTGACATCTCATCATGATCAGAGGAAGGTGAAGATGGCATGCCAGAAGAAGTATCAAGTTCTATGACCTTAGGCTCTTCCTCTATGCTCTGATAAAAGGAATCAAATGCTTCCTCCCCATACATGAGCGTATCGAGTTCTAGAAAGAATCCTTGTAAAGGGATATCTTCGTGTAGTCTTATTATTCCTTCATCCTGAGAGAAATCAATCAGTAGAGGTTGTTGTTCTTCGACTATAGTAGGTTGAATAGAAGAAATGGGCCCGACAAGAGGGCACCAAGAGGGGAAGATTGATTGATAGAAGAAGATGAAGATGTTTGATGAGGCAGACGAGGGGAAGGTGTTGGTATCTAAATTGATTCTCCTGCAAGGGCTGAGCAACATCACGAGACTTGCTGGATGCTTAGAGACACATGAATCATGATGTGAGTCATTTTGTAGCTAGGGATGGGAGTCAGTTGGCTCTTTTTCACTCAGACTTTGGAGAAATGGATAACACCTTCTTGAGGGTTTGATCTACCCTCACTACTTTAGGTTGTGCCTTCAACTAGGGTGATAGGACCTATTCTGTAACATGTATTGGTGGAGGATATCAAGAAATCCTTATACAAATTTTAGGGGAGCCTTGAGAAAATATGATCAATAAAACACAATCTAACTCTCATGAGTTGTCACACTAGAGAGTGGAGATGTTTTCTGGTCAAGGTTCAGGTTACTAAAAACAATTATTGAGACCTGATTGTTTCCACATATTTTTGGAGTAGAATTTTTTAAAGCTTTGTGGATACACAACACAAACATGGGTAGTTCGTGTAAGATTTATCAGTTGAGAAGTTTTTGGTGGGAAGTTAAGCAAGACAAAGTTGATTTTACCAAATATTTAAGAACCTTTACAAATTGGAAGACTCACATAACAAAATGCTTCAAAATAACCAAAATATTCCTTCAACCAGAAGGTGTGTATCAATGGAGGCCCAGAGATGCACGGTTTCACACAACCTTTGAGAATTCAACACAAAAGCTCATGCTAAAAGACTCAATTAAACATTAAAGTCCCAGATTCATCACACCTAAGATA
Organism: Taxus chinensis; assembly: GCA_019776745.2. NCBI lineage: Eukaryota > Viridiplantae > Streptophyta > Pinopsida > Cupressales > Taxaceae > Taxus > Taxus chinensis. The sequence continues at coordinate 82,278,293 of CM034153.1, read as the reverse complement.
CACTCATAGACTAACAAACAATCTTTGTCAACATAGTGAAACTAAAGTGATTTTAAATTGTTTATTTCATTACCAAATGAAATCTCTTCTCATAATGAAATTGCAAATGCCACAATATTGTCACATAGATAAGATCTTGTGTGATTTCAAAGGAAAATCAATATAAGATTGCAATAGGAACAAAAAAAAAACTATTTGAAAACACTCTGAATGGAAGTAAACACAATAATGCTCATGATCAACACAGACTTATTCGAGGTTCATTAAATTCATCAACAGGGAAAAGTTTCTTCAACAATATCAAAGCTCGTCAATGGCTGTACACTTGCAACCAACTTGACATGATTAAAATCTAAAACACATGAGATAACCAGGTTTTATCAGACGGTCTCTCAGGAAGAAATTGGTTTCTCTCAAAATTTTCTCATAAAAATTAACCCCCGACCATTTGCATGACTAATTCATGCCTTTTATAGCACTTGTTTTACATCAAAAGCCCTTTTTTCCCCCCAAGAATAAGAATATCCTGAGGAATCCTTTTCTTGTTACAATATTTGCTCTAGAAAATGACATCTAATAGATTTACACCCAAAAACTGCTAGGTGTACAAAAGATAAGATTTTTTCAATATTTCCATTGGTTGCTTTGGAGTGTCAATGGTGGTAAAACTAGATGAATCACATTACAACTGTTAACTCCGTCTTTCACAACTTTGAATTTGAGCCATCCACGTGGAAAATATCTAAGCCGAAGTGGGCCTGGGGGCACCTTTTACATTTTATGACTTTTGAAGAAAATGCATATTTTTGACATTTTGGTCCACCCACCCGCTTCTGATCTAGGCCCTACACATGGCTTAATCTAGGCATTTGACAGGGTTGCGTCTCACTTTATAACTTTATTCCTTTTTTCACAAAAAGGTCCTAAATTCTCAAATTGCACCAATGATCTGCCTTCCCGCTTTGAATTTTTAGCCTGCCACGTGTCCTTCTCTGATTGGCTAGTAGATTCACGGTTTAATTCATAACTTTACACCTTTTAAAGTTAAAAAACTTCAAACTGCTCCAACAACCCGCCTTCCTACTTTGACTTTTTAACCTGCCACGTGTCCTTCTCTGATTGGCCAGCAGCTTTGCGGTTCAATTCATAACTTTACACCTTTTAAAGTTAAAAAACTTTAAAGTGCACCAACAACCCACCTTTCCACTTTGACTTTTCAAACTACCACATGTCCCTCTCTGATTCGCCAAAGGAGTCACGGTTCAATTCATAACTTTACACCTTTTAAAGTTAAAAAAAACTTCAAAGTGCTCTGACAACCCACCTTCCTGCTTTGAATTTTTAACCTACCACGTGTCCTTCTCTGATTGGAAAATGGAGTCATGGTTCAATTCATAACTTTATGCCTTTTAAAGTTAAGAAACTTCAAAGTGCCTCAACAACCTGCCTTCCCGCACTTGCCTCAAAACACAAAAAGGGCCCTCCTTGCCTCATCCAATTAATGATGGACACGTATTTGCGAACATTGAGAAAAAATTTGACAGGGAAAATATGACCATGGAAGATAAAAATACAGGGGAAGCTTCATCATTTACACTTAGAATGAATTTTTCTGCAAGGACAGAGAAATTGAAAACAATATTAGGCTCAATGCAATCCATAATGACAATGAAGGATTAATAATGGCAATCAAATAAAGGAGAAAGGTTTTACACATCCATACGGGGAGACATAACATTTTTCAAACCATACGGATTGAGGAATTTTTAAATAAACAAGTCGAGATTAAATCGAGCACAAACAGAAAGCTTGACCTTATCACTCCCATGAAGATTTTTGATAGTGCTTTGAAAATATATCTTAGCACATAGATTCTTTCTAATGGTTTGATGTTGTTACAGACATTTATCTTTAGAAGATGGTTGAGGAAATGGTACGGTATGGGTGAAATGGCTCAAGGGCCGAAGAGGGATTGAAGTTAGATTGATAGCAGAAGACGACTCAAGAGACGACATAGGCTTGGTGGTATGTGTCTTATGAATGGATGTTTTAGGTCTGGACTTAGATTGGTCTTCTAAACGATGACCTAATGTGGGTGAGAAAATAAGATCACATAATCATTCGTTAAGTTGTGATCTAGGAGTCAAATTAGATGATTGACTAGAGGGAATCCGAGTCGTGGAACTCTTCGATGGAGGAAGGGGTCGTCGAGGCAACTGATGAAGTAGTTCCTACGAAGAAAGGGAGGACCATGACTCAAGAACCGAATTATATGTTTGATCGATGGAACTTGGAGCCACACGAGTCTTCAAAGGAGGAAGACATCGTTGGGGTGATTGGGAATGAAGTTCCTTCAAATAAAGGGAGAACCATGATTTAGAATTTGATCTAGGGGTATCCAAACAATAGTTGGGATCCGAATCTTCAGAAGAAGCATGGGAATCTGAATGGTAGTTTGGATATGAATTAGAAGAGTGGGGGGAACCTGAATAATAATTTGGATCAGAAGCATCCAAACCATACCACCAACTATGAGCTGAAGGTGGGGAATAGGGTACCCGCATGGGCCTTCTAATGCAAAGAACCAAATGAGGTTTAGTTGTAATGGGTATATTTTGATGTGAATGCCTACACCTAGGTTTCGTATTTTCGTAAGCATGAGGAACTACATGATAATTAGTCATTTTGGTGTCGTTTAGGTACAAATGCCTAGACCTAGATAGTATGATCAAAATTCTTCACAGTGAAGAAGGATCCATGTCGATTCGGGAAGCATAACAACAACCAACTAGACATTTCGTAAGTATGGAGATGCGTGTGTGATTTTCTGAAGAAGGTCTAAGGAAAATAGACATCATGATGATGCAATCTCAATGAGATCAAAAGGGATTGTTCTAGAAAACAAGTTTTCCAGATGAATGATCACAAGGAACAATCATGCAAGTGTGAAACACAAATCCGATCAATAAGGAAATACTCCCTATGTAAAATGTGTGTGCAAAATGATAGTTCAATGCAAAGATGATAAACAAAATGTCAATACTTACGTCAAGCTCGAAATGAACAAGGCATAAATATTAACAAATGGTAGATGTGACTCCCAATCAAAGGATACCATGACAAGTTTAGCAACCAACAAGGCCTAAATGTTAAAGGGTGAGGTTTACAAATGTAATCCACGTAACCACACCAATTGGACACTTCTATTAAGCTTTGCAGAGAAGCGAGATATTAGTGTTAAAGTGGTATCAAAAAGACATAAAAAAGTAAGTGAAACTCTTCAATATTTTGGACAATGTTTGAAGTAAAACTAAGTCAAAGTATACTAAGGATGTGCTAAAATTTGGGTATCGTAACACCACAATCTGGATACTTAGATCACGTTTACGAGAAACATGACATAAGTAACTTAATTGTGTTGATGAAATGTGAAGAAGGTAACACATAAAAGAGAGATAAAATGATAAATCAATCCTAACTATGATGACGATCTTGAAATCAAGATCAAGGGACTATCAAAAGATACAAAAACATACTTGCACACTTTAGACGTTTAACAACCCAACCGTAAACATGGATGTGCGTAAACAGACAAAAAAGTGGTGAATACCATATTTGATAAGACTCGCGAGGTATGCCTCCTTCTCACCCCAAAAGTGGGTGATGAGAATGTAAGGGTATAGATCGAAAGATGAAAAATAAACTAAGCGCCACTTAGGCAGAGCTTCGCCTCATCCGAAGGTGAGAAAGAAGCTAAGCTAAGTGAGACGTCGTCTAATTCTCGTGATGAACGACACTTAGATCCAACTTGTGTGGACTCTTTTCCTTATTCAGAAAACAAGGTTTAGACTCCATGTAAGTCATAACTTTGTGATGGCTCAACATGACAAAGGACAAGTAAAGTGGGCTCCAAGATAGAATGACTTCCGTAACAAGATCTCTCAACTAGGTGTTACAAGCCATCTAAGTGAGCTCGATTTACCCAAAAAGTCACACTAACTAATTTAGGAGTATCTCAGCTTTACTTTACCCCCTTCAAGAATAGTGGGCAATAAATGTGTCCACGTGTACTCTCACTGGGGTCGCCATATAGACAACTTGTAATGCTAAACTCACAATGAAAAACTAGTCAAGTGGGTAAGCGGAGCGCTTCCTATTTCATCCACAAGGTTACTCAGCGGTGGATTACTTTAGGGTTCCTAGAACCACCCCCATTGTTGTAGCTTAAGGCGTTATGCCAAAGGGGTTATGTTCCAGTTGAGCGGATAGGGACGTACCCTTTTCCAAAACCTGCAATACAGTGTGATGAAAGTGGTGTGTTTTTTTATCTTTTTAACTTAAATGTGGTTTTAAGTGGCACACCATTTGGAAACTTGCATATAAACACGTGTATTAGAAGTCTTGTGTTTTTTTCTGACGTCTTTCTTTGACAAGTGTTAGGTCTTGTAGACAATGAGTTAGTAGTTTTCCACAAAATATCATGATATCAAAATAGAGTTTGTGTGTTTGCTTTTGATTCCTAAGATCAGCAAAAGGCGTGAAGGAAGAGCATAAGCAACATGAAAATTCAACTAAAATAAGTTTATGGAAAATACATTAAGTTTTTTGCACAATTTTGAGTTCGTTTTAACTAACTTTGTAAGCTAATTAAATTGTTTTACAAGTATGAAGAAAGTAGTGAAACGTTTTTGATTCCCAAGATAACCTAGAAAAGGCGTGAGGGAAGAGCATATGTGTTTCAAACCTTCACAAATAAAGATGCAAACACTGAAACTAAGTTAGTATGAAAAAAAAACATGATGGAAAAGACACCTGTAAACCACTGTTAGAACTTTGCAAAAGTTTAGAAAACCAAGAAAATCAGAAAATTTAGCAGTTTTTAGTATTTTGCATTTTTGGAGGTCTCCGGGGAATTTTGGGAGTTTTGTGATATAGCTAATGATACCAAAGTTATATAACTTATGGAACTTCCGTCACAAATTTATCTTCATTCTCTTTCCAATGCCTATTCAAACTCCGAAAACGGGCTAACGAGTCAAAAGATGTGATCAAAACAAGGAGCACTAAAAAGTTGTGACCAAAACCGGATCAAACAGATATACCTGCGCACACCTCAGGGTGTGTGTGCGCCCCCTACAGAGACACCATCGCGTGGTTTTTGGTGCATGTGTGCCCTTTTATGCGTGTGCACACCTCTGAGAAAATGACATTCGATTAGGTGTACAGGGTGCCTGCGCTACTCGAGAGATGCATGCGCCAGTGGAGTAAAAAGATGGTACGACAGTGCGTGTGTGCTAGTTGAGGGGTGCTTGCACTAAGTCTTTGGCATGTGCACCAGTGGAGTAAAAATATGGTATGACAGTGCATGTGCGCTAATCGATGGGTGCTTGCACTAAGTCTTGGGCATGTGCGCTAGCCTTAAGGTGTGTGTGCGCCTAGTAAAACAATTTTAGACAGAGGGCCGAGAGTACACAGGGAACTTGTGTGTGGGTTTGTGTACCTGCGCGCCTATTAAAAATCACAGAAGGGTGTATGCACTGGTAGAGAGGTGCATGCACTAAGGTTTAGGTGTGTGTACTAGCCTTAGCGTGTTTGTGCGTGCTTTTGGGCTCCTGCGCACCTCTGTTAAAAAAATACAGTTAGAAGGTGCCTGCGCTGGCAAAATGGCGTGTGTGCGTCCTTCCCTATAGGTGGCTAAAAAACACAATATTTTTCAAAAATTCTCAAAAAATGTCAAATTTTTGTTAATTTGGTTCAATTCTAGCAGCACTTTACCTCCCTTGATCTTGTAAAGAGCACAAAAGCAAGACAAACCTAGCTAAACTAGTTAGGAAACCTGATTTTTAGCCATTTAGAATAAAAAGATTAGTGAAACTAAAAACTTGAAATAATCTAAAAAAAACTTTGAAACTAATCTAGAAAGTTTTGAAACTAACCTAGAAAAGATTAAAACTAAGAAACAGTTAGAAACTAAAACAAAAAGCTTCAAAGTGACTCCACTAATGGAGGATGGACTAAGTGTCCCACCGGGCATACCAAATGTGTTTAAGGAAGAGTTGCAAAATCCATAGACATGGAGTAATAATCTCTAAGGAAACCCCAAAGGCTTTGAACAAACTGATCAATGGACCATTAGATAAGAAATATACAAGGATTCATACTTTTCATGCATTAAACTTGAAAAAAACAAGCAAACTAACATTTTTAGCAATCCCCTATTCTTGAAAGCTTTAAATAAATGAACCCAATAAGGATCTAAACAATTAGTTTAGGATTTTGAGAATGGGAACTCACCATTAATGGCTTCAAGGCCAATGGTTCTTCCCATTTACTCAATGCTTGTGTGTGTGGTGCAATGACAAATCAATAGCTTAATAAAATGAGTGAAATAAGCTCTTAATCCTAGCAATAATACTATAGTTTATATTAGGAAGAAGAAGAATTTCTTTTTTTAAATGAGTGGGGGGTCTAGTCCTATTTATAGTTTTCCATTTGGGAAAGTGGGGAAACTTTGGTGCATATGGGACTAAAAGGGAGTCAACATGTTGATTAGCAATTCAAAGTAATATTTGACTAGGTTTAGAAGAGGTTGATCATGGTTTAGGGTAATTAACCTAGGTTAGGCTAGTTAATCATGTTTAGAGAGGAAGTAGGGTTTCAAGAGGGTTTTGAGAGGTCTAATCAATCCAATGAAATGGATTGATAGTCTAGGAAGCTAGTAGAAGTGGCCTAGAAGGGAATGAGAAGATGGTTTAGCCAATAAGGGACTATAATAGCCTACTTAATTATTTTATAAGAGGAATACAACCAAAAGAGTGTCATAAGGGGGGAGTTAGATAGGTCTAATTGACGAGGTATCGTCAATTTGTGAGAAGGAGAATAGTTAGTGCAATATTAGGAATAATAGTGCTTTGATCAAACTACAGGTGTCTACACTTCATTCATGTTTAAACAACCCTTCTTCTAAGACCTATATAATGTCATGGAGTGGAGGATAATGTGATGTGATGGATATGGTTTGAGGTTCAGTAATGGTGGATGAATCTTCTAGAAAAGTTGTTGAGAGTAGCAGAGTGAAGCTGTGCACAAAAATTGAGAAGAAGCGGGAAGAAAGTGGAAAAAAATTAAAACACTTTGTAAAATTTGGACCAATCAAGGGCTGAACACAATTTTTTACCCCCATGTCCCTTTTCTCAAAGGGGAAAAATGGGACATCAAATTTCATGTGGCACTTGGTGAGGACAAGTGGCAATGACCTAACGGTGAAGGGTTAAGCCCAAAAAGCAGGTTGGAAGCACTAGGGGTCTAGAAATTGGTTACATGAGGAACCATGGAGATAACTCAAAGGCATATCAAAAAGTGCAAACCCCAACGAAGAATTATAACATTTGAAGAGAGAGAAATTTATGGGAGGAAGAGGAGAGAGGGAAGAAGAGATGTTGTTCTTGATGATCATTATTGATGGAAAGCTCCAATGCAGTGAGACTCTGAATCTCTGAATCTATTGTCTCCTAAGAAACTCCTTCACATTGGCTTATGGATGCTTTGGAATGAGTGTTTACAAACACTTGTCAAATGACTTCACTGATGACCATGAACAGTGACTCTAAAGAAATAGGAACTTAGAACCGATCATGTCAGGTTGAATGGACTTGTTTCACTGATGACCATAACTTCCACCCTTCGTATGATATACCTGTGACCCGAACCATGTAATGCTCCGATGTAGGGAAGATTGGATCCTTGAATGTCTTATACCAGGAGAGGATTCCTTTACACAATGTATAAACACCATGAGATAAGTGTTTAAAAACACTATTGAATGATTTCATTGGTGACTGTGAGCATCACTCATGGAACAAATCTTGTCCTGATTCCCCGCAACATGGTCACACTGCTTAGTTGATTTGGACATGATCCTGATGGGACATACTATGAAAAATATAATGGTGTTGATTGTGAATTCCACCTCATACATACTGATTGAAGCATGCAATGAGTGTCAAAAGACACTGTTGAGATCCATGAAGATAGAGACTTCATTGGTCCCCCCTTTGCGGACCTGAACTTCATGTTGTTTCTCAACACTTACTATATTTGGAAAGGGAAACTATTTTTGGTGACTGTTGATATTTTTCCACTTTGGTCCCTAAATGGTGATGTCAACTTAGAGGTTCAACTACCAGTACACTGCTCTTGTGAAATCCACACTTTGGAATAACCTACTATTTTTAGTAAGTGCTAAAAAATCAACTTACTATTTTTACTAAGTGTGAAAAATTGGCCCCTTCGGTCCTTGACTAGCTGTGATTACTGAAAAATCTTCCTTCCTTCTTTGCTCCCCTTACTTTTTAGACCAATTTTCTATTTTTGGCAGGTGCTCGTGAGACCTCTTACTATTTTTAGTAAGTGTCAAATTTGGATCAGGATGATCATTTGGATGGTTTCTCCTTGCAATACAACTCCAGTGCTCACTACCTCCTTCGCAACTGCTTCAATTAGTGACTTTCCCAAAATAGCAATCCTTTATGTAAAAGAACTGCTATTTTTAGAAAGTGAGCTTATGGTGATCAGAATTCCATGGAATTTTTTTGATATGGGTTTTTTCCCAATATCGCCCCTCTGAAATCTTGGACCTACCCGATCAACGGTTTGGGAGATTTTAAAGTTTTAAAATTTTGACCTGACAACACTTTTGAACACATCAACCATTAATGGACCTCAAAATTTCAGGTTTGGTTTTCTTCTCCATTTGAAAAAAAAATTACGTTTTTTGTGTGTTTTTTCTCTTGATTCCGCCAGTGAAATTTCTCCTTGATTCGACTGTCGATTTAACTAGAAATTGAGATTTTTTCTTCATTGTGAGTGTTCTGTGCCACAAAAGGAGGGTTTTAAGGTGAGGTTTTGATGGTTTTTGTGAGAGGAATGAGCAGAAAAAAATGGTTTTTTATTCCGTGCACTGGTTTGCAAGATTTCTTAAAATCTCTGTTTCACGACAATTTAGATTTTTCACTATTTCTTCTCTTCGTTCTTCGCTTCTTCTTTCTTGTTTGACCAACCCTTATTTTGAGACATGTATGTTGTCATGGATTAGAGGATAATGTGTTGTGATGGATTTGTTTCAAGGTTCAAAAATAGCGGATGGAGCTTCTGGACAAGTTGTAGAGAGTAGCAGAGTGAAGCTGTGCATAGAAATGGAGAAGAAGTGGGAAGAAAGTGAAAAAAACTTTAAAAACATTTTTAAAATTTGGACCAATCAAGGGCTGAACAAAAAAAAATTTCCCCCATGTCCCTTTTCTCAAATGGGACAAATGGGACATCAAATTTCACGTGGCACCTGGTGAGGACAAGTGACAACGATCCAATGGTGAAGGGTTAAGCCCAAAAAGCAGGCTGGAAGCAGTGGGGGCTGGAAATCGGTTACATGAGGAACCATGGGGATTTTTCAAAATGGAACAATCAGAGGTTCATTGAAATTTTTTTTCTGCCATATACCTTTTCACAAATGGGACATCAAATTTCATGGCGCGCCTCGCGATGAAAAGTGGCACAGATCCGACGGTAGGGGATGAAGGCTCCACTAGCTCCCGGGGATTTGAAATTTTCTCTTGAAGGGGTCACATGGGTGACCATAGGACTCCCTAGGGGCTAGGTGAATTTTTATGTCCCCTATGTTCCTTTTCTAAGGGGACAAAGAGGGCATCAATTTGCATAGCGTGCCCCATGCTGACGCGTGTCACTTGATCTAATGGTTGAGGATGAAGGCTCCACTAAGCTCCTGGGGGCTGTATCGGTAAGTTTGGAGGTTGCATGTGTGTTCAGAGGTATTCTAGGGGATGGGAAAAAATTATTTTCCCTCATGTCCCCTTGTTAAAGGTACAAAGGGGAAATCAAAATGTTCCAGGCACCAGATGATGACATGTGTCCTCTTGCAAAAATGGCTAACTGCGAGAACTCACCAAGAAGGCAAATTGAAATGACGATATTTCAAGCTCCCGATGGACTATTTTGGTGAAATTTTATATGATATTGACTTGAAATGTCCTTTTGAATCCAATAGTTGGGATTTCAGATATTTATTCCTTCATTTAAGTATGAAAAATCAGATTTTAGATCTGGTCCCTCACCTGTGCATGAGAAAAATGCATTTAGACCTATTGCACCAAGGTGTTGTGAAAAATATGATTTCACCATATTGTAGGGATTTGAATTCCCTTTCCGATGATATATTGTTTTTATCTCAACTCCATATGGAGCTTCCAGAATCACCTTTCAAAGCTCAGTAACTCTTTTGGCCTTGTGCACCGCTTAGGCCTATGAACTCTTTTTCTGATCAAACTAGCCCAGCTTCTCCAAATCCTCCTAGAATCTTCCAAAATCACTTTCATGATGTTATTAGAACTTTAAAATACCTCTGTATTGAATTTGGATCCTCTTCTCCACTCTAGGAGTGTGCGTCGGTCTTGGGAAGGCCAATGGAAGCCCTTCCAAATATTGCCCAAAAATAACAGTTAACAAGAACACCTAAAATCACCTAGTGGGTTGAATTTACTTTCCTAAATCAATATGGGACTGATTTGACATCATCTAGGAGATCATGGAATTGACTGAGGGGACCCAAAGTGCCTAAGGAGGGTAGGACTTGAAATTTTTGGCACAGGGGTATAGTTGTCATGCTGGAAAATTACCAATTTCCCTGTTGCACATTTGCATGGCAATAACTGGCTAATCATTTTCATTACAAAATCAGTTGATTCAAACTTTATTAAGTCAATATTCAGAATACCTTTAATTTTGATACCATTGACCTCTGACATCTTGGTGAAATGATCCATGATTGTACCCATGGATTTATGAAAAAAATTACAAAATCTGCATGACTACCTTCAGTATTCCAAAAATTTGGATTCATCACACCCATAGCTTCAATAATTTTATCTTTACTGAAACATTCTCTTATTTTAGATGTTAAAGATTGTGAAATTTTTGTAAGTTTTATTCGTGCATCAATTGTAACAAAATCAAACAGAACATGTATCATAGGAACTTCTTCTCTTTCTGATCCTGTAATATCTTGACGTTTATGCAAAATTCGTAGTGGTATCTCCCTCCCATTAACATTGATACAGAGGTGATCATGGATATTAAATCTCAAATAATCACTAGGATTCTTAAGATCCAATAAAATTTTCAATTATCGAAAACATATGTATCAAAACTTTCTTGTTACAAGTACAGGACGTCAATATTTTGACATACTCACTTTCTCATTTGTATAAAATAAACAATATATATTTCTCTCTCTTGTGCATGCTTCATCAATGTATTAATCTCCTTCAACATTAGAAGAATGCCAATCAATCTAAGAACTGTTTCCAAATTTGTTAAACATAACAACAAATCCTTAGCCCTATTAACATCATGATGATATTTGTGCATGAAACCAACCAACAATGTATACTCTTCACAAATTTTACGTGCAGGATCATACAAATAAATCCACCTTGCATCAACATCCTTTAGAAGATTTTTTGCATCTGTAATTCCAATTGCAAATTTTTGAAACTCAATAAATCACTTTGGACTGCTTGACATATAGGCATGCATTTCTTTGATAAGGTCTTCTACTTTTGCAACATTTTAAAATTTGCTAACTATTTTATATGCTAGATTCATTCTGCGAGCCATACAATGAATTGCAAGCATATAAGGGGCTACTGTTGTTTGCAATAAAACACATGACCTAGTTCAATGACCCTGCATGACTGATGCACCATATGCACCAACACATAACAACTTCATAGCAATTTCATAATTAGTCATGCCAACAATATCTTTCAAATGAGAAACAACTATTTTATATAGGTTTTTGGCATTGCAATTTTCATCCATTTTCTATACGCCCAACATATGCGGTGTCCTTACATGGTTTTCTAAAGTAGATACACTGTTACATACCCATGTGGTGTTGTCAACTATTGTTACTTCATCAATTGATAGAGATATGAACTTTGCATTTTTTACACTCTTTTCCAAATCTTCCTTCTCAATCATTACAAGGAATTTAGCCATTTTCGATGCACTACTGTTTGACCAATGAGACTGAGGAACGTTGTGCATTCCATTATATTGATAAAAAAATTTGAAATCAATGAAATATGAAATGGGTCTTCCCTTCTTAAGGATGTGTAATATAGTAGAGAACTGTATGATTTTATCATGCAAATTTGATTGATTCATCTTACCAATTTGTGATGTAATTGTTCCACCCTTTTCCATGAGATGTCTACATCTTTTCTACTCAGCATCATACTCCACTATGTATTTAACATGCATACATTTTTTTCAATTTTCGTAGCAATCCTTTGGCTGTACAATTAGATATTTTTTCCACAATGTTTTTCAATCGTGTCTAGCTTCAGTTGCATTTTTGTTGCTTTCTCAATTTCTAAATACAGATAGTACATGTACATTCAGATGGGATATCTTTTGAATTAGCTAGTTGTACAGGTTCGATAAAAATAAATTTCATAGACCACTCAAACTTATGTGTCCTCCCAAGTGTTCACATTTTTTTTATTTTAAAGTTTTACTTTTACGAGAAGAATTTTGAGGAATATCACGATCATCTGGTTTCCTCTTTTATGAACCAGAATTTTCATTTTATTTTGGTGTTACATTTTGCTCAGTATTTTTATTTGAGATATCTTGACACAATCCTGGTTGCACCTCAACAGGAATATCTTCAAACTCTGACATAGTGTCATCATAGGTATCATTTGGTTGATAATGTGTTAAATCCATGCCCACTTCAATAATACCTTCCACACAATCTATACTCTAATTGATTCTAGTGGAAGTTGTATGAGTGGTGGTGGTAGTTATATTGGTAGCAGTAGAGTTTCCAAAATTCTTGAAATTTTTTTTTTGAGATTTTTTTGTTACCTTTTGGGTCTTCTGAGCACCAACAACTTTCATTTCTCTAAACTGTGAACCCTTATCATGCGTTACTCAACATTTGTCGTGTGTCATAAAGCCTCTATTTTTGTGTTTCAGAAACCCCTCTTGCCACCCGTTTACAAAAATCTCTTGTCATGTATCAGTAACCCCCTCTTGTCGCATGTCAGCAACCCTCTCTTGTCGCGTGTTAGAAAAACTCTCTTGTCAACCATCTCTAACCCCTTCCTATCACATGTCAGCAACACTCTCTTGTTATGCATCAGTAAACCTCTCTTGTCATGTGTCAACACCTTCTCTTTTCTCGCGTCAACAACACTAGCTTATCACTCGACTGTAAATCTTCCTTGTCACACATCAGTGACACTTTCTTGTCTCATGCATGCAATAACCAGTCTAAGACTCTGATCCACACTTCATCTGTTGGTACTTCATAATTAATTCAAAAGGTACCTTAGTAAGTTTGTAGTATGTTACCCAATGAATTACCAAGGTTTATATAGGAGTAATTTTTAATGGTAGGCAAAGCTGATCACTAAAAAAATTTATATTGGAAATTTTAGGTGAATAGTACAATGACCTGCTTCAAACAAATTTCCTTTTCAAAATTGCCTAAAATGGAATATTCGCCACTAAAAAAATCCCTGCAAACAAATTGAAGGGATGGAGTGCTATATTTTGGTAAATGTTGGAAAAAAATTATCATCAGTTAAAAATTATGAATATGATTTTTTTTTCCCAAAATTGTAACCATCATATATCCCTCTTCATAAATTGTCCAATGGTACTAGTATTTCCTTAATTAGATATTTTAAAACAAAATTATGAGCAAAAATGAGCCTCTAGTTGTGTTAATGGAGTCTCCTAAGTTGACGTCCTTGAGAAAAATTTTACACTAGAAATATCTGTCAAATTTAACCCACTAGCATTTATGCTATAACGAGTCACTCAGTTCTGCCACGTGTCCTTTTCTCATTGGTTATGGCCTCTTGGTTTCACTAGTTCATGAATTCTCCATATACCTTTAAATATCAACTGTCCTGAGAGTTTAAGTGACTTGTGATTGGTCCACGTGGACCAATCATATTTTTATTTGATTATTGGGTCTCTTTGATCACTTTTAGGCTCACATTTATGTCATTAGGATCTTAAGGTCACCCTAATCACTTATGCATTAGCCAATTTGGTTTTCGTGTTCACCCCTAAGACCATGGAGTGTCATCATTGGTCCACATGGACAAATGATGGCATTCTGTGTTCTTGGGGTAGTTGCACCTTGAAATATCTAACTGTTTAATTCTATGACCAATTACGACCTTCATGATTTCCTTGAGTCATCTAGGATCTTGGTTTCTTGGGCCTTCAGGAATAGTTACTTTAGATCTCGAATTCTCAGGTGACTTGTGATTGGTGCATATGGACCAATCATGTGTCATTTGGAATCTCGAGTCTTTGCCACATGTCTCTTAAGGTTCCTTCACTTCATCTCCTTCCATGCATTAGTTGGTTTCAATAGTGGGAAAAACATTTAAGGCACAGATACTTCAGTCCACTTAAAAAATGTGATCACTCTATTTTTAAACATGGTTGATATTGTTTCCTTAGTGAATATGAGACTAATCTTATAGTGATAAATTAATAAGTGACTAGTATTATCCCTTGTTATGATCTAATTAAATTTGATGGCTCTTATATTCAAGGAAATGAAGAATTTGAATGTCAAAATCCCATCTTGAGATAAAAACATGTGATTGTGATCAACGCTTTCCTTTTTTATGATGTGTATACCTAAAACTAATCTTTGCAAAAAAAATGATAAGTTCTGACATAGATAGATGCCTAAAATACATGAATGGTAAACATCAAACACAAAATTTTAAATTTAAAGCCCCAATATGAGGCAAACAATTTTGGGTTCCATAATTGGCTTTTTTTGCAAGATGAGTACCCCATGTCGATAGCTATAGATCCCATAAAACTTTAAATAAGTAGACCAATTATTCCAAAAGATTCATTGATCTTACTCCATATTTAGGTAAATTTTATAGAGGCAAGAGAAGCATTTCCTTACAAGTAAGGAATTTATGTGCATCCACAACATTAAAAAAAAATTGAATGTCACTATATAGTGACCAAGGAATGCGAGGTTCTAGAAGTTCTACCTTTTATTTCCTTAATAAATGCAATATTGTGGTCAATTGATCCTTTATGTTAACAAAGTTCAGCCATTAATCAATGTTTTCTACTCGAATGAATGGTACTATTTCCCCTTTTAAAACTACATTAGCTTTCTCTGCCATGGGGATTAGGATTTCAGTTTTCAAAATTTTGGGTCCACCCACAGGGGGTTCATTAGCAAGGCAATATCCTAGCACATGGGTTACTGAGGTAATTAAAATTAATAAAATTAAATTCAATATACCAGTAGACATGAGGGGGTGAAGGGTTTAATTTATTAATGTTTTGAATCAGGTATTAGGGGTAGTTTAGAGAGGTGAGCCAAAGGAAATCGAGGTTTAATTTTAATATAAAACTAAAACATTTGAACCCTAGTTTTAAAAAGTAAATACCTTAAAATTCCAAAAGGAGTGTGGTCATGAGTTAAATTATAATCTCTTTTTTAATAAAGAAATTTAGATTCTTAACCAAGAAATAATAAGACGGTAGAAAACTAGGATTGAGTATGCTTTTCAACACAAGTGATATTATTTCAGCATCTTAATTATTTGAAGAAATATGGATAAATGATTAAAGATTAACTTATATAGGGTGACTTTTAATAGGGCTTCAATGGCTTCAAACTATCTTTCGAGAGGAAATACATATTAACAAAAATTGAATGAGAAATATAATATATTTTGTGTCTAATATATTAGGGTAGAAATAAAAAGGGGTAAATAAAATTGTAATTGAAAAATGGGTAAGTAAGGTACATGGAAAAAATAGGGGGTATTTTCATTCTAATAATATAACAGGAGGGGGTACTATCAATTAAATAATTAGAGGTAGAAACTAGAATTAAGGGTATTCTTCAATACCCTTCAAATGCACGTGTTATACCATACTTTTATTAGGTGAACCCCCGTGGGCCCATCTCACGAGACTGGTTTTTCTTTAAAGGACTTGGATTCAGATTCAAGCACAAAAGAGATTGAATTGTCATGGTTGAATAAGAATAAAGCTTAGGGGACATCACTAAATCATTTTCCAGAGGACAAAAAATGGGGAGGGAGAATGCAACTGAGGAATGGAAAATAGGGAAAGGACTCATCAAATTTAGGGAAATTAACTATTGGTAAATTTCTCTCCCACCAATACACATCAAATTGGTATTGATTACACAATCATCTGTCCTAACTATATCCCTAAAATTGGAAATAGCCAACTTGTAAAGGTTTTTAACATTGTAATTTTTTACCATGTTTTGAACAACTAATAGATAAGGTTTCCTTGATTGTTTCTTAATGTGTAAGAATGCACGAAAACCCATGATGCATTGTCAATTGTTTTGGCCTAATAAATAGAAAGTGAGATAAAACGTACATTTATACCTTTTTTTTAAATCCTCCTAAGTCATTCCAATACAATTCGCTATTTCCCAAGCACTGTTATCTAAATAGATATATAAAAACGTACATTTATACCTTTTTTTTAAATCCTCCTAAGTCATTCCAATACAATTCACTATTTCCCAAGATAGTGTTAAACCAATTATGTACTATTTTAGAAATATATAATGTGGTATATGGTAGAGAACTATATATTTTAGGCCTGTAGATTGAAGTCCTAAATTTTCCAAATTGAGCTATAATTGTTTGTCATTATAGTAAACATTTTTTTTATCATTTTCATACTCAACTACATATCTTACAGTCATGAACTCTTTTTTATATTTATTTTCTCTTTATTTTCCCATCCTTTTACTTTATTGACACATATATTTTGCCACAATGTTTCTAAATGATGTCCAACTTAAGTTACATTTTTTGGTGCCTTTCCTAGTTTCAAACTACATATTGTACATCTACATTTTGTTGGAGTATCACGATTGTTTATTGGCTCTAGCAATCCAGTGAATGGATAATTTGATACACATTTGAACTTAAAAGACTTTGTAATTGTCTATCTAATTTTGTTCCTTCCCATAGATTTCTAAGTAGAATTTTCAACTAAAGTTGACATTTGATGAGAATTAAAAATATCTTCTAGCAATTACATCTCATCATGAGCCCATGTCCTCCAGTGGAGGCATTTCCTCACAAATTTCTTTAAGTGGTAGCATGTCATCATAAAGAATATCTTTGGGGGGATCTACATGCAAAAGGGTTTTTCTATTATCCTTGAAACTTAAAATCGAACTCAATGAAAATGAATAGATATATTTTGTTAGTAAATTAGCACCTATATTTGGAGTGGATTCTAGTTGTGTGAGATTTTTTTAGCTGGCTAAAATAAGATAATATTATCCTTTTTATTTTTAATTGCCATGCCATGTAATCAATATCGCCAGAAGCCATCTTATAATTGATTTATGAAATATATTATAGCGAGCAATTATAGACTACCTAGCAAGTGTTTGTAGAAATCCTATGGTCAGTGGTAGACAATTGGCACCAAAATGCAGTAAGATGGTCATGGAATGTAGTTGGATGACTTTAATAAGAAGTCTATTGCTAAGAAAGGAATGATAACTTCCTCATGTCAATTATGTTTGGGTGAAGAAAAGTGAGTCTATGAGCTCTACCCTCCATTCAAATGGAATTGGATGTTTACCATTAGAATTATATTTAGTGTTTATATAAACAATTTTGGCCAATTTCTCTTTGAGGTAATGACAATATAAATTCAAAAGTTTGGAATTATTGTAAACTTTTGATGATGCAAGACAATAAAGTAACTTAAAGCTCAATAATTTACATTCTCCAGTGCTATTTACTAGTCCTCCAAATTGCCAAATGTAAATTTTGGAAACCTAAATATTCAATACTTAACAAAAATTCACCTATAAAATTATTCCTCATTTTGATTTTTACAAAAAAGTTTAAGATCGACTGAGGATTCCATTAAATTATTGTCCCTCACCATATTTCACCTTGGTGCCCACATTAAAATCTATACTCTGAGCTCTATCCTTGGCTCGGTATACACCATGATGGGTTTTCCGCCAACTCGGCTTCCACATACCACTTTCCCATACATATAGAGACTTCAAATTTGGATTGGATTACATTAACAAGATTTCTCTACAGTATCTAGGCTTGGATCACACTTATTTCCACTATCTAGTAGCTCAACTTAGTAATGAGATGATGTTTGGTGATCCCTACTTGTATGGTTTGACCTCACAAGTAGTTTACCTCTAGTAAGCACCAATGACTGCACTTGCACTTTTTCACTGAACTTAAATAATGCTGAAAAACTAGCACAATGGTGGTATTAAACTTCCATTTCTCTAAATGGAATCCATTGAGTCTATATGACTATCGGCTAGATCACGATCAACATTTTGTGGCAATGGGAAACACCAACCTACCCCTACGAAGGTGTCTCTTCTTTCTTCCCATGTGGTTCTCTAAAGCCACAATGAACAAGCCTACTCTACATCACTTTGCACACCCTAAAAGCGAACCCGACAGCCTGCATATACCTTGGTAGTCAAATAAACAAAAACCAAAATTTTCATGGATATCACCTTTAAATATTTGGCTAACATGATTTTCCAATGAAAACATTTACTATGGTCGCGTAAATATAGAATTAGACGTTTTTTATGGGAAAAGCCTTCCCCGCATAATGTAGCCTATCAAATAAAAATATTTAAAATAATAATAAAAAATAAAAATAAAAGTGTATTGCACACACCTATTTTTGATAGGGAATGAGTTGATTGTTATTATGCTAGTGTGTTTATTGATTATTGGTCCGGGTTGGGTGCTTATTCATGTTATGTTTTATCACTTTTAACTCGGAATCAGACTTAGAATTTCAAATTACCATATCTATCAAGAAACAAATTGTTGACAATTTATCTCTTTCATATATGACTGTAAATTCAAAATTTTATATACAATTTTACATAGTTTCTTGACATAAATACAAATAAGTTTTATATTTTTATAACTAAAATATATATTTATTGAGGAATATTTTAATTATGTCGAAGGCGTTCTTTACAGCCATTTGTATATTGGATGGAGGGCAGCTGCCACTTATCATTTTTGTCAACCATCAGATGGCCCCCATGCTCGCTGCAAGGTCACATTTTTTCTCCGATCTCAACCGCACACGTGGAAAAACAGTTATCTGCCACCTCACCGTTGTTGTTATGCCCCCATGCAATAACTGAACATTACGTTGTATAGTTTGATATTGGTTTCATTAGTAAAACACATCCTTGTAAATCAGATGCAATTTTCTCTAACCCTCACCATTTTTCGAGTGGCTGTAGAATATTTCGCTATTTAAAATCCCTTACTGATGTCGCTCTGTGTTTTTTGGTTTCCCATTATAATAATACGGATACACTCATTATAATAATAGAAATGGGAAATGAAAATACTTGTAAATATGATATGTTTGTATCGCTTTGAATAAATCCATTAGCCTTCTATTCTATTGTCAACATGGTGATGGACAGTGCAACAAGCTCTGCAAAAAAAATGAATTATCTCATCAATAAAAAAACAGGTATGTTATAAGTTTCAAAGGAAAACAACAATATGTTGTACTATGCTTGTTAGTCGCTCATCTAACGTTATTCACCAACCTCTTATAATTGTGAGAACACAGTTTAGGTGATCATACAAACCTGACACTGTTTCCATTTTTTATGCTCTGCTCTAACAAACCCGATACTATTTTCCCAACACCTTTGAGAAATATAACTTGCTTCAAAACGGTTGTGGTTACATCACCATGTCATAGACACGTTGAGAAATAAAATTTGGGTTACTCAAGTATTAATGTAACGAGTTGAATATATTTTGAATAACATCTATGATTTAATTGTTTACATTATGTAGCATAAAATTAGACCATATTATGGATTTGTTAATAGAACATAAAGGGGGTTCCAATAGTAAAATTAGATCATATTAATTTATTTTCATGGTATTTAATGTTGATGGTATGTGTACATTTGTGAATTAATTTGTTTATATTGAAATGATTATTAAACATTGCTAAATTGGCTTAATCACTTGATGTGTTCTGTTCAGTGTGTGATTGCAAAACATATTTTTATTTTCCTTAGAAGATGAGGGTATCATTGAGGAGAAGAGAAAAAATCATTATAATACATGTTTTAAATTATAAGTTGAGAGCGAGTTGTTTAGACTCTTTGGGTACCTTATGAGAAGGGGTAGGTCCTTATTTCTATATTTCTCTCATATAAGGTATAGTATTGAGATTTTTACCTTCTCATACTCCTTTATATTAGTTAACCAGATAGGAAATTCATGAAAATCTCTTCTAGTTCATTGTTTATTATTCTCTTTAAACTTATACATAACCTAAATTATGAATTTATTTTCATAGTATAATTATTAATAATAATACTATTATGAATTTGAAATGGAGACAATATTTAGCCAATAGACTATATTACATGAGAATAAGCCTCCCAATAATAATTATTAGAGCTCCAAATTTCACTCATCCCAAATAAGGATGAACTGGGGTTTTGAGGCAACATGGGTCTATCTCGAAGTTGTGGTACTTGCACTTGAGATGGACCTCCAGAGAAGACCGACTTCCTCTACATATTTCTAAGGCTAAAGCTACTCCTATAAAGGGAAATGCAGCTACCTATCACTACTCTACACTTCCAAGGGACCAGGGTGAGAAGGAGATGCATGAAACAGAAAACCTAATTTAAAGGGAGGTGATAGTACCAGAAAGAGGGGGATAAAAAAATTAGCTAAGCGAAAATGAAGTAAAAATGCATGCATGGAGGGCATACAACCGTGCCACAGTCTGAAACACATTTACACATTCATTTCCATGGAGCACAATCAGAAAAGGAACCTACAAGTGACATAAAAATGCACAACAAACCAACAATGCAAAGGAGAGGCAAGAAGATGCAATAGAATGCAAGCTAAGGCACAGAATAGCCACAAAACAAGATTTTATTGCTTCCAAATAATGCATAGTCGATCACAAAGACAAAAGGGGAAAGTATCCACATGAAAAGAGCCAAATCTAAAGGCCTAGGACTCAAAAATGCAAAAGGAGAATGCTCTGAACAATGCATTTAACAAACCAAAAGATTCCAACCTTTCACAATGAGCATTGTTGTGCAATATATAGAAGAATGGGAGAGTAAGAAGGATAGAAAGAGAGGGAAAATCAGATTCAAACTTCTAACCACCACCAACAAGCAATAAATGCTTCCAGAAATATACCTAGAGGGGTGTCAGATCTGCCTTCCTATGTCTATGTCGCTCATAGAACAAGGAAGGAGACCAAATATGAAGAAATCTGGGTGGTTGGGTTTATTGGATGTGTATTAATCGCTGAGATGTTTTTCTCTATTTTCCACCTACCAAATCCCTCCAAAATATAATTTTTAATGGCCTAACATGTAGCTGATGTTACCAGCTTTCAAAAAAATCCAAAAGTGCATGAATCTGATCTCTGTAGCAGAACTTATGGTGATATGTGGTTTTTAGTGCAAATTGAACACGCAAGACACATGGTGCATTCTGATATGCTGAAGGATTCAGCTGATTGTTGATTTATTTGTTAGTTTTGTCTTTTCTACCACGTGTCATGATCTCATTTTATGTGAGGATTCGACATACAGCTGGAAATTTCTGATAGATTGTGTGTTGTACACTCCAACTAATGAGCTAACACGTGGCACTGAATAGTTGGTGCGAAGGACTGCGCTGGGTGCGTGTGCATGAGCAAGAGGTGTGAAAGGAAGAATGTAGAGATATGCGAGCACGTGCACAAGGGCACGTGAGAAGTGTGAATAAAGTCACATATCTGTGAGGGTATGAAAGTATGTAAGAAAGAAGTAGAGGTGTGCGAGATAAGGATGCATGAAAGCATTTACGCAAGGGAAGTTGTGCAAGATGAATAATAGAAGAGGAAAGAGTGTGACCAAAGAGGCGTGAGACTCATGAAAGAAGGGGAAGCATGGGAAAGTATCTAAGGAATTAGCCAAAAGTGGAAGAAAATTTCTTAGAAGCGCATGAAGAAGGGTAAAAGACTGATGGAATGGTAGTGGGCGTGAAAGGGGTGCGCACGGAAGGGAAAATTGAAGGAAATGAAAAAATAATGAAAGAGGAAGCATGCGGGAGAAAGTGGAGGGAAAAGGAAGCACAAGGGGACTAGAAGAAGGGTGTACTAGGGTCCGTGATGAATTCCAGCTATGTAAATGCACCAAAGTATACAAGCAGGGGAGCGCGCAACCTAAAAACTTGATGTCAGAGCCAGAATGGAACTGCAAGTTGCCTCAATAACTAGGTGGTTATTTTAGACAATAGTTTGGAGATTTTCAGGACCATCTTCCTTCTATATGAAGGAGATCATTGGCCTTAGAAACATCCATTGGGCATGGATTCTGCATGAAAACATGAATTCTAATCTGTAACTCGAAGGATATCCCTGAAGTCACTTGAAAATATTGTCTGACTTTGAATGGAGCTGCCACTCTCATGTAAAGATGTTCTATTTTGAATTTATGGGATTGGAATTTTTTTGAAAACTATTGGACACTCCCTTAACCAAACTGACATCCTAGAAGTAACAAACGAGCACGCATAAGGGTGCGCGTGAGAGGAAATAACTATGTAAAAATAGAGGAATTGAAATTGCTCTAATATGTACAATGATGCAAAAGACTTAATGAAAATGTTTGAGAAAGATCCCATTGATTGGGATTGATAGCGCATTTCCATCAAGATCAGACAATTCGAATGAGTTATCCTCTTTACAAGAACTGATGGTATATGGGAAAATCCAAAGTGCATGAAACTTTGAATGGCGCCCAAGTTTAGCTCTATCAAAATCCCATTTTAAGACCGGATCACTAATTTTGAAATCATAAGGTCTAGGTTTCCTATCAAATGACTACTCGATTGATCTTTGATGCTGTTCTAACTTGATCATGGTAGAGTTTCTCAATTCTTTAATTTTAACCAGCTCTTCCATTCTAATTTCTCTCTGATCTACACCCTCAAACTCCAGTTGCTAGGTGAGCTCGAATGAAGGAAACTCTAGATATAGAGGAATCCTAGCTTCCTTACCATAAAAAATCTTGTACAGTGAAGTTTCTATTGCCTTCTTCACCATTATTCTGTTTACCTAGAGCGCGTGTAACACCTTTGTGTGCCACTTCCTCTGGTTTATATCCATTTGTTGCTTCATAATTCTAATCAGGTTCTTATAAATTGACTCTACCAGACCATTTCCATGTGGGTAGTAGTTGGAAGAAGTATTTAAATAGAATCCAAGGGTAAGCACCCAATCATAAATTTTAGTACCAAGGAAGGATTTTGCATTATGAGAGATAATGGTCTGAGAAATGCCAAACCTTGTTACAATGCATTCAAGAAAGTCAAGGATGACTGACTCAGTTGATTCATTGAGCACGTGATAGCTTTTATCCATTTGGTGAAGTAATCTGTAGTTGTCAATACCCACTTATAAGAATTTCTTGAAGGTGGGATGATCATGTCAATGAAGTCCAGATCCCATTATGCAAAAGGATGATTTGTTTGGATTGGCCGGAGGGGAAGAGTTGCTATTTTCTTTTTTGCTACAAAGAAAGTGCAATGTTTTCATTTCATGACTCATTTACGTGCATCTGCGAAGAGGGTAGGCCAATTATACTGCCTTAATGATATTCATCACTATTTCCTTAGCAGAGAAGTGTAAACCAGAGAATCCATCGTGAAATTCTACTAACACTTTTTCAATCTGAGTGCAATCAATACATCTCAGTTGCACGCCATCAATGTTTCTTTTGAAGAGAACACCATCAATCACTGCATATGGAATAGATTGCATCCTCATATTTCACCTCTTTGCTTTGTTCAGACCAGGAGGGTATGGCCTAGAAGAGATAAATGTTGCCATGTACTCCATCCAGCTATGCATGCTAGGGTCTACATTTTACTCAGGTTCAACACATGGAGGTTCTTCATCTAAAAAAATAAGTTTCATGATAATTTTGTGCATCCTCTGCAAGCTTCCTGCAGAGCCCATTACGTCTAACTAGCTTTGTGGCTTTAATAGTAACATCATACTCCATGATTTTGGTCACCCATCTATCTCTTTTCTCGCTGATTTCTACTCCTATGATGAATTATCTCACACCTAAGTGTTAAACTAGCACCTTAACATGATTTTTGGTGAGTTTTTTTAAATTTATTTAGCACATGCATGATTGCAAAGACCTATTTCTCCATGCGATTGTATTTTAATTCATAATCCTTCAGTATTTGATTGAAGAAATCCACTGGATGCTCCAGTCGTTGTTCATTTTCTTGTGTCAAGATAATAACAACACTCACATCATATCCATAAGCATAAAGGATGAAATCCTTTGAATAATCCAGATTGATGAGTGTTGGGGCACACGTAATCTCTTGCTTGATTTTTTTGAAGCTCTCATTTCCTTCTACTTTCACATGAAGACTATGTCCTTCTTGAGCATGAGGGTGATGGGCCTAACCAAACCTGCAATGTTAGGAATGAATCTCCTGAAAAAGTTGATTTTTTCCTAGGAAAGACTGCAAGGCCTTCTTGTGCGCTAGCAAAGAAAGAGTGAGGATGATGAAAATGTGCTCAAGATTGATAATGATTTCATCCTTAGAAACTAGATGGCCCAAAAATTTTCCTTGCACAACAGTAAAGTTGCAATTTTTTGGATTAAGAGATATCCCAAATTCTCTACATCTCTCAAAGAATTTCTCTAGATGACTGATGTGATCTACACTCTACTTTGAGAAGATAGTTATTTCATCCAAGTAAACTAGGATGAACTCATTGATATATCCTTTGAAGGTAATGCCCATTGCTAAATGTTGCGCCCACATTTGAAAATCCAAAAAGGCATTTTTTGATATGCATATGTTCCCCATTTTGGTTGTAAATATTGTTTTAAATTGATCCTCTTCCTTGACCATGATCTGATTAAAACCAAAATACCCATCTAACATGGAAAATCTTTGTGCACCAGCCATAGTCTATAGAATCTATTCCATAGAAGGAAAATTGTAGTGATCCTTCAAAGATGCCTTATTCAATTCTCTGAAATCAACAAAAAATCTGATTTCACCATTTTTCTCGTGTACTGGAACAATATTTTCCACCCAAGTAGAGTACTTGATGGGAAATTTTATTTTTTCTTGAATGATTTTGGATAACTCCTTCCCCATGAGGGGCTCTATCCTCAAATTTACAGGCCTTTTATTTTTTCTTATGGGCTTGATACTAGGATCAAGGTAAATGGAGTGTTGAGAAACACTTGGAGCAAATACTTTAAGGTCTTCATAATCCCATGAGAAGATATCACTGAATTTCATACATAGTGAAATGAAAGCCTATTTTCCCACCTGTGCGCATTCTTTTCCAAGAAACAACTATTTGTCGTGAGTAACAGTGACTAAAGTGCAGTCTTCTTACACTGTGCACATATTCTTTTCTTCACCCTTGAAATCATCATCAGGGCTGAAAATGTGCTCTAAGGTGACCATCCCTTTAGGAAATACATTTTTCTTGAATTGAATAACTTGGTCACCATAGCTTTCGTGCAAATCAGTTTGTATGTTTGAAGATAACTCGACTTCATTTTGGATGAACTAGACAATTTGCACGTCACTCTCAACCACTTGCCAACTACCTTCATTTTCCGGAATGGATGGTCTGACCACCATTCTGATGTACTGTGCATTTCCTTAGAAAAAATCCTTAGCATGTGGGAATTGTGAACTAAGGGCCACAATCTGATCTACTTCTTTGTTAAATTTCCTTGGCACCACCTACAAATTGAGAGCTTCAAAGTTCTCCAAGAGGTCCGAAACTCTATATTTATAAGCTTTGAGAATCTTATTTTTTTCTATGCACTTTTTTATAACTTGATGGATGACCAATTTAGTGTCTCTGAAGATCTAGAACTCTTTAATCTGCCTCTTCTCAGCAATAAGAAGATCATGCACCAATGCTTCATATTTTTGCTACATTTTTTAATTTAAATTTTATATTGGTAAAAGGTTTTAGAGGGACCTTACCCAAGTTTACAACAAAAGGCTCAAAAGCCAAGATAAGAAAAGTAAAACATTGTGGTTTTTTGATCCGTGGGGTCCACACCCCAACCAAGAGAGGAAAAAGTAGGAAAAGGCAAAGGTAGGGCCAACTACCTATAAAGAGCCCAGTAACAGCATATCGACATCAAAATTGCAGCTATAAATAAACATGAAAAATTGTTGTACCGAGAGCAAGGGAGAAGAGGAAAGAACTTAGCTAAATAGAAGATGCTCATGGGACAGTGTCCTAGAAATGACTAGAGAAGTAGAAAGTAGGAACGACTGTATAGAGACCCTGAAAAGGGTGGATTTGGAATATCTAGCTGGAATGGAGTGCCTGGAGAGGGACTAGGGTGCTCTGGTATGAAAAGCTCCAAACCTGATTTTTACTGGTTCGAAAGATGGTCCAAAACCCTCGTTGTTTGTTGCATCAAGTTCAATATATTACTCTAGATGTCACCTATACTTTAAGATGAATTGAATACCTGTAAAACCCTAACAATAATAAATCCCTAAAAAGAATAAAAATGTATATTCAAGGGTCGGACTGACCTCAACTGCCACAAGGGTAGACTTACTAACTGAGTGTTGCACTACATTCCAGACCCAAATGTAGTTCTGAGTGTGTGAGTGAGTGAGTGTATGATCATGCCCTATGTTTCTCTTGTGTCAGTCGCACTTTGTGATGTAACGAGCTAACTATGTGTAGAAAATGTAGTAAATGGTGGATGGAATAAAATGAATACTTCCCTCCTATGCTTTTGTGACGCAAAATAACCATCCTTGTCCCAAGTGATGGAGCTATGTGGATGTAAATGATTTCCAATGCAATAGATGAATACAACTCTAGGTGGATGATAGTATTGATATGTGTTCAATCCCTCATTATGGTCTCATAACTTTGTATTTATAAGGTTCTCGTGGTATAATTTCGTAATTAACCCCGAAGAGGCTGATCTCAAGAAAAATCAAAGGTTGTGACAACTAGAAAGTGTCCAAAAACTGGCAGGAAAGTGGAAAAAAGGACCGAGGCACCCATGGTGTGACCAGGGCACCTGGGGTGCCCCAGTATTTGCCTGGATGCCTGAGTCAAGGCTAAAATGACAAAATATTCTAACAACTGACTGGGGCATGTGCATAGTGGAGGTTGGGAATGATGATAGAAATCATATAAAATTAGCCAAGAGATGGGGGTTGATTAGTACTTTCTTCACTCAAAAAAGCTTTAAATAGTAGTATGAGACCGAGACTAAATATTACCCAAAGTGTGTGATTTATTGACTACAATTTCAATTGAATGATGGTTTTTTAATTTGTAAAATCAATTTGAAGATGCACTAAGGATGCATATCTAAAACGAGTGGCAAGGAAACAAACATGCCAAACCTACAACTAATCAACCAATATGTTACTAGAGGGAAAATTTGTTACGACATCACCCAATACAAGGAATGCATCCAAGTTTGAACCTTTGTTTGAGAGAAGCTATAATAAGTTTCTTATTCAAACCAACATAGTTTGATGCTTTGGCATGGAATTTCATTTACATGTTAATTGACCAGACATCAAATCTCAACCCTCAAATATGACCATTCAGAGAATACTAATACTAGTAATTTCATGAGTTGCAAACTACGTTAGAGATCATAACAATGGTAAGTTTTCTTTACCAGTTGTAGTTTTGTAAGGACCCTGAAAACTAAGATCCAAAATTTATTATTTTTCTCCCACTAACCCCATTGTTAAGTGTTATGGTGATTACAAACATGAACAACTCAAACAACCAAGTACTTAAATCATGAATGCATGAAACAACAAGTACAAATCACAATTTGTTCCAAAAGATATTTCTTTCATTTCCAATGTTTCAGTACAACTTCTAGCAATATAATAATCCTCAAGGCTTATACAACAATAATTGAATACTACAATAGTACATCATGTACCATTTTTTATTTCATGAACTATATTATAAGAGAAACTAACAAGATTTGAAATCCATCATAACTCCTTATCAATCAAAATTTCTTTTCCTTTGTCTCTAGAGTGGCCTATAATATCCACAAAGGGTCAGTTCCAACTAAACTAAAAAGAGTTCCTATTTTCATACATGTATTATTCTATAAATGAAAACATATCAACAATATTCAGTCATGCATCCACATACCGAATCATTCATTATTATAATAATGTTGTAGATAAACATGTATACATGCATGAACTAATCAAGTTCAAAATCTCATTTATGGATGAAACCCTTAACCATCATACAAAAAATACATTAAACATACAACAAGTAAAGATGCTTACATAATGCATTTCTATAGAATCTCGTTCATAGATGAAACCTTCAACCATCATACAAAAAATACATAAAACTTACAAACCAAGTAAGAGTCATGACATAATGCATTTCTTTAGAATATCATTCATGGATGAAACCTTCAACCATCATACAGAAAATACATAAAACTTACAACAAGTAAGGATGATAACATAATGCATTTCTTTAATATCCTTATATGCCAAAACAAGATAGCATAAAAACCATATGATGAAATTCCACAGACATAAGATTTATACCAAATGAGACAGCATATAAATTGTTTGATGAAATGTCACACCTACCCTGAAACATAAAAATGGTAGATATGTGAATTCATACAATTAGCTCACATTTTATCACTCATGCCGAAATGTATATGAATATTCAAAGTGCCCAAGGCATATTTTATAACTAACATTCCAATTAGTTGACAACTTTGCTCAACGAAGCTCAAACCCTAGATTTACAAAGGTATAATTAATACAAACCAGATCGACATTAAATTAGTCCAACATAACTTTTTTCAAATTCATATGCCCACCTTAACCAAGAATCCCAAGTAATGCAAACTACTCTGAAATAGATGGCCAATCGATCATGAGTTCCATCATATGTCAAAAGGAGAACTTATACTCAAACCGAATTTCGGACACATTGCTCTAGACATACATACCAACTTTGTATGTCCTAAAACATAATACCATGTAAATTAATGTTGGCATAATTCCAACCGTAAATGCAACATTGTATGCAAAGACTAAAATGCTTATTACATTATACTATTTGAAAATAAGTTCCAACCATGAAAATCAACTTTCAAGAAGTGCCCCTATCCGAAACAATGTGCTAGACTGGTTGGGATTGAAAATGCTAATGAAATAACCTGTGATACGTAAAAAGGAGAATGGTTCCAGAAAAAATGAAATAACATTAGCCAACATATATTTGTGTTCTTCATTAGTGCCCATAACGGAACAACATTGTAAATTATTGTCAAAATATTCCCTAACGAATATAACCTTATGGGTAAATAATGTCTTGATTCGAATGCGTGGATAAACTTTCAATCGTGATAGATGTAGCTAAGGGATGAATTTTTGATTTAGCATCAAAAAAAGATGAGAAGAAAGTTGGGAAAGTAAGCATGCTAGATGAGTCTCATTCAAAATATTAAGACTTGGAACAACATCTAGCATCGTAAGGTATTCAAAATGCCCAATATAATCATTTACTTCCCCTAAATTATTGCACTAGTTTCCTATATGATATATATATCATATATATGATATATCGTATATATATCCATATATATGCATATCATACTGTACATGACTAAAATATTTATCATATGAACTTCGCAATATACTCCACAAGACAAGAAATGTCAACTGTGATCATAAAATGTCTGATGAATATGATACTCGCATAGTTGTACAAACAATTGAAACATGGCTATTTATCTCAACTGTATCAAAACATTGTCATATAATGAACATCCTATACACTCCAAAGATTGAAAGACAACTGTATAACAAAAGTTCATGGAATGAACATTTAAGATGCTGTTTCTTGATTGTATGTTGCAATCATTTTTTATCTAAAGTCATACAAAATGAAAAGTATTCCTTCCAGACAACTAGAGATCACGCACTTTGGGTACAGGGTACTAGGTCATAGTCACATACTACTATTCATATGCTTCTTACAAGAGTCAAGTATTTATTCCCGGTCATCATACTTAGCCTCTTAGGTTCCCCTCTGGTCTCCTTCTTAGCCTTAAAGAGTACCTAATTAACCCATGTCTTTGGCCATTCATACTTCACATTTTCTTGATATGGACACCATTGCTCAGCCATGACGCCAATGCCTAGGCACCCTTGTCACCTCTAGGAACCCTAGTACCTGTATTTGAACTTTACTCGCTCATATTTTGGGAACTTTCTATCTGTTTGAGGCTTCCCTATCTTTTTTGTGGTCTAGCCTTTTTGGGGTTAATTACGAAATTAGAACAAGATAACCATATAAATGTAAAGTTATGTGACCAAATTATGAAGGACCAATCACTAAGCATATATACTATCACAATCTAAGGTTGCATCCGTCACAAGGCATTCTAAAGCCATCGTTTGTATCCATCTAGTTCCATAACAAGGCACACAAGGATGGTTCATTCTGCATCACACTTCATAGGAGGGGAGTCTATTGTTTCCATACACACATCAATTTACATTTTTTACATCTAGTTATTTTCTCGCTATCAAGTGTGACACGCACAAGAGCCATCTAGGGAACAATTCCTCACACAAACGTATAAAACTACATTGGGTCTGATATGTAGTGCAATGCTCAATTGTAAGGTCACCATTGTGATAGTTGAGGACAATACAACCCCTCATTTTGCATCTTTCTTTTTTAGGATTTGATTTTCTTTTGAGGGTTTTGCAAGTGATCTTTTTATGCCAAGGTTATCAGCGACATCAATGATCATAGGTGACTAC